>WIQG01000156.1:0-371924 GCA_014925785.1 Mycena galopus ATCC 62051
AAAAATCGGGTGCTCTGGCGCTCACTGCAATAATTTTGCCAATAACTTTCAGATAACTTTCAGTATTTTCAACACCTAGGACATAGAGGTGTAGCTTGTGGGCTACACTGGATAACTTTCAATAAGTATGGGCCTTGGGGACGTATCACGTTGTTGTACAAGCCCAAAAAGGAAATATCACGTCATATACACCAAAAAAGGAAATCTCTTCAGTGACAACAGCAAATACAAGGGAAAATTGCAAAAAAAGGAAATATCACGTTACATATGCCATAAAAGGAAATCTCTTCAGTGACAATAGCAAATACAAGGGAAAATCACGAACAAAGGAAATATCACGTTATATATGCCAAAAAAGGAAATCTATTCAGTGACAACAGCAAATACAAGGAAAATTTACAAAAAGGGAATATCACGTCATATACTCCAAAAAAGGAAATCTCTTCAGTGACAACAGCAAATACAAGGAAAAATCACAAAAATACATTAAAAATTCCTGTTCATCTTGGGAATACCTAAAGAAATGACAAATCATTTGAAGTCCAGATCTCTCCAGAGTCCCTTGGAGCAGTCACAAATCAATCTAATAAGGGTCACACCATGGTTGCCACCTATTCAGTAAATATGGGCCTTGGGCATGTATGGTGCTCTCATACTAGCCCCAAAAGGAAATATTATATCATATATGCTACGAAAGGAAACCTCAGGAAAAAGCAGTTACCACCTCATTGTAGCTACAAAGTATTTTGGCTGTTTCCCCTATGCTGCAATGAAGGCCACGATAAAGTTTTAATAAGCTGCAATATTGCAAGATTTAACACATAGTAGATGCAAGACAACCTTGCCACTAAAGCTGCGTGTTACCTCACAACAGAGTACCAAATAATAGAAGCTGCAATAAAGCTGCAATAATATCACAATACAACTTCATATCCATGACCTTATATGGAGACATGATATCAGATGTGAGCTGCAATAAAGTCACAATAAATGTGACCATTTGTGTAGAGTTTGTGGAGGGTAGTAGTTGCAATAAAGTCACAATGGAACTGTTGCAAAGTCACGATGAATGTGCCCTTGTACATAGAGTTTGGGAGCTGCATATGCTGCATATTGCTGCAATAAAGCTGCAATAAAAGTTGTTTCCCATAAGAAAGTCACAATCGACCTTTGCCACTGTCCGTACTGAGCATCTACTGTATATGGCGAACCATCTTCATTGGAATGATATTGTGCACAGTTCATCTACCAGGAGAACAATGCCTACATACATAAATGCATGCATTGCCTTGCCACCGAAGGTGTACAATATCTTTCACCTATAACTGGCATATGTTATCTTGCCTGTGCTATGGCCTGAGTAAGTATACCAGCCTCCCGGATTCCTATCATGATCCAGACACTTTAAATGAATATTTTATTTGAATAAAATATTCATTTATCGCCGGGGTTGGCCGAGTATTTTGTGATTTGCGCAGCAACCAATGCACTCATGGCAAAACGGATTGGACAGCCAGATCGAGTGATTTTTTCTCTACAACTTTGGTTTTGGCTCTATTTTGGATTTTTTGCTGTGTCGAAGCCTCCCAGGCCGACATATTTCCTTTTTGGGCCACTACGCTTTGGCCCAAAAGGAAATTTCTCGTTTTTGCCCTCAGTTGGGCGCAAATTGACCATTTTTCTTGATTCAACTTTGTAGTTGTCATGTTCTATAGGTGTGAATGGGACCTGAATCACATTTTGGGCTGAGGAAACAGTGTAACATGGAGAATATCTCTGAACTTGCAAAATTCGACTTCTGACCTTACTACCTCATAGATAGCCATGGCTCACTATCACCAGTCCCAGGATATATCCATCTCCTCATTAGACAGTGTTTTAACATGGTTTTTCCTTATTCCAGGCATCATACAGATGAATTCTGAGCACATGGACAATTCGCTTATTTGTTGTTTTCCTTGCCTTTCCCTCATGTAGTGTGCCTCTCCAATCATCATGCGTGACATATGTGATGTATAAACCTGTTTTGAAACACCTATTCTTCCTCAATCCACTACATATTGACTTTGATGATGTTCTGGCTTCAACTGGATATTAATGTTATTTAGGCTACCTTGCAGCATTAGAACACGATTTAAACCATCCTACTATGTACCCAGGGTATACAAAACTGTTTGAGTCAAAAATCAGGGCAAAACATCGACCTGAACCTGAGATATGTGAAGTGACAATTTCTGATCATTTGTCCAATAGGGCCTTAAGCATTGCATATAATGCCAAGAAAACCATCTAAACAGCATTTCCCAATGTAAAGAAGCAATGTTCAGCTTTATTTGAAGGAATTTTGCCAAGTTTCCACTAGATAGTGTTTTTGAGCATGAGAGCTTAACTGCAAATTATAGCCTCTAGCCTGCGCCCTGTCCAAAACACAATTTGCTCAAATCTTAACCAAAATCAATGAAATAAAGCTTGGGATTGTTGTTTTACCTTGTGGCTTCTCACTTGTACTATTTATTTGGTACCATGGGGCTTCCTTGGGCCTTAATTAATGAATAGATGTAGAACTGACATTTCACAGTTCTCATGATTCTGCCCGTATATTGGTGTAGAATTTGGCATCTGGAGGATGGGGCATGTCATTTTGATTGTTTCATTAAGTTGGATTGGTGGTCAGCATAATAGGACGAAGCAGATAGGGTAAACATTCATGTGCTACATACCTTCCTTTAATCTCAATGCTGTTAGTGCCAATATCACCACAAAGTCTCTCAGAAGTGTCTATATACCTCCCAGATGCATTAGGACGAAGTATACAGCCAGCTGGATGTGTGGTACTTACAATATACTGTGAATATCGAAATTTCCCACCTGGCCATTAAATTGTGTATATCAACCTGAAACACAAAGAAAATACCTTCAAATGACTGAGATAAGATATGATTATGAGAGGAGAGTCATTAGGCTGAGCTCCACTGGGTCTGTGTGAAGTAGTAAGGGAAGAAGTCAAATTTGGGAAGTTCAGACATTCTCTCTATTTTACACTGTTTCCCCACCCCAAAATGTGATGGAAGTCCCATTCACACCTATAGAACATGACAACTACAAAGTTGAATCAAGCAAAACGGTTAATTTGCGCCCAATTGAGGGCAAAAACGAGAAATTTCCTTTTTGGGCCAAAAGCGTAGTGGCCCAAAAAGGAAATATGTCCGCCTGGGAGGCCCCGACACACCAAAAAAATCCAAAAATAGAGTCCAAACCAAAGTTGAAGAGAAAAAATCACTCAATCTGGCTGTCCAATCCGTTTTGCAATCAGTGCATTGGTTGCTGCACAAATTACAAAATACTCGGCCAACCCCGGCGATAAATGAATATTTTATTCAAATAAAATATTCATTTAAAGTGATCTAGATCATGATATGAATCCAGGAGGCTGGTATGCTTTACTCAGGCCATGGCACAGGCAAGATAACAGATAACAGCTTAGATAAAGACATTTTCTCCATGTTACACTGTTTCCCCAGCCCAAAATGTGATTCAAGTCCCATCCACATTTATAGAACATGACAGCTGGCAAGTTGTCTCAAGAACAATGGTCAATTTGCGCCCAACTGAAGGCAAAATGAGGAATTTGCATTTTGGGCCAAAGGTGTAGGGCCCAAAAAGGAAATATGTTAGCCTGAGAGGCTCTGGCACACCTAAAAATCCAAAAATAGAGTCAAAACCAAAGTTGTAGAGAAAAGATCACTGCATATGGCTGTATCTGTTTACTCAGTCCTCGGTTGCTGTGCAAACACAAAATACTTGGCAAACCCAGCATTAAATGAATATTATATTGAATAAAATATACATTTAAAGTGATCTGGATCATGATAGGAATCTGATGAGCTGGTATGCTTACTCATGGCACAGGCAAGATAACATATACAAGATAACATATGACAGTTACAGATAAAAGATAATGTACGTCTTTGGGGGCAAGGTAATGAATACACTTACTGTATTGTTTGTAGAGCATTGTTCTCCCAGTGGAGGCACCCATGCACACAAACATTCCAAAAAAGGATTGATTATCATGGTTTGCTACGTATAGCACCTGGTTAGTACCGCAGAGGTTGACTGTGGCTTTCTGATGGGAAAATAATTTTTATTGCAACTTTATTACAGCATATGCAGGTCCTAATCCCTACATACAATTATGACTTCATAGTGTCTTTATTTATTGTGACTTTATTGCAGCTCACATCTGATGTCACATCCATGTATAAGGTGATAGATATTGAAGCTTTATTGTGACTTTGTTACAGCTAGCTTGTCTTAGGTCTCATGTGCTTCCTTAGAAATATTTCGACTTTATTGCACCTTTACCACAGCTTTTACTGCAACATAAGCAAAACAGCCAAAGCCTCTTCTAGTTGAAAGGGGTTAAACCGGATTTCTGTGGGAGTTATAGGTGTCTCGAACAGAAGAGGAATTTGTAATATATTTCTGTGATTTTTCCTTGTATTTTCTGTCCTCCTAGATGAGATTTCCTTTTTGAGCATATATGATGTGATATTTCCTTTTTGGGCTGGTATGACAGTGCAATATGTGCCTAAGACTGAGATTTCCTTTTTTTGCAATTTTTCCTTGTACTTGCTGTTGTCACTGAAGAGATTTCCTTTTTTGGCATATATGACGTGATATATCCTTTTTGGGCTTGTACAACAACATGATACGTCCCCAAGGCCCATACATATTGAAAGTTATCCAGTGTAGCCCACAAGCTACACCTCTATGCCCTAGGTGTTGAAAATACTGAAAGTTATCTGAAAGTTATTGGCAAAATTATTGCAGTGAGCGCCAGAGCTCCCGATTTTTCAATAACTACTGTGGGGATCGCACCCTGCATCCCCACACTAATTACTGAGGTTATCTGGGCTTTATAGGTGAAAAGGGTTGTCCAGAGGTGGACAGAGGTCGTGTCAAGGTCGTGCTGGCAGGGCTTCAAGCTGTGCAGTGGAAACGGGGGTGGAGGTGGGATAACAGTGGCTCTAGGTGTAGAATACTCAGTAAGATCAGTATAATATGAAACTTAGCTTAAACGAGGTCAAACGAAGGTGGATTCGCGCGAGGTGGCTCAAAAGCTCGGGATGTGTACGTGGCGAGAGGCAAGAGAGAATGTTCCGTGATCTACAAACAACAAATAACAAAATGATGTAATTATGAGAGTCCGTGGAGAAAAGCCGCTGCTAAAATTGTTCCAACCTCAGCAGTCCGGGAGCTACACAAAGACGAAATAGGGAGACTCGCTGCCCCGCAACAGCGTCAAGGATGGGTGCCCAATCCACCTCGAGGTAAATCCCCAGCATAGTCCGAGACCCGAAGTGGTTGAACTTGTCGCGTTGGCTGTACGTATTGAGGGAAAAAAATGTCTGTGATGAGATGAGTGAATAGGATAGTGTGTAGAGAGGTCTGAAAGTGAGTTAAATGTGTTATTTGGGTGGCGAAAGGAATATTGAAGCTCGAGTGGGGAGTGAATCAGCTTGGAAATAAAATATGTAGAGTTGCAGTTGCTTGGCGGTACAGTAGATCTGAGAGAAAAAGAGAGATAAATGCGTGAGTGGATGGAAAATCGCCGTGGAGGAACAAGTTCAAGAATGAAAAAAAATGAGAGCGTGCTTTGGGGAAATATGTGGGTAGGTGCTTGAACTGGCTTGGGAAGTATAGTCGACCTGCGAGCCAGGTCGCACTTCCACACCGGAGGTTATCGGAATGTGAACAGACATACCGAAAACGGAAAAGTTTCATGATACACAAAAACTGACAATGAAACCTGAGGCAAATTTGTGATTGGTCCCGGAAAATGCCGGACCAATGGCAAAATTACCTCATGTTTCTGTTACGGTTTTTGTCCATCATGAAAGTTTTCCATTTTCGGTGTGACATGCATACCGGAGTATACCGGAAGTGGTCGGATGAGGTCCGGATGAGTCCGTGGTGGTACGGGATGTAACACCTGTCGAATGCGGTTGAAACGTGCGAAACCTGGCAAATCTAAGCAGGATGAGAATCATTTTCTGATACAAAGCAGTGCACTGGCCACACGGAGCTGTCAAATTTGCTCTGATGCTGTACTGACTTCCCAGGCCATGTCATTGAAATCCGTGATTAAATTCATCAACACCTGTCGAAAGTGGTTGAAATGTGCGAAACCAGGCAAATCCCAGCAGGATGAGAAAATGATGCCCATTTTGTGATATGGAGCATTTTACAGAGCTATGAAATGTGTCCTGATGCTGTACGGACCTCATAGGCCATGTCATTGAAATCCCTGATTAGATTCGTTGAAACCTGTCAAAAGTGGCTGAAATGGGCGAAACCAAGCAAATCACAGCAGGATGAGAAAATGATGCCCAAGTTGTGATACGAAGGAATGCATGGAGCTGTGAAATGTGCCCTAATGCTGTACTCATCTCCCAGGCTATGTTGTTGAAATCCCTGAATCAGTTTGTCAAGACCTGTTGAAACCTGTTGAAATGCGTGACACCTGTGAAATCTCAGCAGGCTGGGAAATTGATGGCCAATTTTTTATACAGAGCATTGCACTAAGCAATCGAAGGTTTCTTGATGCTTTACTGACCTCCCAGGCCATGTAGTTGAAATCCCTGAATAAATTCGTTGAAACCTGTTGAAAGCAGTCAAAATCAGCAAAACCTGGCAAATCTCAACAGGATGAGAAAATGATGCCCATTGTGAGATACGGAGCAATGCATGGGGCAATGCAATATGTCCTGATGCTATTCTGATCTCCCAGGCCATGTTGTTGAAATCCCCAAATAAATTTATCAGAACCTGTTGAAAGCAGTCAAAATATGCGAGACCTGGCAAATCTCAACAGGATGAGAAAATGATGCCTATTTTGCGATACGGTGCAATGCATGGAGCAATGGAATGTGGTCTGATGCTTTTCGGACCTCCCAGGCCATGTCTTTGACATCCCTGAATAAATTCGTTGAAACCTGTTGAAAGCAGTCAAAATGTGCAAAACCTGTGAAATCTCAGTGGTGGAAATCTTCATGTCTCGGTGTGTGGCGCGGAGCTTGTCTCAGCAGGTGCTGAAGCTGGTCAGGCAATGGGTCATTCCCACTTCGTTGGTCGCCCCGATGATCTCCGGATTGTACTTCTGGAGACAGGAGTAGCCGAGGATGATGTGCCGCGTCCCAAGTGTGTCGCAGAAAGGTGAGCCCGCAAAAAGGAACTTATTTCCTCACTTGGTAAGTTCACTTATCACCCGATTTTAAGTGGTCGCACTTTACTGAACTTTTCCCACACTTGGCTCACTTTGCTTATGCGCACTTGGCTGTGTCTGTCTCAGAGTGATATTTAAAATAAAGGTTCTAATGTCTGTAACCTGCTTGAGCTTTGTGAACACTGACCTGGTGTATGTATTATGACTCAAACATGGTTGTGAATTCAGGAATGAGGCTATTATGAGCTCAAAAATTGAGCATTGTTGGAAAGTATTTGCGGAGTGACTTTTGAGCCCGATGTGCCCCATGCGCAGCTGGGTGAGTACACTGGTAGCTTCCTTCCCCTCAGCATCGACAGCTTTGTTCCCAGCGATTCCGACATGCACTGGGACCCAGCACAGGCAGATTTTCAGCGATTTGAGCGGATGATGTCAAGGGCAAGGAATCCTCATGTGACTTCAGCCTTGAATACTGTGTGCTCCATGGCAGGGCCAAGGTGCTTAGTCCGATGCACATGTGTCACATTGCCTTTCATCACTGCCACAGGTGCTCCTACACCACCTTGAAACACTGAGCCCCGTTAGATCCACGTTCCTCCTCTCTGCACCACCTCATTTAACTCCTCTGTTGCTTCCTTCTTGCTCGGGGTGATGAGCGTGGACAGGGTGTCCTGAGGTGCTTGCGAAACCTTGAGCAGAGGGTCGACGACCTGAGCCGAGTTTTTTGAGATGTTGACAGAATCAAAGAACCAACTTGGTTGATCTTTAGAGCGAAATAGAGGGACTGCAGAGGACCCTGATGAGGCTATGAGGTCCGGAGGAAAAACGAGGACGTCAAAGCAAAAGGGAAGAAGGCAAAGAGGAAGAACATGCAAGAGTTAGGGCTTCTGCCCGTCACCATCGCAATGGTTCGACACAGAGTTCTCATTTGGAGTCAGTGACTCATCAATATTATTCCTGGTAGCAGTGGACCAGCAGGGAACAAGTATGAAGCCCATTCTGAACTAGTTAGACTCTGAACTTGTATTCACTGAACTTACCTGAGGTTCACTTACAGTAACTTAAGTTCACTTTACTGCCAAGTGCCATCAGAGAAATTCACTTATGCCATCAGATGGCATCAAAAACTTGCACTTTCACTTGTGAAACTCACTTAGCCTACCATAAGTTCACCTAAGTTAACTTTGGCAGACTACATTAATTTACATAAGTTACTTAGTGAGGCATCGCAGAAAGGTGGATGCGCTCGGAATGTCTCTTGCAGTTGACCAAGATATTGACTACACTGGAAATACCAATGGATGTGATTGGCATGCCATTGACATTTATGACCGGAATAGGCTGCATGGGTCAATAAATGGGGAGATTCCGAGAGATCACATAGTCTGAGTTAATGAAACATGGAGCAATGGAATATGCCCTGATGTTGTAGTGACCTCCGACGCCATGTTGTTGAAATCCCTGAATAAATTCGTTGAAACCTGTTGAAAGCAGTTGAAAGGTGCGAAACCTGTGAAATCTCATGCCCACTTTGTGAAATGGGGCATTGCACTAAGCACAAGGGGCAGTGAAATGTGCCCTGATGCTATAGTGACCTCATAGGCCATGTCGTTGAAATCCCTGCACAAATTTGTTGAAACCTGTTGAAAGCAGTCGAAACGTGCAAAACATCTAACAGCACAGCAGGGCTCGACAAAGGTGTTCAGGGATTTCAACAACATGGCCTGGGAGGTCAGGACAGTATCAGGGCATCTTCCTTTGCTCCGTGCAATGGTCGGTATGTCAAAATGGGCATCATTTTTGCATCCTGCTAAGATTTTGTCAAAAGATGTTGAAACCTGCGAAACCCGCGAAATTGCAGCAGAATGTGAAAATGATAGCTATTTTGTGACACAACGCAGTCCACCAAGCATGCGGAGCACTTGACTGTGCCCTGATGTTCTACTGACCTCCCAGGCCATTTCGGTGAAATCTCTGAATAAATGCGTCAAAGCTTGTGGAAAGCAGGCTAAACCCTGTGATATCTCAGCTAGCTTGGAAAATGATGCCCATTTTGTGATACACAGCATTGAACACACCTTTGAAATCTGCCCTAATGCTGTCCTGACCTCCTAGACCATGTCGTTGAAATCCCGGATTAAATTCGTTGAAACGTGTGAAACCAGGTAAATCTCAGCAGAATGAGAAAATGATGCCCATGTTGTGGCACGAAGCAGCTCACTGAGCACATGGAGCAGTGAATTGTGCCCTCATGAAGTACTGACCATCCAGGCAATAACATGGAAATCCCTGATTAAATTTGTGGAAATCTATTGAAAGGAGGCGAGATGTGCAAAACCTGGCAAATTGCAGTACAATGAGAAAATGATGCTCATTTTGGGGTACGGAGCATAGCACTTTGCAATAAACTGTGCCCTGATGCGGTACTGACTTCCTTGACCATGTCGTTGAAAGCCCTGATTAAATTCATTGAAACCTATGAAAAGCAGTTGAAATGTGTGAAACCTGGCAAATCTCAGCAGGATGAGAAAATGATGGCCATTTTGTGATATGGAGCAGTACACTGACCACACGGAGCAGTGAAATGTGCCCTGATGCTGTACTAACCTCCTAGGCCATATCATCAAAATCTCTGAATAAATGTGTTGAAACCTGTGGAAAGCAGGCTAAACGTGTGAAACGTGCGATATCTTAGCCGGATAGGAAAGTGATGCCCATTCTGTGGTACGAATTGCACAGAGCTTTAAAATATGCCTTGATGCAGTCCTGACCTCCTAGGTCATGTCATTAAAATCCCTGATTAAATTCATCAAAACCTGTCGAAACGTGGAAAACCAGGTAAATCTAAGCAGGATGAGAAAATGACGCCATGATGTGATACGAAGCAGTGCACTAAGCACATGGAGTACAGTTCTGGACAAACAAAGTCCGCAAATAGCCTGTAGCACTTCCCTGATTTAATTTGAACATGATTTTTACATATTTGGACTCAGATTAACCCAAAGAGTCCAAAAAACATGCTCCGAAGTTTTTCCCACGAGAAATTAGCGGCGCCAAAATTTTGGCCCAAACTCAAATTCTAGAATTGTGATCGCAGTTGATTGGCAAAAAACGGATTTATTTAGCACAGCCACATTACGTCATTACATCATCTACTTGGCGGTTTCCATCGAGACTCCTCAATTACATTGAAAGCATGATTAGACACAGCATGGTGTTGTTTCTTCTTCTTCACTGCCCATTCTGCTGCTGAACCTGAGACAAAGATTGCTTCCTAGATTGCTGCCTAGATTGATTCCTGAGCCCAGTAAACGACTTTTGCTCATGGTGGGAAACAATAAGAAGGGTGAGGAATTATAACACTGACAGAGAAGACAGGGGCTGTACGTACCAGTCAGCTGACACTCCGGTGACAGTTCTTGGCAGATCTGTCAAAGCATGTGAGCTCACAAAGATCATTTTATTCTTCCAAAATGGCTCGATGGATTGCGGAGATTTTTTCAGATTCAGACACAGCTCAATGAAACGAGTTGATTGCACATTTTTTCATATTTTTCCCACGCTTTTTAAGCGGGCGCCAAAAATTTGACCGGTCCGGTGCCATAATTGATGATTTCCGGCACAACGGCTTGACAGAATGACTTAATTTATATATGGCTGTGACCGCCTTCACGAGATCTATTGATTGGCACACTTATCTCGGCTAATTAAATCAATTTTTTTTTTGGCGGACTTTGTTTGTCCAGAACTGTAGTAAAATGTGCCCTGATGCTGTATTGACCTCATAGGCCATGGTATTGAAATCCCTGATTAAATTCGTTGAAACCTGTCGCAAGGAGTTGAAACGTGTGAAACATGGCAAATCATAGCAGAATGGGAAAATGGTCCCCATCTTGTGATACGGAGCAGTGGACTGAAGCACAGAGTACACAGAGCAGTGAAATGTGCCCTAATGCTGTACTGACCTACTAAGCTATGTTCAAATCCCTGAATAAATTTGTCGAAACTTGTGAATGGCCGTTGAAATGTGCAAAACCAGCCAAATCTCAACAGGATGAGAAAATGATTCCCATTTTGAGATACAGAGCAATGCATGGGGCTATGGAGTATGTCCTGATACTGTTCTGATCTCCCAGGCCATGTTGTTGAAATCCCTGAATAAATTCATCAAAACCTATTGAAAGCAGTCAAAATGTGCGAGACCTTGGGAGGTCTGGACAGTATCTGGGCACATTTCACGGCTTCGTGCGATGCTTCATATGACAAAATGGGCAGCATTTTCCATTCTGCTCTGATTTGCCAGTTTTCACACGTTTTGACCCCTTTTTGACAGGTTTCAACAAATTTAATCAGATATTTCAACGCCTTGGCCTAGGAGGTCAGTGAAGCATCGAGGTACATTTTACTGTTCGTGTGCTGAGTGCACTGCCTTGTATCACACAATGCGCATCATTTTTTCATTTGGTTGAGATTTGCCAGGTTTCGGACGTTTCAACTGCTTTCGCCAGGTTTCAAAGAATTTAATCAGGGATTTCAACGACATTGCCTAGATAGCCAGTACAGCTTGAGGGCACATTTCACTACTCCTTGTGCTCATTGCACTGCCTCGTGTCACACCATGGGCATCATTTTCTCATCCTGCTGAGATTTACCGGGTTTCGCACATTTCAACTGCTTTCAACAGGTTTCAACGAATTTAATCGAGGATTTCAACAACATCGCCTAGGAGGTCAGGAAAGCATCCAGGAATATTTCAAAGCTCTGTGCCGTGCTCTGTGTCACAAAATGGGCATCATTTTCCTAGCCAGCTGAGATATTGCAGGTTTCACATGTTTAGTCTGCTTTCCACAGGCTTTCACACATTTATTCAGAGATTGTAATGACATTGCCTGTGAGGTCAGTACAACAGGGCACATTTAATTGCTCTGCATGCTCAGTGGATGACTATGTGTCCCAAAATGGCTACCATTTTCCCATCCTGCTGAGATTTCACCGGTTTTGCACATTTCAACAGCTTTCGACAAAATTTTAGCAGGACGCAAAAAGGATGCCCATTTTGACATATGCACCATTGCACGGAGAAAGGGAATGTGCTCTGATGCTGTCCTGACCTCCCAGGCCATGTCATTTAAATCTGTGGATACCTTCGTCGACCCTGCTGTGCTTTCACAGGTTTCGCACATTTTGACTGCTTTCGACAGGTTTCAATAAATTTGTTCAGGGATTTACTGCTCCTTGTGCTTAGTGCAATGCCCCATTTCACAAAGTGGGCATGAGATTTCACAGGTTTCGCACCTTTCAACTGCTTTCAACAGGTTTCAACGAATTTATTCAGGGATTTCAACGACATGCCCTCGAAGATCACTACAACATGGCATAAAACCTGCCAAATCTTAACAGGATGAGAAAATGATGCCCATTTTGAGATACGGAGCAATGCATGGGGTTATGGAATATGTCCTGATACTGTCCTGATCTTCCAGGCCATGTTGTTGAAATCCCTGAATAAATTCATCAAAACCTATTGAAAGCAGTCAAAATATGCGAGACCTGGCAAATCTCAACAGGATGAGAAAATAATGCCTATTTTGCGATACAGTGCAATGCATGGAGCAATAGAATGTGGTCTGATGCTGTCCGGACCTCCCAGGCCATCTTTTTGACATCCCTGAATAAATTCGTCGAAACCTGTCGAAAGCAGTCAAAATGTGCGAAACCTATGAAATCTCAGTGGCGGAAATTTTCATGCCTTGGTGGGCAGTGCGAAGCTTGTCTTGGCAGGTGCTGCAGCTGGTCGGGCAACGGGTCATCCGTACTTCCTTGGTCTCCCAGTCGATCTCAGGATTGTGCTTCTGGACCCAGGAGTAACCGAGGATGATGTGCTGTTTGCCGAGCAGTGTTATGGCAAGTTGGATGCACTCGGAATGTCCCTTGTAGTTGACCACCATATTGACTATGCCGGAAATGCCAATGGATGTGATCAGCATGGGGTTGACATCCATGACTGGAAAAGGCTGCATGACTAGGCCCTTTATGGACATCTTTTCACTGTGCTCAACAAAATTGATGCTGTATTGCTGGGGTACGTTAAACTTCCACTTCAGCTGGCAAATGCTGGGAATAGAAAGGGGGGTTCTGTTTTTCTTGCCAGAGCAGAGACAGGGGATTCCGGGTGATGGGCAAAAGGCCGGAACGGGGGTGCACCTTTTCCTTTAGCTGATTAATCATATATATTGAATATGTCTTAATACAGCAGAAGTAACAACTAGGGGCCATGACTGCTCACTCGGTCGCGTGCGAAAAACCCTGATGCTGGACTGACCTCGCAGGCCACGTCATTGAAATCCCTGAATAAATTTGTGGAAACCTATTGAAATGTATGAAACCTGTGAAATCTCAGCATGATGGGAAAATGATGGCCATTTTTTGATATGGAGCATTGCACTGAGCACACAAAGCAGTTAAATATGCCCTAATGTGTACTCCATGTCAATGGAATCCCTGAATAAATTCGTTGAAACCTGTTGAAAGGAGTCAAAATGCGCTAAACCGAGCAAATTTCAACCGGATGGGAGAATGAGGCCCATTTTAAGATACGGAGCATTTAAGAGAGCAATGGAATGTGCCCTGAGGGTGTACTGACCCGCCAGGCCATGATTTCTTTGAGATCTGTCACACACAGTTGAAACCTCCAAAACCTGGCAAATCTCCACAGGATAAGAGAATAATGCCCATTTTGAGATACGGAGAATTGCATGAAGCAATGGAATTTGCCCTAATCCCAGGGCTTGTTGTTGGAACCCCTGAATAAATTCGTTGAAACCATTCGAAAAGCAGTTGAAACATGTGAAACCTGTGTAATCTCAGCAGGATGGGAAAATGAAGGCTACTTTGTGAGACAGAGCATTGCACTAAGCACACGGAGGAATAAAATATGCCCTGATGCTGTACTGACCTCCCAAGCCATGTCATTGAGAACCCTGAATAAATTTGTCGAAACCTGTTGAAAGCAGTCGAAACATGCAAAACCTGTGAATTCTCAGTAGGCTGGAAAGATGATGTCCAGGTGGTGATACGGAGCACTGCACGGAGCAATGGAATATGCCCTGATGTTGTAGTGATCTTCGAGGGCATGTTGTTCAAATTCCTGAAAACAAAACCTATTGAAAGCAGTTGAAATGTACGAAACCTGTGAAATCTCAGCAGGATGGGTAAATGATGCCCGTTTTGGATTATGAAGCATTGCACTGAGAGCATCGAGCAGTGAAATGAGCCTTGAGGCTTTACTGACCTCCCAGGTCATGTCGTTGAAAACCCTGAAGAGATTTGTCGAAACCTGTCGAAAGCAGTTGAAATATGTGAAACCTGTGAAGTCTCAGTAGGCAGAGAAAATGATGACCATTTTGTGATACATAGCATTGCACTGGGCACACAAAGCAGTGAAATGTGCCCTGGTGCCGTACTGACCTCCTGGGCCATATCTTTGAAATCCCTGAACAAATTTATTGAATAAGTTCTCCGAAACATGTTAAAAGCAGTTGAAAAGTGGGAAACCGAGCAAATCTCAGCAGCATGAGAAAATGATACCCATTATGAGATACGGAGCATTACACGGAGCCACGGTGCAGTGAAATGTTCCCTGATGCTGTACTGACCTCCTAGGCCATATCATTGAAATCCCTGAATAAATTGTGTCAAAACCTGTCAAAACCTGTTAAAATGTGTGAAATCTATGAAATCTGAGCAGGATGAGAAAATGATGCCCATTTTGAGATACAGAGCAATGGAATGTGCCCTGGTGCCGCACTCACCTCCCAGGCTATGTCAATGAAATCAATCAATTTCAACCGGTTTTGACAAATTTATTCGGGGATTTCAATGACATAGCCTGGGAGGTCAGAACAGCATCAGGGCAAATTCCATTGCTTCATGGAATGGTCGCACTACATTGAAAGGGGCAACATTCTCTCATCCTGTTGACATTTAAAGGTTTCACATGTTTTGGCTGCTTTCAGCAGATTTCGACGAATTTATTCAGGGATTTCATTGACATGGCCTGGGAGATCAGTACACCATCAGGGCATATTCCATTGCTCCACGCACCACTCCGTATCCCAAAATGTCATCATTTTCTCATCCTGTTGAGATTCACCAGGTTTCGCACATTTTGACTGCTTTCCAAAGATTTCAATGAATTTATCCAGGGATTTCATTGACATGGCCTGGGAGGTCAGCACAGTATTAGGGCACATTCTAGTACTCCGTTCAATGCTCTGTATCACAAAACGGGTACCACTCTCCCATCTTGTTGAGATTTGCTCAGTTTCGTACATTTTGATTGCTTTCGACAAGTTTCGACGAATTTATTAAGGGATTTCAACAACATGGTGTGGGAGGTCAGTACAGCAGGAGGGCACATTCCAATGCTACATGCAATACTCTGTATCCCAAAATGGGCATCATTTTCTCATGTTGCTTAGATTTGCTAAGTTTCGCACATTTCGACTGCTTTTGACAGGTTTCAACAAATTTATTCAGGGATTTCAATAACATGGGCTGGGAGGTCAGTACAGGATCAGGGCACATTAAATTGGTCCTTGCCATGGTTTGTATCTCAAAATGGACATCATTATCTCATCCTGTTGAGATTTGCTAGGTTTCAGCCATTGCAACCGCTTTCCCCAGATTTTGACGAATTTATTCAGGCATATAAACCACATGGCCTGGGAGGTTAGTACAGCATCAAGCCACATTCCCTTGCTCCCTGAAATGCTCTGTATCTCAAAATGGGTATCACTTTCTCGTGCTGCGGCCTTTTGCAAGGTTTCACACATTCACTACTTTGACAGGTTTCGACAACATGGCTTGGTACAGCATCAGGCCACATTCCCTTTCTCCGTTGAAACGTTTGCCAGTGGTCTATGGATGAAATAATACTATATTCAAATCTGACGAGCTGAATGCAATAAGAAAGTGCGCTCTTGTTCAGGATTCACAAATCCTGAAACCCAAAATCCTGAAACACCAACCAACCAAACTCCACAAGTGATTCAAAGTCGAACTGGGATAGGCACAGGGACCACTGTCTTTGTCTCCCATTCAAGTTCTGCATCTTCCGGAATTACTTGAAGTTCTTGAGTTTTGTCCAGATCCCCAACCGGGTGATGTGTCCCTTGGAGGAAATGTTGCCACTCGAGGGCCCGGACAATAGTGAGCATCTCTTTATTGTGGATCTCGTAGTTACGTTGGACATTGTTCACACTCTTTAAGTAGAATGTGACTGGGTGCCACTTGCTGTCTGCATCCAGTTGGGACAAGACAACCCCGGTAACATAGTTGGAGCTGTTGGCTTCGACCCGGTACGGACACGACTCGCCCAGGTCACTGCGTCCTTGAGAGCTTGGAATGCAGCAGCCGCAGCAGCGGTCCAGGCCCAGACGACATCTTCCTTGGTAACATAGAAGAGAGGCAAAAGATGTCCGAGAAAGCCCGGATTAACCTCCAGTAAAGTTCATGAAGCCGAGGAACTGCTGTACATCCTTCTTGCTCTCTGAAGCAGGCCAAGCAGCGACTTTGACGACCTTGAATGGGTCCATCTCGATGTGGTTGTGCGAGATGATGACACTTAGGTATATCATGAATGACTTCTTGAACTCACATTTCTCCAGCCACAGGTAGAACTGGGGTGCTCAGACTCACCAAAGAACATCCTGGACGATCTCTTGGTGGTGTGTGAAGTCATAATAAGCCATAAGGATACTGTAAAGGTATGCCATGACGTCTCCACTTTCATACGACAAATTTCATTAGAGATTTCAATGACATGGCCAAGGAGGTTAGTATGGCATCATGGCACATTTCACTGCTCCGTGTGCTCAGTGCATTTCTCTGTATCACAACATGGGCATCATTTTGTCATACTGCTTAGATTTGGCAGTTTTCACACGTTTCGACTGCTGTTGGCAGGTTTCGATGAATTTAATCAAGGATTTCAACAACATGGCCTAGGAGGTCAGTACAGCATCGGGGCACATTTCACAGCTCCGTGCAATGCTCCGTATTACAAAATGGGCATCATTGTCCCATCCTGCTGAGATTTGCCTAGTTTCGCATGTTTCAACCGCTTTCAACAGGTGTTGACAAATTTAATCAGGGATTTCAATGACTTGGCCTAAAAGGTCAGTACAGCATCAAAGCACATTTCACAGCTCTGTGAAATGCTCCATATCACAAAATGGGCATCATTTTCCCATTTGCTACAATTTGCCAGGTTTCACATGTTTCAACTCCTTTCCACAGCATGCGACAAATTTGATTAAGTATTTCAATGTCATGGCCTAGGAGGTCATTACAGCATTAGGACAGATTCCACAGCTCTGTGTGCTCCGTGCACCACTCCATATCAGAAAATGGGCATTATTTTCCCATTCTGTGGCGACTTGTCAGGTTTTGCATGCTTCGAACACATTCATCAAATTTCGATGAATTTAATCAAGGATTTCAATGACATGGCCTAGCAGGTTAGTACAACATCAGCGCACATTTCAATGCTTTGTGTCCTTAGTGCACTGCTTTGTGTCACATCATTTTCTTGTTCTGAAGAGATTAGCCTGGTTTTGAACGTTTTGACTGCTTTTGAAAGGTTTTCATGAATTTAATTAGGAACTTCAACAACGCGGCCTAGGGAGTGAGTCCAACATGAAGGCATATTTCACATCCCCGTGCAATGCTCCGTATCCCAAAATGGATACCATTTTCCTATTCTGCCGAGATTTATCAGGTTTCACACGTTTTGACCCCTTTCGACAGGTTTCAACAAATTTAATCAGGTATGTCAACACCTTGGCCTAAAAGGTCACTAAAGCATCGAGGCACAGTTTACTGCTCGGTGAAGTGCTCTGTATCCCGAAATGGGCATCATTTTCGCATTCTGCTGTGATTTCCCAAGTTCCGTATGTTTTGACCGCTTCCGACAGGTTTTAACAACTTTAATGAGGGATTCCAATGACATGGCCTACGAGGTCAGCACAGCAGCAGGGCATATTTCCTAGCTCCGTGCACTCAGTAGACTGTTTCGTATCACAAAATGGGCCATCATTTCTCATCCGGCTGAGATTTGCCGGGTTTCGCATGTTTCAACCACTTCCAACTGCTTCCAAGAGGTTTCGACAAATTTAATTAGGGATTTCAACGACATGGCCTAGGAGGTCAATACAGTATCAGGGCACATTTCACTTCTCCGTGTGCTCAGTGTGCTGCCTCGTGTCACACCATGGGCATTGTTTTCTCATCCTGCTGAGATTTACCTGGTTTCGCACATTTCAGCTGCTTTCAACAGGTTTCAGCGAATTTAATCAAGGATTTCAACAACATGGCCTTGGAGGTCAGGACATCATCAGGGAATATTTCAAAGCTCTGTGCAATGCTCCGTATCACAAAATGGGCATCATTTTCCTGGCCGACTGAGATATCACGAGTTTTACAAGGTTTTGACAAATATAATTAGGGATTTTAACAATGTGGCCTGCAAGGTAAGTACAGCATCGAGGCACATTTAACTGTTCTGCGTGCTCAGTACACTGCCTTGTATCACACATTGCGCATCATTTTCTTATCCTGTTGAGATTTGCCAGGTTTTGGACGTTTCAACTGCTTTCACCAGGTTTCAAAGAATTTAATCAGGGATTTCAACGACATTGCCTAGATAGTCAGTACAGCTTGAGGGCAGATTTCACTGCTCCATGTGCTCAGTGCACTGCCTCGTGTCACACCATGGGCATCATTTTCTCATCCTGCTGAGATTTACCGGGTTTCGCACATTTCAACTGCTTTCAACAGGTTTCAACGAATTTAATCGAGGATTTCAACGACATGGCCTAGGAGGTCAGCAAAGCATCCAGGAATATTTCAAAGCTCTGTGCCATGCTCTGTATCACAAAATAGGCATCATTTTCCTAGCCAGCTGAGATATTGCAGAGATTTTAACGACATTGCCTGTGAGGTCAGTACAACAGGGCACATTTAATTGCTCTGCATGCTCAGTGGACGACGATTTCAACGACATGCCCTCGAAGATCACTACAACATCACGGCATATTTCATTGCTCCGTGCAGTGCTCCGTATCACAACCTGGACAGGATCTTTCCATTCTGCTGAGAATTCACGGGTTTTGCATGTTTCGACTGCTTTCGACAGGTTTCAACCAATTTATTCAAGGTTCTCAATGACATGGCTTGGGAGGTCAGTACGGCATCAGGCCATATTTTATTGCTCCCTATGCTCAATGTAATGCTCCATATCACAAAGTGACCTTCATTTTCCCATCCTGCTAAAATTTCACAGGTTTCGCATGGTTCGACTGCCTTTCAAAAGGTTTCAACAAATCTATTCATGGGTTCCAACGACAAGGTTTGGGAGGTCAGTACAGCAGCAGGGCACATTCCAAACCTCGCAAATCTCAGCAAGATGTGAAAATGATGCCCGTTTTGTG
This sequence comes from Mycena galopus ATCC 62051, assembly GCA_014925785.1. Taxonomy (NCBI): domain Eukaryota; kingdom Fungi; phylum Basidiomycota; class Agaricomycetes; order Agaricales; family Mycenaceae; genus Mycena; species Mycena galopus. The sequence continues at coordinate 19,720 of WIQG01000156.1, forward strand.
ATACAAAGTAGAGCGTCGAGTGCACGGGGCTCTGAAATGTGCCCTGGGCTGTACTGAGCTCCTAGGCCATGGCATTGGAATCCCCAATTAAATTCTTTGAAACCTGTCGGAAGTGGTTGAAACATGTGAAACCTGGCAAATCACAGCAGAATGAGAAAATGATGCCCATTGAAGGAGACAAAGCATTGCACGGAGCTTTTGGAGTGTGCCCTAATGATCTACTGACCTTCTAGGCCATGTTGTTGAAATAGCTGATTATATTCATCCAAAGTTCTCGAAAGCAGTCAAAATGGGCACAAACCAGCAAATTCCAGCAAACAAAAAAATGATGGCCCCTCTGATATATGGAGCATTGCACGGAGTTGTGAAATGGGCCCTGATGGTATACTGACCTCCTGGACTATGTGGTTAAAATCCCTGATCAAATTTCTCAAAACCTGTTGAAAGCGGTCAAAAATGCGCGAAACCTGGCATATCTCAGTGGGATGAAAAAATGCTGCCCATTTTGTGAGACGAACCAGTGTACAAAGCACACGGAGCCGTGAAATGTGCTCCCATGCTGTATTGACCTCCTAGGCCACGTCGTTGAAATCCCTGATTAAATTTGGCGAAAGTTGTTGAAAGAGGTCAAAATGTGTGAAACATGGCAAATCACAGCAGAATCAGAAAATGATGCCCATTTTGTGATACAGAGCATTGCATGGAGCTTTGAAATGTGCCCTGATGCTATACTGACCTCCTAGCCAATGTTGTTGAAATCCCAGATTAAATTCGCCGAAACCTTTCAAAAGCGGTTGTAATGTGCGAAACCTGGCAAATCTAAGCAGGACGAGAAAATGATGCCGTGTTGCGATACAAAGCAGTCCACTGAGCACACTGAGCAGTAAAATGTGCCCTGATACTGCAGTGACCTCCTAGGCCATGTTGTGGAAATCTCTGATTAAATTCATTGAAACCTGTCACAAGCTGTCAAAACGTGTGAAACATGGCAAATCACAGCAGAATGGGAAAGTGATGCCCATGATATGTTACAGAGCATTCCAAGCAACTGTGAAATGTGCCCCGCCTGTCCTGACCTTCGAGGCCATGTTGTTGAAATCCGTGATTAGATTCATTGAAACTTGTCCAACGTGGTTGAAACCTGCGAAACCTGGCAAATCGCGGCAGAATGAGAAAATGATGCCCATTTTGTGATACAGAGAATTTCAAGGAGCTGTTAAATGTGCCCTGATGCTGTACTGACCTTGTAGGCCATGTTGTTGAAATATGTGATTAAATTTGTTGAAACTCGTCAAAAGCAGTTGAAACATGCAAAACCTGGCAAATCTCAGCAGGATGAGAAAATGATGGCTATGTTGTGGTATGGAGCAGTGAACTGAGCACACGGAGCAGTAAATTGTGCCCTGATGCTGTACTGACCTCCCAGACCATGTCATTAAAATCTCTGAATAAATGTGTTGAAACCTGTGGAAAGCAGGCTAAACATGTGAAACCTGTGATATCTCAGCCAGATAGGAAAATGATGCCCATTCTGTAATACGGAGCATTGCACTGAGCTGTCAAAGATGCCCTGATGCCATCCTCACCTCCTAGGCCATGATTAATTCATCAAAACCTGTCGAAACGTGCAAAACCACCTAAATCTCAGCAGGATGAGAAAATGATGCCATGTTGTGATACGAAGCAGTGCACTAAGCACATGGAACAGTGAGATATGCACTGATGCTGTATTGACCTCCTGGGCCATGTCGTTGAAATCTCTGATTAAATTCGTTGAAACCTGCTGGAAGCAGTCGAAACATGCGAAACATGGCAAATCACCGCAGAATGGGAAAAGGATGCCCGTCTTGTGAGACAGAGTAGTGCATTGATCACATGGAGCAGTAAAATGTACCGTGATGCTGTACTCACCCTGTAGGCCATGGTGGTGAGATCTCTAGTTAAATTCATGGAAACCTGCCAAAAGCAGTGAAAACGTGTGAAACCTGGCAAATTGCAGCAGAATGGGAGAGTGAGGCCCGGTTTGTGATACGGAGCATTGCACGGAGCCCTAATGCTGTACTGACCTCCTCCCCCATGTTGTCGAAATCCTTGATTAAATTTGTGAAAACCTGTTGAAAGTAATCAAAACATGCAAAACCTAGCAAATCACAGCAGGATGATACAACATCAGGTCATATTCCATTGCTTTGTGCAGTGCTCCGTATCACAACCTGGACAGGACCTTTCCATCCTGCTGAGAATTCACGGGTTTTGCAGGCTTCGACTGCTTTCAACAGGTTTCGACCAATTTATTCAGGGTTCTCAATGACATGGCTTGGGAGGTCAGTACAGCATCAGGGCATATTTTATTGCTTCATGTGCTCAATGTAATGCTCTGTATCACAAAGTGGCCTTCATTTTCCCATCCTGCTGAGCTTTCACAGGTTTCGCGCATTTAACAGGTTTCGACAGGTTTTGATGAAACACTCTGTATCACAAAATCGGCATCATTTTCCCATTCTGCTGCGATTTGCCAGGTTTCCACTGCTTTCAACAGATTTCGATGATTTTAATGAGGGATTTCAATGACCTAACCGAGGAGGTGAGTATCGCAGCAGGGCACTTTTACCACTCAGTGCCATGCTCCGCACCCCAAAATGAGCATCATTTTGTCATTCTGCTGCAATTTCCCAGATTTCGCATGTTATGACTGCTTTCAATAGGTTTTGAGGAATTTACTGTGGGATTTCAACGACATCGCCCAGGAGGTCAGTACAGCATTAGTGCACATTTTACTGCTGTGTGTGCTCCGTGATCTGCTCTGTATCACAAAATGGACATCATTTTCCCGTTCTGCTGTGATTTGCCAGGTTTCCCATGTTCTGACTGCTTTCAACAGGTTTTGACGAATTTAATCCCGGATTTCAATAACATGCCCTAGGAGGTGAGTACAACACCAGGGCACATTTCACTGCTCCCAGTGTTCAGTGCACTGCTTTGTGTCACAAAATGGGCTTTAGTTTCTCATCCTGCTGAGATTTGCCCAGCATCGCTTGTTTTGACCACTTTCAATAGCTTTCGATGAATCTAATTAGGGATTTCAACAACATCGACCATGAGGTCAGTACAGTATCAGGGCACATTTTGCAGCTCCCTGTAATGCTCTGTATCACAAAATGGGATGATTTTCCTATTCTGCTGTGATTTGCCCAGTTTTGCACATTTCAACCTCTTTCAACAGGTTTCAACAAATTTAATCCGGTATTCGCAGCTCCCTGTGATGCTCCGTATCACAAAATGGCCATCATCTTCCCATTATGCTGTGATTTGGCAGGTTTTGCATGTTTAAACCACTTTAAACAGGTTTAGACAAATTTAATCACATATTCCTACGACATGGCCTAAGAGATCAGTATAGCATCAGGGCACGTTCCACAGCTTCATGCAATGTTCTGTATCATAAAGTGAGTATCATTTTCCCATTCTGCTGTGATTTGCCAGTTTTTGCACGTTTCAACTTCTTTCGACATGTTTCAATGAATTTAAACAGGGATTTCGACAATATGGCCTAGAAGGTCAGTACAGCATCAGAGCACCTTTCACAGCTCTGATTAATCCTCCATATCCATCCAGCTGTGATTTGCCTGGTTTCCCCCATTTGACCGCGTTTGATAGGTTTCCACAAATTTAATGAAAGATTTCAACAACATGGCCTAGGTGGGCAGTACAGCATCAGGGCACATATCACTGCTCTGTGCAATGCGCCGTATTACAAAATGGCCATCATTTTCCCATTTTGCTATGATTCGCCAGGTTTCGCCCGTTTTGACTGCTTTCAACCGGTTTCGATGAATTTAATCAGGGATTTCAACAATATGGCCCAGGAGATCAGTACAGCATTAAGGCACATTTCAGTGCTCTGTGTGCTCAGGGCACTGTCTCGTATCCCAAAATGGACATAATTTTCTCATTCTGCTACGATTTGCCAGGTTTTGCAGGTTTTGACTGCTTTTGACAGGTTTTGATGAATTTAATGAGGGAGTTCAAGAACATGGCCCAGGAGGTCAGTACAGCATTAGGGCACATTTTACTGCTCCATGGAGTAATTTGTATAACCAAATGGGCATCATTTTCTCATCCTGCTGAGATTTGCATGTTTGTGCACATTTTGACTACTTTCGATAGCTTTCAAAGAATTTAATCAGGTATTTCAACGAAATCGACCAAGAGGTCAGTACAGCAGTAGGGGACATTCCCCAGCTCTGTGAACTGCTCCGTATCACGAAATGCGCATGATTTTCCCATTCTGCAGTGATTTCCTAGGTTTCACACGTTTCCACTACTCTTGACAGGGTTTGACGAATGTAATCAAGGATTTCAGCAACATGCCCTAGGAGGTCCGGACAGTGTCAGGGCACATTTCACAGTTCATGGAAATGCTCTGTATAACATAATGGGCATCATTCTCGCCTTCCACTGCAATTTGCCACGTTTCAACTGCTTTCGACAGGTTTCAACGACTTTAATCAGGGATTTCAACGACATAGCCGAGGAGGTCAGTATCACAGCACACCAGTTTTTACTGCTCGGTGCTATGCTCTTTGTCCCGAAACGGGTATCATTTTGTCATTCTGCTGTGATTTGCCTGGTTTCGCACGATATAACTGCTTTCGACAGGTCTGGATGAATTCAACGAGGGAGTTCAACAACATTGCCCAGGAGGTCAGTACAGCATCAGGGCACATTTTACCACTCCGTGTGTTTTGGGCTCTCCTCCGTATCCCTCCGTATCACAAAGGAGGCATCATCTTGATGGCATATGAGGTCAGAACAGCATCAGGGCAGATTCCACCGCTCCGTGTCGTCAGTGCACTGCTCCATATCACAAAATGGGCTTCATTTTCTCATCCTGTTGAGATTTGCCTGGTTTGGCACGTTTTGACTACTTTCAATAGGTTTTGACGAATTTAATCGTGTATTTCAATGACATGGGCTACGAGGTCAGTAGAGCATCTGGGCAAATTTCACAGTTCCGTACAATGGTCCATATCACAAAATCGGCATCATTTTCCCATCATGCTAGGATGTCCCAGGTTTCGCATGCTTTGACCGCTTTTGACTGGTGTCAATGAATCTGATTAGGGATTTCAATGACATTGCCTAGGAAGTCAGTGCAGCATCAGGGCACATTTCACAGCACCGTGTGATCATTGTACTGCTTGGTATAATAAAATGGGCGTGATTTTCTCGTCCTGCTGAGATTTGCCAGGTTTCACACATTTCAACCACTTTCAACAGGTTTCGGCGAATTTAATCAGGGATTTCAACAACATAGCTTGTAAGGTCTGGACAGTATCAGGGCACATTCCATTGCCTCTGCACTACTATGTTTCACAAAATGAGCATCATATTCTCATCCTGCTGAGATTTGCCTGGTTTCACACGTTTCAACCACTTTTGACAGGTGTCTACAAATTTGATCACGAAATTCAATGACGTGGCATATGAGGTCAGAACAGTATTGGGGCAGATTTCACTGCTCCGCATGGTCAGTGCCCTGCTTTGTACCACAAATTAAGCATCATTTTCTCATCTTGCCGAGATTTACCAGGTTTCGCACCTTTCGACCACTTTCGACAGGTTTCGGTGAATTTAATCAGGGATTGCAATGACATGGCCTGGTAGGTCTGGACAGCATCAGGTCACATTCCATTGCTCCATGCATGCACCAAATCTCAAAGGGGGGCATCCTTTCCTCATCCTGCTAAGATGTAATTGGTTTTCGTGTTTCAACTGCTTTCGACAGGTTTCAACAAATTTGATCCGGGATTTCAAAACCACGGCCTAGGATGTTGGTACAGCATTACGGCACATTTCACTGCTCTGTGTGCTCATTGCACTGTTTCCCATCACAACATAGGCATCACTTTTTCATCCTGCTGTGATTTGATAGGTTTTGCAAGTTATGACTGCTTTCAACAGGTTTTGACAAATTTAATCATGGATTTCAACAACATGGCCTACACCACCATTTCAAGCAAATGTTGCTCAAACCTTCAGGCAAAACATTTCTGTAACAGTCAAGAAACATCCAAGGATGGTCCTAGCAACATCTCACAAATGTTTACAAAGGATATCTCAATGACAATGTGTTATCAATGTCATTTCAACATTGTCCAAACATTAAGAGATATATGACATTTAAAAATGCTTCAGGATTTGACATTTTTTTATTTGAAAAAGGTTGAGTGGTAAACATTTTCAAAATGTTTGAACCAAATGGCAGTGTAGGAAGCCAGTACAGCACCGGGGCACATTTCACAGCTCCGTGCACTGTTGCATATCACAAAATGGGCATTATTTTCCCATCCCGTTGAGATTCACCTGCTTTCCCATGATTCAACTACTTTCCACAGCTTTCGCCAAATTTAATCAGGGAATTCAACGACATGGCCCAGGAGGTTTTACAGCATCAGGGCACATTTCGCAGGTTCGTGTAATGCTCTGTATCACAAAACGCGCATCATTTTCCCATTCTCCTGCAATTTGCCAGATTTCGCATGTTTCAACTGCTTTTGACAGGGTTCAATGAATTTAATCAGGGATTTCAACAACAGGGCCTAGGAGGTCAGTACCGCACCAAGGCACATTTTACTGCTCCGTGTGCTCGGTGCACTGTGTCGTATCATAAAATAGGCATCATTTTCCCATTCTGCTGTGATTTGCCAGCTTTCGCACATTTCGACCGCTTTCACCAAATTTCGACAAATTCAATGAGGGATTTCAATCACATTGCCTAGGAGGTTAGGAAAGCTTCAGGGCACATTTTACCGCTCCGTGTGCTCCGTGTACAGTTTGTATCATAAAATGGGCCTTATTTTCTCATCCTGCTGAAATTTGCTTGGTGTTGCATGTTTCAACTGCTTTCAATAGGTTTCCACGAATCTAATCAGGGATTTCAATGACATCCACCAGAAGGTCACTACAGCATCAGGGCACATTTCACAGCTCCGTGGAATGCTCCGTATCACAAAACAGGCATCATTTCCCCATTCTGCTGTGATTTGCCAGGTTTTGCACGTTTCGACTGCTTTTGACAGGTCCTAACGAATCCATTCGGGGATTTTAACGACATGGCCTAGGACATTAGTACAGCATGAAGGCCCACTTCACAACTCTGTGCAATGCTTTGTATCACAAAATGGGCATCATTTTCCCATTCTACTGCAATTTGCCAGGTTTTGCACGTTTTAACTGCTTTCGACAGGTTTCAGCAAATTTAATCGCGTATTTCAATAACATAGCCTGGGAGGTCAATACACATATTTCACTGCTCCATGTGCTCCGTGCACTGCTCCATATTACAAGATAGCCATCATTTTTTCATCCTGCGGAGATTTCCCAGGTTCCCCATGTTTGAACTACTTTTGACAACTTTCGATGCATTTAATCACGTATTTCAATGACATCGCCTACAAGCCAAAATGAGCATAATTTTCCTATCCAGCTGAGATATGACAGGTTTCACATATTTGGCCTGTTTTGAACAGGTTTCAACACATTATTCAGAGAGTTTAATGACATGGCCTGCGAGGTCAGTACAGCATTAGGGCACATTCAAGTACTCACTGTATTAACCTCGTAGGCCATGTCATGGGAATCCCTGATTCCATTCATCAAAACCTTTCAGACATGGTTGAAATGTGTGAAACCTGGCAAATCGCAGCAGAATGGGAAAATGATGCCCATTAGGTGATACGGAGCATTGCACGGAGCTTTGGATTGTGCTCTGAGGCTTCAATGACCTCCTAGGCGGTGTCGGGGAAAACACTGATTAAGTTCAATGAAAGTTGTCAAAAGGGGTCAAAACATGCTTGCACGAGGTTTGAAATCTCCCCAGATGCTGTCCTGACCTCCCAGGCCATGTTGTTGAAATACGTGCTGAAATTCATCAAAAACCTGTTGAAAGCAGTCAAAATGAGTGAAAGAACCCTGAATAAATTTGTTGAACATTGTTGAAAGCAGTTGAAACATGCAAAACCTGTGAATTGATGTTGTAGTGATCTCCGAGGGCATGTTTTTCAAATCTCTGAAAAAAATCTTTGAAACCTGTTGAAAGCAGTGGAAATGTGCGAAACCTGTGAAATCTCAGCGGGATAGTTAAATGATGGCCATTTTGGAATACGGGGCATTGCACTGAGAGCATCGAACAGCGAAATGAGCCTTGAGGGTTTAATGACCTCCCAGGTCATGTCATTGAAAACCTGAAGAGATTCGTTGAAACCTGTCGAAAGCAGTTGAAATATGTGAAACCTGTGAAGCCTCAGTAGGCGGAGAAAATGATGCCCATTTTGAGGTATGGAGCATTACACGGAGCTGTGAAATGTGCCCTGATGCTGTACTGACCTCCTAGGCTATGTTGTTGAAATCATTGATTAAATTTGTTGAAACCTGCCGAAAGAGGTTGAAACATGCAAAACCAGGCAAATCTCAGCAGAATGACAAAATGATGACCATTTTCTGATACAATGCAGTGCACTGAGCACACGGAGATGTGAAATGTGCCCTGATGCTGTACTGACTTCCTGGGCCATGTTGTTGAAATACCTCATTAAATTTGTCAACACCTGTCAAAAGTGGTTCAACCATGCGAAACCAAACAAATCTCAGCAGGATGAGAAAATGATGCCCATTTTGTGATACGGAGCAGTGCACTGAGCCCTCGGAGCAGGGAAATGTGCCCTGACGCTGTACTGACCTCCTAGGCTATGTCGTTGAAATCCTTGATTAAATTTGTTGAAACCTGTTGAAAGTGGTCAAAACATGCGAAACCTGGTGAATCGCAGCAGAATGGGGAAATGATGCGTATTTTGTGATATGGAGCATTGCACGGAGCTGTACCGACCTCCCCGCCCATGTCATTGAAATCCCTGAATTAATTCATCGAAACCTGTTGACCCGTGCGAAACCTGTGAAATGTTAGTAGGATGTCAAAATGATGCCCATTTTGTGTGTCAAAACCTGTCAAAACCTGCAAGACCAGTAAAACCTGTGAGTACTCAACAGGATGGGAAATTAAGCCCGTTTTGTGAGACAGTGCATTCCACTGAGCAATGAAATGTGCCTTGGTGCTGTACTGATCTTCCAGGCCAAGTCATTGAAATCTGTGATTTGGAGACTGCGGGTTGCTCCTCATCAGGAAGGAGACCCCCCTGCTGAATTTTCCACAGCTTTTACCTCTTTGGAGAAACTGTCAACACATTTGTTTGGAATTCCTGGCCCCCAATTTCTAAGCGGAAGATACAATTATGTGGGCTCCACACCCTATCTATTTATTGAAGTGATCATGGCTTCTGGGTATAGTACTGACTGCACCACTATGTACCTTATCAGTGACAAAGTCACACTCCCTCCTGCATCTACTGTCTCTGTTCATCACGAAAAGACTTTGAATATCTTTCGCCTATCCTGATCTGATTTATCATTTGATTCTGCTCAACACTCTAGGGATCCCATGGTGATCTGTGCATCTTACTTTGAACAAGCTCCCAGTCTCTTCTGAATGTCCCACCTCCCCACACATGGGAGATATTTTAAACTCTTTCATGATGTCTTGTGCATACTATACCTGCAGAAATGTATGAAATATGGGAAAGATACTGCGAAAATACACTGAAGAATATTCAACAGACACTGTGTACTCATTTTGAATCCATATTTGATATTGTGCTGCCAAAGATGAATATAATATGGGAACAGTATCTTGAACAATATCGGAAAAGTTCTTGATCAATATTTAGACTATATTTCTGATATCCGGCTGATAAATATGCTGAAGCTATTTCAAATATACTTGAATATATCTTCTTCGAATCTTCACTGTATCCCTTGCCCATATATTGTGAAGGCATCTGAAAGATTTTAAAAAGGATTTCTTGAAACTATTTTGAATCCCTCTTCAATATTTGGCCACAAGTTATTGTAAATATTTTCAGGATATCCTTTGCATATTGGGGCATAGGTTATTGAGTTATGCCCCTTGTGTCACAAAAGATTTGCGCAAGCATGTGGCAGCAGGTGAAGACCGTGGTCATTCTCAAGCAAAACATGCGTCAAGTCACGGAGTCTGTGGACGACACTCGTCTCCGCGCTGCCTTATCGAATATGCGGTTTGGCGCTTGCACTAATGCAGACATTGAATACTTAGACAGCAGAACCATAGGAAAGTCAGCTGGTAGCCCTAAGTTCACGGACCCTGGCTTTCATAATATATCCATCATCACAGCGCTGAACGGCCAGAAGGACAAAATAAATGAATTGGGAAGCAAAAGGTTCGCGACCGAGACCAACCAAGAACTGGTCGATTTTTTTTCAGAAGACTTCCTGACCATTTCGGAACCCAGCGACGCACGACGCCATCAGATGGCCAAACACAAGAAGGTTGTCAAGGTCCGCAAAAATCTACCTCCGAAGAGGCAACAAGAATTGTGGGACGCTCCCCCCTCGACCACGTCCGACCACATCCCTGGCAAATTGTCTCTGTGCATCGGGTTACCTGTAATGATTAGAAAAAACGACGCTACCGAGCTTTGCATCACAAAGGGACAAGAAGCCATTGTTGTAGGATGGGACGAATCCGTTGGGTCAAAAGACCAACGAATTTTGGATACGTTGTTCGTTAAGCTAGTTGATCCACCCAAAGATATAGAAGTTCCTGGACTGCCCACAAATGTGGTTGCATTGACTCGGACCTCCTCCTCAATATGGTGCGCATTGCCAGATGATATGGTGGTTAACATTTCGCGGGAACAAATATTGGTTCTTCCCAATTTTGCAATGACCGATTACGCCTCACAAGGAAAGACTAGAGCGTTTAATGTGGTGGATCTTCACAACTGCAGAACTCATCATTCATATTATACTGCATTGTCCAGAAGTTCCACGTCTGCCGGTACTGTTATTCTCCAAGGCATGGATGCTTCTAAAATCATTCGTGGTATTAGCGGGTTTCTTCGCCAAGAATTCAGAGAGCTAGAAGCGTTGAACGAATATACCAGGCTCAGATATGAAGGTACAGCAATGCCAGGCGTAAAAGGAGTCACTCGTCGCTCGTTGTTGGCGTCTTATTACAAATGAACAGGACAGCCGTTCGATTCGGCCGAGTCGCATCCTAGTCTTCGTTATTGCTCCGCTAAGGACGACAACTCCAACACTGTAATGGATACTGGTAGATGGGAGTTAGTGGGGTCTGACAAGCCCAAGCCCAAGACAACCAAAATTCTTGGCAAAACCGTCTCTGCTGTACTGAAAGGTGAAGATTCGGATGGCGTGTGGACAGATCACGGTCCTAAGTGGTCCTCCAAATTTGCCGATATGAGCCCCTATATGGTTTCCTTGGCTCAGGGATTCACTGATGTATCCAGGAAGATTCGAAAACTCGAACAAGCTCGTGATTTGGTAAGAACACAATTGACCAGTAATCATCCAGATTATTTTCCGATCGGCCCTACCTTGACCTCTTTGGACCGGTTGACCGAAACATTGTTTGGGTCAAAATGTTGGGGTATGGACACTACCAAGTGTATACATTGTGGCACCGTATCTAGAGTAACCCCTGGGTCACCATGCCTAAGAACTGTGGTAACTGACAACAGATTGCGTGCAAGGTATGGTACGGCCTATTCCTTGTCCCACTGGCTGGCCAATCAAAAATTGAGACGCAACGGCGGGTCGTGTAACGCATGCGGCAGGGGTACCATGACCTTCTCCGCAATTCATGATGCTAGCCCGATCGTAGTATTTTCGCTTGCAGATACAGCCATCAATTTAAATACGCAGTTAGATATGTACATAGGGGAATCTACGTTCGCTATGCTCTACGCGGTTTCGTGTATGGCGGTGGCTCTCATTTCACTGCCAGAGTCATACGCACCTCGGGTGAAATCTGGTATCATGACGGCATAGAAACTGGGAGCTTATCCTCATACGAAGGCGTTGTGGGAGAACGCCCCCTCGGCTTTCTTAACACTTGTATTCGACCGCATTGCACTAGAGTCGTTGCATGCGCGATATATGCTATTGTTCTCGAGTAACTTGATTTCAGTCGAGATGATGTTGAGAAATGCCGTGTTGTTGATGCTGATGAGAATTTGTAACTATTCAATCCCTATGTCGCGTGCTGAGTACTTTATAGTCGTTTAAAAATCTGGTAGGGAAGTTCATTTTATGAGTGCAACTATAACTCGCTAAAGTACGAGTCCCGCCGCGCGAATGCGACGGCCTTAATACCAAGTTTTGACAAAGAACCACGTCAGCGCAATCTGCTACCGATAACTTGAACTTGTGTTCTAAATTGATTTTACCGCAGTCCGTCACGCAGTCCAGCTTCGCCTCCCTCTGCGAACCGCTTGCAGGAGGCGTGAACTCGGGCTTCCAATTCGTGGCCGCAACGAATGTCCCCGAGTTCAGCATTGCCATCAACGACACCTCTAAGCCGTAATTTTCTTCTCGGCACGAAAGGTGTATGCCTTCCATAATGCCATTGTCCTGCAGAAATCCAATGTCGGCTCATTTATCTTAATTCAGTCTCGTCAATGAGTGCCAGAGGAAAAGGGTGTTCTCCGTTAACCATACTCCGAACTCCGCCAAGTCGTTCGCCGCTTTCCGAGCCACTGCGGTGGCATCCGCTACTGCTACCGGCGCTGCTTCAGCCACCCAGTCCGCAGGAGTCAAGTTATCTGGATCGGAGATTCTTCCGCAAGTTGGAGCGAATAACTTGGTGGGCTTCGCCTAATTGAGTCCACGCCATTTTCGTCACTTCGTTACTTCGCTTAAGTTCAGGGATCTTTGTGACTTTGATGGGAACCGGTGAATGTTCATCACATTGGCCTGATTTTGAGAAAGTTTGTGAGTTGTTTGTTACACAACAACTGCTCAGGGCATCACAAAGTGATGGGTATCAGCAGTGTGCCGAGCATGGCCGGCTAGGTTCGGGTTAGGTATTTAGGTGGTTAGGCTGGGTAGAGGTGAGTGGTTCACCTGAAAATACCGCCACCCCTCGATAACTATTGAAGAGACTACCCCCCCAAGTCCTGTCGATAGTTATCGAGCGTGGCATCGTGCCAGCACGAGCTCTTGGTGGCAGCTGTGGCACCTGGCCGCATCATGGCGGCCGTGCCACCCAATATATACCTGGCTTTGTTTGGTTCTTTTTTTCAACCAAACAGTGCCATATATGCCACGGAGCCGCTATGTATGCCACAGAACACCAAATTGCAATGGATATGGTGCCATCCATGCCACGGAGCCCTTGACCCAGGACCAGTAAAAATTTGTTACCCAAATAGTGCCATGAGTGTCACGAAACATTCTGATCACGGGTCAGTAAAAAAATGTGACCTGATTACTGCCATCGGTGCCACGAGACGTCCTGACCGAGGGTCAGTAAAAAAATGTGACCCAATTACTGCCATTGGTGCCACGAGACTTTCTGACCGAGGGTCAGTAAAAAAAATGTGACCCGATTACTGCCATCAGTGCCATGAGACATTCTGGCCGAGGGTCAGTAAAAAAATGTGACCCCACTACTGCCATCGGTGCCATGAGATGTTCTGACCGAGGGTCAGTAAAAAAATGTGACCCAATTACTGCCATCGGTGCCACGGCTTGTTCTGACCCCGGATCAGTAAAAAATTGTTACTGTAATAATGCCATCAGTGCCATGTACCGTTTTGATGGGATCCGGTAGAAAATATGACCCATGCAATCCCATGCGTGCCACGGATCATTTTGAAGCAGGACAGGGAATGCCATTGGTGCCACCAATAATTTCCGGGAAAATAATATCCAAATACTGCCATCAGTGCCACAAAATATTTCAACGCTGGACCAGGGGCAATATAATACCAAAGCCATGCCATCAGTGCCATGGGTCCTTTGGATGCTGCATCAGGGAGAAAATAATAGCTAGAAAATGCCATTGATGCCACGGATCATTTGTACGCTGGGATCAATAATACCCAAACTATGCCATGGATGCCACAGACCATTGGATCGGGGGAAATACCCTAAAAATGCCACCGGTGCCACAGATCATTTGGATGGTGGATTATGGGGAAAAATACTGCCAGCATTTCAAGGTGGGATCCCAAAAAGAATGACAATAGAGGAATAACATGGGTGCCACACCACACCGAGACTAGGATCACTAAGAGAGCTTTCAACAAAGAGTATCACAAGGACCAACATTCATAAGCATTTTCTTTGTGATCCAGTGGTGGTGACTTCAAATGCCATTGGTGCCACTATTTGATCGTGACTTCGAAAGGCTCACTCTCTGTCAACTCCTAGTGATGCTAGTCCTTCCAACACTGCAGACAGTTCTCCTCCTTCAGCATCCAGTCCCTCATCCTCATTGCTGGATCCATCATCCAGCAGCCATCCATCCTGAGATCCTCCATCATCCTCCCACCCTGTAGGCTCATCAATGTTAATCTCTGTTGTTTCAGGTTCCACTTCCGGCAGTGGCATCAGTGGCATTGGTGGTTCAGATGGCACTGTCCCTTGTTCTTCAGGATTTAGCACCAGTAGCACTAGTAGTGAGACCCGGATTCCGGGTTCAAAGGTCCCTGTGAAGGCAGGGCCCAACTTGTCCTTTATTACTTGGAGCCTCTTCGAGTGCACATTATCAAACCTACCCCGGTGGTTTCAATACTTTCGAACGAAAAAGGCCAATCCTGGATCCTCTGCCTTAATTTCTGACTCCCGCTGGACAAGGAAGGTCTCCTCATCATTCATATGGGTCACAAAGTGGCAGATTTCGATGTTCAGTCGTTGAGTCTCTTCCCTGGCCCGCTCGAGCTTGTAGTAAGAGTCAAGGAGCTGATGGGCAGCAGGTGTGGCCCAGGCACGGATGGAGGAAGTAGTGTCTGGATTCCGGAGAATGTCGAAGTTCGAGAGGAAGGTATAGTCAACAACTTCAGCCCAAGTGAGAAGGTGGCTAGGAGGGTCAAGCACTTCGGCCGCCATATTGTACCGATGAAGGGTGTTCCAAATGGCCTTTGATCTAGCCTTGAGAGCTTTAGCAATGTGGTCTCAAGCTAAGAAAGCATATTAAGCCCACTTCCCCTGCCAATCAAAGGAAATGCTGACCTAGACCTGACTGTTTAGCCTTGGTGAGCTCCAAAAACCTTAACCACCAGACCTTCAAGCGTATTGATTGCTCGCCGATAATGCCGCATGGTGACTAGCTCTGCAGCCTGAATCCACTCTGGATCCTCTGTTGTCGACCCTACCTTTATCGACAACCAGTGTTCTGTTGTCTGCACAGTTTCCACTGCCCTGTCATAATTTTTCTTTGTATGTTGTCTGGTGGTCCATTTCCAGTGGAGCCTTCAGCAAAGACATCTTTGAACTTCTCTCTGCAAAAGGAGCACGGATGGCAATGGTGGTATGGCGTGGGTGGCATCAGTGGCACAATATCAGTGGCACGATGGGTTGTGGAATTATTGGTGAACACAGATTGGTGGAGAGTGGCACACATGGCAATTTTGCGAAAGGAGACAGTAGCACAGGTGGCAGCAAAAAGCCATGAGCTCATTTCCAAGGCCAGTCCAGTAAAAACACACACCTTCTATGAGCCAGATTGACCAGCTGTTGGTAGTATTCCATGTGATCAGTTTCTTCCTCTGGATCCACTGATAGTCCATCCAGGTACACCTTCTCTTCTTCCAAACGAGCCTCCATCATTTCTTCAGTCACACCGGCCTGTGCCATGGCATACTTGACAGTTTTTTCAGTGTTGAGTATGCTGACTGCCTGTTTGTAGTTGTTGACAAAAAAGGTGCCTTCCAATCGATGGTCAGAAATATAATGAATATTAGATGGAGAAAAGTTACTCAGGTTCACATACATATCAAAGGTGTCCACATGAGCTAGGTAGGTTCTGATCGTCTGCTTGCAGTGAAACACACTTGCATACTGAACAGACCTGGACAGCCCATTGGATTTTGAAAAATAAAAAACTCTCACATCCCTCCAAGTCCTTGATGCCCATCCCTTCAACATGGGTTGCCGGGTACTTGAGCTGGCGCCGACGGTCGTGAGCATGCCCATGGAATGCTCCGACCAACAAATCTTGTTTGACATGTTTTTCTTGAATTTGAAACATCTTGCCACTGATGCCACGGGTACATTGAAGAAGTATCACAAATTTTGTGACCCATGCCATCGATGCCACGAGAAAAGTGTAACCAAAGGGATCATGCCATTGGTGCCACAAAATCTGCCACTGATGCCACATGAATTTTGGCTGTGACATCGTGATCCTGTAACACGTCCCGCCGTGATCACGTACACGTCCCACCACATTTTCGCTTCGCACCTCATCCTAAGCTCCCAGCCACTCAATCTGAATCAGCAGAATCAAAGTAACACATCTCTTGGGTGTCTCCAAATATTTTTACTCTCATCCAAGCATGCAAGCCGGTTGCAGAAGGCACAATTGTTGGCCACCATCCTGGCTACCTTGACGCGGCTATGGATGACCATGGACTCACAAAGCGAATCAATGTGAGTGTGTCACGTTCTCTGGTTGAGATTTCCAAGGTTAGCTCTTTAAAACTCCCTGTGTCAATTATTCTCACAGTGTTCTGCAGGTTCTTATTCCAGGCTCGATCCACAAGTTGCACAATCAAACAATTGAATGGATCTTTGCACATCGTGGACAAGCAGTTGTAAGCACCTCTCAACTTATTTCTCGTGGCGAAAATCCTCCGGTTCCATCTCGAACTGTCTCCCGCGCATTTTCTGTGCCCGCTCCCCCCGACATCTCCCAAAATATTCCCGAATTTACCCCTTCAATACCTCCTGCCACTATCGAGTTTGAGAATCTAACTGAGAAGGACATGGACATCTTCACATCCGAGTAATCAGGCGAAGACGATGATGAGAATTTTGGCTTCGACTTTGATGAGGACACTGAGTTCGAGGGCAGTCCGGTATTTATCAGTTCTTTTGACTGCTGGATTTCTTTTTGACAGCTTAACCAGGACCTCGATGAGATGCCCGGAATTGATAACAGCTTTTTCAACAACACATTCTTTGATGATAGCATCAACGAGGTGCGCAATACGGTGTCATTCCTAACCCAAGTTCATCCATACCCATATCCTAGGACACTTCCGTGGTTACACTGATGGAACGCATTTAAAGTACCTTCACCTTAATGCAGCAGTCAGAGAAGCTTCCAAGCCGTGTCCTTGACGACGCATTTCATTATATGGACCGACTCCTCTGCCTCCTGTCTAAAAAACACTCAGCATTCAAAGCATTTGCACACGACTTCAGTGAGGCCATATTTATCCGTGACCATTCCGACGAGTGCGCTGTCCGTACTGTACTTGAGAAGAATCGCGGTGACTGGGAGTATTACAAGCGTGCAAAATCCTCAGCCCTCAATCGCCGTATCCGCGGCTACATTCCCGAACGCACTGTTCTATTGGGTCAACTCGATAAATTGTTCAAAGCTTAGCAGGACATCCAGTGTTTGACAAAAAAAATCAACGGCCCCTTCTTCTCAGAAGAAGCAAAGGAGATGGTACAGCATCTCCTTCAAACTGCACGAGAGGGTTACCTCTCCGATCCACCTGGCATCCCGCTTTACTATTCAATGGGAAAGGACCGTGATGGGCTCAACATCTACCGCACCGTGCGCGGAACAAACTCACTGGAGGGCGGATTTCACATGGTCGTTCGTCGCACTTTTGGCTCACTGAGAGCATCTCCGGAATTAGCGGAGTGCATCTTAATTAACTGGATCTTACGTCGGAACACAAGGGTATGCACTTGATTTTTTTCCCTTGTCCTTTTGGGTCTCATTTTGTTTACTAGGTCGGGTTTCATAATCGTACGGGAAAAAAGTATCGCGGACACTATGCGCTCTGGGTCAGAGATGAAATAGTTGAACTTGCGATTGCAGTGGGCTGAAAGCCCTCTTTCCCTCTTCCCGGTGTGCTCTCAACTCGGATTGCCACGTCCGAAACCATTGGCATCCTCCCTATATCCAAATAACTCACTGCGTTCCGACCCCCCGTAGACAGACCCCTGTCTACCTTAGATTACGTCCATCTACGGGTCATCGAGCCGAGGCTACATGAGCCTATGCACGGCTACCCGTGGGTACGCCGTAATGTTCAGTGAGCTTAGATTACGTCCATCTACATGCCGTCTACATGTTGTACATGAACCATCAGCTACGTCAGTCGATCTGCGTCTACCCCGTCGACGCACGTAGACGCACATGGCCATTTTTTATGCTGTATGGCATGGGTCAGGCATTAAACTCCCTGAATATTCTGCTTGCATGCCAGGTCTCTGAGCTTGCGCTATCAGCTTCCGGGATCAGCCCCAGTGAAAACGCCCGCAAGCCAGATCGAGCCAGAACAAGCCAGATATAACCGCTTTTGGCGGGGCATATCTGGCTCGCAAATTGTCTCAGGGCTCGATCTGGCTCTTATAAACCACGAGCCATTTAGAGCTAAATCTTTTTCGCATTAAGCTAGAACAAGCTATTACGAACCCCAATTGCCCCGCTCTCCCGCTACCCGTAGTACCCGCGCCGCCAGCGCACCCGTACCCGACCGCTGCGCTGCACCACCGCCCACCACCACAGCACCGCCGGCGCATCCGTACCCAACCGCTACGCTGCACCGCCCAACACCACCGCGCCGTGGCCACCGCCGCCCCATTGCACCTATCAGGATCATGAATAATTGATAATGAACCAAGGAACATATAAAATATACTCACTGCGTTTATCTCGGGCTTTAGCTTTGGATACGGAAGCGTCAAGTCTTGTCAATACAATTAGAATACTTATAGCACGGTAGAGCAGGACTACACACCGTTTCAGTTATGTATTGCGTTCCAAAAGGTCTGAAGAATCCGTCAGCGAATCCCAGCTTGGTACCAAAAGAAATCCACGAACTCCAAGAAAATTTACAGGTGCTCCGTCCAGTGCATGCAGATCGTGTTGTCCAAGAAAACTGGATAATGGCCAGAGTGAGTACAGGCAGTCGAGAAAAGAATAGATATATCATACCGGCTGCTCGCGTTCTATAATCTACCTCGGCGCATCAGTCTGAAATCTCCTCGTAGCGAAAAACTGCTACTCACTACATTTTGATGGTTCCTAGGACCTAGCCTGGAACCCATCAGTCCAGGTCTGCCGAGCCTTTGCCGAGGTGTCTCAGGGTGTCTCGGCTAACCTAGACACAGCCGCGTGGCAGCTCGGCAAAGCAGGGCAAAGCCTCGGCATACCTGGGCTAAGGTGGGTCCAGAACCTGTCAAAATGCAGTAACTGACCCAGTTTGAGAAATAGCCGCCGCCGCCGCTGCGGCTTGGGCACTTGAAGCCTTCTTGGCTGTGTTCAACTCCTTACTCCGATTTTTCCATTCCTGCATAGTATTCTTCAGGTTCAGCAAAGCAAGCAAGGAGATAAACAATCCCGTTCGGGCTTCTTCAGATAATCCTGTCCATATTGTCTCAAACTCCTTCGGTGTTACGCTGTCGTGAGTCTTCAAGTACTCGGTGTAAAACAGGTTACTTGGGAGGCCATGAGTTAGACCGATTCATCTCCTGAATGATATGAAGCACTCACGCAGGTGAGTTAGACTTCTGAATTTTCTTCTTGCCTTGCGGCTTCTGCGTGGTGGGTTTCGTCGCGTTCTTCTTTAATGTCGCAGCTGCTGACGTGAGATCAATGTGTGATTACGATGGTCAAAACTCATATACCTGCTGCTTCGCTACGTGCGGTTGGACCAGAAGCTGGCCCAAATGCCGCCTCGCTGCAAGCACATATGCGTGAGTAACTAGATGAACAAACGAAAGACAGAAACTCACAGGGGATTCACAAATATCAGAGGCTGGGAAAGAATAAGTTTCGAGACTGGTATTCAATAGAGAGGTGCACACCTTCGCCGCTGTGTGAGCGGTACCAGAGCCTCCTACGTTCGCATCGGTGTTTTCTAGTGGGCTGGGTTGAGGAGGGGTATTATCTGCATTACTGTTGGTGTTTTCAGCTGCGTTGGGAGAAGGGCGGGAGTCGGTTGATAGTATAGCGGGGTCCGGCCGAGATGCGAGAGTCAGGGCTTGGCCAATAGGCTGGGCAGGGCTCTGATAGGAAGGAGAGCTTGAATTGGGTGGCAGCGAGGGCGGAGTAAAGGCCAGTGGTGAGAGGGAGGACGGATTAGGGGTAGAGCTAGCAGAGGACAATTGCGTCAGCTCCAAAGACGAGGAAGACGACGAGGACAGCGTCGTCGAGGAAGGCGTTGTCGAGGACAACGTCGGCGAGAAAGGCATTGACGTTGTCGAGGAAGGCGTTGTCGAGGAAGGCGTTGTCGAGGAAGGCGTTGTCGAGGAAGGTGTCGGCGAGGAAGGCGTTGTCGAGGACGGCGTCGACGAGGAAGGCGTTGTCGAGGACGGTGTTGTCAAGGAAGGCGCCACCAAGGACGGCGTAGGCGAGGAAGGTGTTGTTGAAGACGGCATCGGTGAGGAAGGCGCCATCGAGGACGGCATCGGCGAGGAAGGTGTTGGCGTTGTCGAGGAAGGTGTTGTAGCCGTTGTCCTGGCTTTCTTGGCCTGTGTCGAAGGCGTGAAACTCCTCTTCCTTTTATTGAGAGCGAGTACTGGTAGGGCGGAAGCTGGCGGTGACGAATTGTGTTCCTTGTCGAGCCCAAGGTCTTGCTCATCAACATCATCGATATCGAAGTGATCATCAGGATCATCATCGTCGTCGGAAGGGCTATCGTCTGAGTCCGGGGTTCGCTTCACTCGACTCGTGCTTTTGCCTGCGTTCTTCACGTTTTTCTTGTACCAGCTTGGGTATCCGGTTGTAGCTAGAAGATTAACCTTCCAGTGGTGTTCGCAAAATCGGAGGAGGGGATGTGCTGTATAGAGTTCAGAGCGGTGATAGTTAACAACGGTGATCGAGGCCTGTGTCCATGTTCGCGGCAGTTCATTGGGAGAAGTATGGAGGATCTGACGCCAGATCGTACGAGAGTTCACTTTTTGGCTTGCAAAAGTGGCTTGCACCAGCGCGGATTGGCTTGTTTCGGGCGTGGGCGTGAATTTGGGTGGCATCACCCGCCCACGCCCGGCATTTCGGCTTGCAAGCCACTTTGTTGGCTTGGCAAGCCATTCCGCCAGTGGGCCATCAACAAAGTGGCTTGCGCTCCCTGCGCGCTACCTCGGCCTGGAATGTGGGATCTTGCATGGTAAATAAGTTAGTATACATCCTCTGCAGGTACCTGGAAAATTGTTTGAGCAGAACTCTAATATTTGATGAATGCTCGCCATCGCCGCCATCAATGATGAGGAGAACTCTTGCCGTAGATGCAAGCCCACCGGCTTGCGATGCTTAGATGACAGCCCGAGACTCAGAGTTCTCATTAGTAGCAAAAACTTTGGGAGCAGTGCTCACCGCACCAAGATATTCAGAAAAAAACAGAGGTCAAGTCGGGTGACTTTGAACTATGGTAGCTCTTTCCGAACTTCAGACGAATTTCGAAGAAAAACGGCTTCTAATGTTCCTAATAGCATGAAAACAACCGTCCAGACACCTGTCCTTGGTCAAGGCGATCCTTGCTTGATGATGTTGACGATGTTGAAGTATGGTCTTCACTGTGACCGGTTGAATCAGCGTAATTATCCGATTTTTGTTGATATACAGTCCGAAAAAAGCATATGTGAATGGAATAGAGCCTTATGAGGCTGGTTTTGGGCCAATAAGTCATGATTTCGTATAGGGAACAAAGTGGCTTGCGCAAGCCATTCTGCCTGATGCCATCAAAATGGGCGTGGATTGGCTTGCGACGAAAATTCAATGAATTTGGATGATTATCGGGTCAATAAAGTGTCAGGCGAATCAAATTGACTTAATCCTATCATGCAGCAGCAATATATTTATGAATCGACACCGCGTTGGCCGAAGTTGAACGTGCACATCGGCATCACAAGCCATTCTGCCTGATGCCATCAATTGGGCGGGCGGGTGTGGCTTGGAGCGAAAATTAGTTAATTATGGGAAGGTTTTTAGGTGAAAACATTTGAAATCATGAACTTATGCACGGATACACACTATGGATGTGTTTCAAGTTGGAAACAAGATGGTGGGCATGAGTCCGGCGTGGGCTTGAACAGAATGGCTTGTGCAGGTTCGAGTGAAGTGCGCCGCCACCAATTTACAACAGAGTAGAAATTGTTCCCTATGCATTCAGGAAGCTCACATGCACTAAATCATGTCCGCAAAATAATTTGTAAAGGAATCATTTTAATTATTTTCATCACTCACTTGGAACTTGCTGGCTTGTGTCGGGCTTGCTTGGCAAGGGGCTCGGGCGTGGTTCGACCAATATAGGGTTGTCTCAATGGAAAATGACTTGGGCGTGAGTCGGACTTGGGCTTGAGCAGGTTGGCTTGCGCGTGCTCAAGCCAAGGTTCAACGAAAGCTCAACTTGAAGTGCGCCAAGAGAACAGATTAGAAATTGTGCCCTGTGCATTCAGGAAGGTTTGTGCTGTTGAATGATGTCTGCGAGTTAATGGCTATAGGTAAAGGCATTACTTTAGATTGACCCAACAGTCCAGGAAATTACATTTTGTATCAGGCCTGTGTGGCGGCGGGTGCGGCTTGGGCAACGGGCTTGTCTGGTGTGTCTTCACATTCGGCGTGGCATGAGGGCTAATTGACTTGGGATTCCGCTTATTGCATGCTGAGTGGATTTAGTTGTTGAAGTGTTGATGTTGAAGGCCCGACAGCAAAGATGGAACTTTGACTTTGACACCAATGCTCGCCTCCGTCATGACACGCCGCAGCCGCCTTTAGCAAGGAGAAGTCGACAAACAGACAGGAATTACGAGCGGAACACGAAAGCGAAAAAAGGTGTCAGTTCATGATTGTTTGTGAAAATATGAACAACACCGAGGTAACCGAGGCATGAGTTCACTCGCTCGGAGCGATTACCCACTTGTTATCGACATGGGGCTCAATTCCAACTGAAATGAATGAATACACGAAGCAAAAGACAGTCGGTACCATCAGGTAATGTTGAAATTCTGAGAATGAGTGTTTGCGGTGTGTAAAGTAGGTAGCGCAATGCACAGGGGTAGTCTTGTGATCATGGTGAAGGATGGAACTGATGTGGAGGCAACAAGCAAAAGATTTGGTTGAATTACTTACAGTGAGAAGCCTTAGTGTAAGCGAGCACAAGTCACGCCACGCCACAAGCTTGAGCCGTTGGCTTGGGCTTCAGTCACCTCAAGCCCAAGCCCACCCGAAGCCAAGGATTTGGCTTGGCTTGGCTTGTCAAGCCACGGCTTAGGCTGTGTGGCTTCGCGGCTTGAAGCCAAGCCAGGAAGACCACTAGTTCAACAGTCGCCGGCGCGATCAATGATGGCGGCGAGGTGGATCCGGTGTGGAGGGAGCAATGTAGAAGCGGGACGCTTGCAGTGCATTGGATATTGAGAAATGGACAAAATAATTATAGTGGGAAGGTATAGTGTAGCCGAGTACAAGCCACGCCACGCCGCGAGCCATGCCCGCCTGCCCAAGCCCAGCCAATCTAAACTCTAAGCGGCGCAAGCCACTTTGGTACGCCACTCGGTTAACACTGGTTTCCAAGTGATTGAACACTTGTTTTATGCATAAGTGTGTTCAACTGAACGCCACCTGATATGTTGAACTTTGATCCAAATCTGCTAACAGTTGTAGAGTTATTATATTTCAAGTGAATCAGATCCCTGTACTCGCTTAATTAACGGTTCGAAGTTGCGTGAATAATATATTAGGGAGGTTGTGCAAAAGCTGCATGAGCCGCATGCGGCTTTTGTGCATTGTGCAAAGCCGCACAACAAACCAACAGATTTGTGAGGGAAACTATATTCATTTTGGAGAGATACGGGTAAATTGCGTGGTATACAGTACATTGAACCACTTACCCAACATAATGTGCGTCATTTTTCACGTCATTATCAGGCTTCCGGCACAGCTCCTGTGCGGCTATGGCAGTGACGCTGCCGAAATGGCCATTTACTCCACTTAGCTCCACTTTCTTTCTCATGCCTGATCCGAGAATCAACGCTGATGGCATTCAAGGCACTATATGTAAGGCTTGTGTACATAATGGATGGGAAAACAAAAGCCGCACGGTGCCGCACGCGGCTTTGCACAATGCAAAAAGGCCGCATGCGGCTCGTACGGCATTTGCACAACCTCCCTATTATCAAAAGCGGAGAGAATGTCCCATTATTGGTGGGCAAAGTGGCTGAGCCGAGGCGCGGGGTTATGGTAAGACGCTGGCAGTGATGGGAGGCGGCGCAGGGACCACAGGGAAGAGATATCACTGGATTACTTACAGTGTGAAAGCTTGGTGTATAATGAGCACAAGTCATGCCACGCCACAAGCCACGCCGCTCACGCCCGCCAAGCCAAATTCAAACTCCGCTAAGCGGCACAAGCCATTTAGCCAAGCCAATCGGGTAACTCTGCAGATCGTACTCTGCGTTTTGCGGATTGCAGCCGCTTCGTGTCCTGAGATTATGGATCCGTCAGAATTTTCTAGATAGAGATTCATAACGTTGATATCCTTTGCCGCGCGAGAGCCACCGCGCTTGCCTGGCATAGAATTCATCGTCGCAATGTCTTGGGGGTTGCGGGAATCCTTGAAGGCTTTGCGGGTCCAAAAGACGACATCAGGGTAATGTTTACGATCTGCGAGGACCAAAGCGCTTGGGGAGATAGGGAACAGAGAAGTGGTCGTGGGCGAGGTGGTTGTCGTCAAAGAGGCCACAGAGGGTCCAGACTGAATGGTTGGAACCATTGGAGACACCAGCTGGGATGAGGAGGAGGATTGTTGGGCAAAGGAAAATCTGTGCGACAATGCTGGGCTCAGCGCAGGAGGGGTGGATACGTAGAAGAAAAAGCACCTAAGCTTATTATGCTGCTCGAAAAGAGTATTATATGAATCCATGGCATTTATATATGCCTGATTCTTGGCGGCAAGAAGGTCGAAGTGTGACGCGGATGCGATCTGTAGCACTGTGAGTAGCTGAGATGATGGTACATATTGGTACATGCCACGGCTTGTCTTGATGCTACGGGCATAGCAGACGCGTCCCCGTGCATACTAGAGAACGATGGCATCATCTGGTCGATGGGCATTTGAGCACCGTCCATGGGGTAGAGGGAGGAAGAATCGGTGCTGGGAAAGTTCCAATCGGTATTATCGAACATAAAGGAGGGGATTGGTTGATTTCTATGGCTATAAGTCATCTTCGGGAAGCTGAAAAGCCGTGGAGAGAATCTAGAGAATCTGTAGCGAGTCAGTCACCCGAGGAGGAAGGCAGGATATATGCACTCACGTGCTTGTGACAAATGTTACAAGTCGCGTCAAAACTCTTTGACGCATTCGCGAGCGGTTTGCAGACAGAGCAAGCATGCGTCAAATCGGAGCATAAATTCGTTTCCTAGTCGCTGGCGTTTCGTGCCATATTCAGCAGAGTATTTCGTGTACAAGAAAATAGAGGATGCAATGTTGTTCTTGCTGTGTTTTGTCATTTCTGGTGGTAATACTAGGAGGAGAAAATCGTTAGGCATATCAGAAGAAAATTCTATAAGCTCAAATATATTCGATTTATTCATCCTCAATGTCCTCCTCGACCCCGCCCATGAGACTTATATCAAATCCCAATTTCTCGCTGAGAAAATAGGCCCCCTCGTTGTCCTCGTCGTCAATGGGAACCATCGCGACTCCTGCCTGTATTTGCCCGATGTCAATTACCTCCCGCCCTTGTTCGCCAAAGTAGTCCGATTGTGCGACAGTACCAACGGACTCCGCCAACAAATCAGCATCTATGTCTGAATCCACCGATACCAGAGCAAGGGATTTAGTCTCGCCTGTCCGGTTGATTTTGGCTTGGAAAAAAAATTGGACTTCAGCGCAGCATATGTGGTCGCCCTCAGCATTGTACTGTGGCATATAATATTAATAAGAAGGCAAGCCAAAGAGAAGAAGACATATGATCTTGCCTTGACATTGCGTGCAAGTCTTGGATCGGTGAGTCGAGACTCCTTCAGCACAGAACGGACTATTTGGCCATTTGGCAAGCGCAGACGCCCCCATCTCGCAACACGGGGTTTCCAACCCTCTTGAGCCGATTCACCTTCTTCCTCCTCCAAGTACTCCCGGATTGTGGTCCCGTAAATCCCATCAATAGTCTGGGGATACTCGTCGCATGGCCGGAGCAGAATAAACCCATTTTTCAGGTCAAGGGAACCATGAGGGAGAGGCTTTTCGGGGGAAAGGGAGGGGATCATGGTGGTAAGTGAATTTACTCGGCATCGTCGCATGCCACGTTGAGACAGATTAGCATAGGGGTTTGAATGTTGTTTAATTTCTTCGCCTAGATTGCCGATAGTTCGTTCCAATGTCCACTGGCTGCGATAACCTCCGGGACCGATGCGGATTGTCTCGGGTACAATATGGACAAGGGCATGAATGCTTTGCCGGCAGAAGTGGAGCCGCGAGGCCTTGCGCTGATAGTAGAACCGCTCGAAATCTTGCACAAATTCACAGAATAATCTGTGCGCAAGAATAAGCTGGTCCCGGGGGACTTTACGCTGCCATACGATGCGCAAGCCAGCTACAAACTTGCAAAAATGCTTCCAGTATTTTTCAGGAAGTATGTCGCGAAGGAGGGCGGGGCATAAGACATAGAGATATGTCATGAATTCCTGGGCCTTGTATCCGCTATTCAGCTTCTCAGCAGGATTCCGTGGTGGTCTGTCGAAACAACCAGGAAGATACTTCGCAGCTCGAGCAACGAATTTACCGTGCTTGTCCCAAACGTCGCCCACGAGCACAGCCCAGTCCCATGTGGCTTTATCGTCGTTGGGATCACATGGTAGTGTGCCACGCCACAAGGAGATCAGAAGATCCGGAATATTTAGGGCAAAGAGGTGCATAAAGTCGGACGAAAAGCATCGTGGAAGTGGAAATATGCTATCAGAAGGTAGGCCACTGAATATACTGGCCCCGACGATACCTGAAACAACTTGATCAAAAGAGATGGTAAGAATATATTGAAGAAGTACCTGTATCGAGTCGGTTTTCTTGATAAGCAGTAGCAGTTGGGGAAGAGAGCACTGGATGGAGGCATAACTCGTATTCCTCTACATTCACTGTGAGAAGATGTCGACAGTCGACATCGTCGTGATTCGAGCCGGGGACGTCGTAGTTTGTGGGCTTCAGAAGCGCAGGATAATAGTGGGTACCTTTTCTGCGGCCCTTGACAGAACAAAATTGACGGCAGCCATATGCCCCCATATGGCCCGTCATCCCATCCAAACTCGCCATCGCAGGCCCATCGGCTGTCTCCAACAATGAGAACAAAAAGGACCGATGGATTTTTTTCTCCATAGCATCCCAAATGAGAAGCCCTTCGCGCATTAATGCAGCCAAATGGTAGAGATCCGGGAAAAGAAACGAGTTCATTTTGATTATGGGCTTGGTCCGGGGATAAAGGAACCGGGGTAGACGTGTAGTTTTTTGTATCGAGTGTCGGGGGAAAGGTCACAGACAACCCAGATGTAAATCCAGCAATCAGAATTCTTCATCGAATAAAGTTGGGCGCCGTCAATGGAGAACATCAGAATCATGTCTTTATCCTGGATTTACCCCTCCTTCACGGCACGAATATAGTCTTCGCCCGAGAAGAGGTCGTCGTATTGGCTCAGGACACCGTTATTTGCGTCCAGCTCCCGCAATATTTCTGCGGTGTTTTCTGCCCGGTAGCGCATTGCTTTGGCACCCTTCTCACTTCGCCACAGTGCCTGCAGTTGAGGACCGAGCGGAATGGTATGATATGTCTTCCTCGGAACTTTGGCGACGCCATCGCTGTCTGCAAAGCGTTGTGGATCCCAGCGTGATTCACCGCATTCGGAACATGCATCTGCATCTGCCCGCGGGCCAGTAAAAGCGACACAGGAATTCACACACATGTCGTTGACGATTGAAACAACACCGGTGAGATCAATGATTTTTTGTTTAACGAGGTGATGGGAGAGCATTTGGCATTCTGGAAAGCGGCTCATGATGTTATCCCGGATTTCGGTATAAGCCTTGTCTGAGGCGTTTGTGAGGGAGAGGAAATTTTTTATGGAGAGGAGGAGGTCGGGATCATTGTCGATGTGAAGAACTTCTTGGATTGGATTTCTGATACGATGTAGTGCGTCCTTGTCCTGATCACTGTCATCGAGTGTGGCAGTTTTCAGCAGGTCGATGTAAGCTTGATCTATTTTCAAATTATCGAGAACAATGGTAGGAGGGCCGCGTGGCAGTGAGCCGTGCTGAGAAGGAGGATCCTCGGGTCGCGGCGGTGGAGATGCTTCTCGCGGCGGCGGGGATGGCGCTCGTAGCGGAGACGGTTCTCGGAGCGGTGAATTGGGATCCTCGGAAGGTTCGACATCTCTATCTTCATTATTTGAGGTGCTCTGCGAACAGAATAGATGATAAGAGACCCAAAGTAAAACGACAAATGAAGCAGCATTTACTTCCACTTGGGTTTGGTTTTTTTTCTGCCGCTTTCGGGACCCAGCAGCCTCATTTGTGGATATAGGTGCCGATCTTTTGATTGCCGTAGATGCGCTGCCCGAGGGCGTGCCAAGTGGGACGAATGGACGTGTGAGTCGGGCAGAGGCATGTCGGTCAAAAGTCCGTTTGGTTACTGGCATGCCGCCTTTGCACCGCGCAGTGCAGGTGCACCATTCGGTGAGTGATTCACTAGGTTCTATCGAGCTTATCCGGGATCCGAGCTCTGGCTAAGCGGGCTCTAGCGCAAGTCAGCCGGCAGTGGAAGGCGACGGTGACAGAAAAGATGGCGTGAAGCTGTGCAAAAATGCGGACCTGTTTTGATCTCACTCGATTTGGCTCGACAAGCTCGATCTGGCTCGATCTGGCTTGCGGGCGTTTTCACTGGGGATCAGCCCTGGTAGTCGTGTCACGGTGATGTAAGGCTGCAGACCCGCCAATCAATAACGTTGACAAATGTGTCTACATCCGCGTACGTGTGGCTACGTCGGTCCACGTGTGTCACAGTGCGTGTATGTAAGTAGACTGATTTAGACTCAGGTAGATCAACTGTGGCTACGGTACGTAGACATAGGTAGACAAATGGGTCTGTCTACCCTTCATGTACGGGCGTAGATGGACCCTCTGTCTACAGGGGGTCGGAACGCAGTGACTTGCCGAAAACCTTAAAATTACAACACTTCCTCGCCCACACGTCACTGGTCTACCTCACCATCGTGATACACCAGTCCATGTTCTGACATGTCTGTCTACCAAGTCCATAAACCGGTACCGCTACCTCCAACTTCGCCAGCGAACTCTTGCGGCGGTGGTTCCGGTGCACACGCACCAGGAGTACCTCACTTTCAAAGCACACATTAACCACACCCACACAAAATTCAGAAAGGGAAACAAAGTCTATCCACCTCATGAGCACTGGAAGAACATTGACTTTCTCAAGCTTGCGCAGTTTTGGAACGAACTTGTAGATGCCCAATCACGCTCAGTAACCGACTCCAACCTTCGACTTTACTACAAGCTACCTCAGCAGCTTGAGGCGCACCATAAAAAAACCATTCTCTGGAAATCGGAGCGTTCTACCCTGACCACTGGCATCAATTTCACTGCTCGGAAGCCACTTCTCGACATCCTCAATTCAGACAATAATTATACTCATGCTCTTCCTGCTATTCCACTACCTGAGGCTGTTCCCAATGGAGAACTGGATCTATCTATTCCAGGTTTGACTAGCCATATTTTGTTCTGCAGGATCCGCACTGAGTACATTTATTTTAGGGGACAATGTTCCAAGAAGATCCTTTAATCTGATGGCTGAAGAAGGAGGTATTGATGACGGAGTTGACTTACAGCTCCCTGGAATGGGATCCGATGAGTTGTCAATGCCAAGTGAGGAGGTAAGTGCAGTGCAGACGGAGGAGTCAACAGTCCCATTACAGCATGTGCCCCTGCAGCCACCGCAGTTGACTGCACCTGAAACCCGGCCTGTTGTGCAACAGGCGCTGCTGCCTGGTGCTTCCATGCCTACACCAGGTCCTGCAACTCAGAAGGCCAAAGCGCCGAGACGCTTTGCTCTGTGCGTAGAGGCCATTTGTCCCAAGCACCATGATTGTAAGGGTTCGGGGGGCAAGAAGTGGTGCATGTGTGGGCACCCTCCTTTGACAAGAAGCAGGGCACGCGATCGGAGAGAGGAACATACTTTGCAACGGGAGAATGCCACGGAGGCACGCGGCAGCTGATCACTTGAGAGTAATTTATGTAATTGAATGTTGTACCCCTTGTTTTAAATCACAGATATGACGAAAAAGAGAAGGGTCATGCTCAGCAACTCAAATGTGGGACTTGCACATGACTTCAACTGTTTACCTTTTAGCACTTGAATGAGAGCTTGGAGGGTTCCCAAATTTTGTGACAGTAGTGTTCTGGATAGAAGGTACTGCAGTGGATACTTTTCTCTGGACAAAAATGATAAAAAGCTCCCCAAGAGCAAGGTAAAGTCCGAATTCAGTAACCCTCATTGAAAATGATAGCTAGTGTAACCAGGCTGATTTATTTCATGTAGACATATTTCATGCATTTATTAATGCAATATCAATGTCAGGAGGGAAGAACTGCTTCGAAACACAGCCCCGAAAGTCAGATCAAAGGAGGCCAGTGCGGGATTGATAGTGTGATCCACAGATTGATTTGAGTTTGCAAGCCTCATTCCGGAGCCCCCGTATATTTCTCGTAAAAGCAAGAGTACAGTTCAATAGTATAGACCAAGAACATTGTCAAATAAAGTAATCAGCTATGAACTGCTACCCATTCTCTTGGGGCAGGGTCAACAGTTTGGCTTCAAACTTTGATATGATGAGACTTCATTCTGCTCATTCGCGTACTTCCCATTATATTTTCCTAAATCAGAGTCTGTGTTGCAACTTCTAGTGCTGCCAAAACCACCTACACAAAACCTTAGAGGTATCAGAGCACCCACTACGTTGTCAGAGGGTCGACAGCTGAAAAGTGCGGACTTTGCATCAAAGATCAAATATAGATACTAAAAATGGTTTCAATGCCCTATGCACTGTATTCAGGCCTTAGGATTTGAAAGCAACCGGTTTCATGGCAATCCCATAAGAACTGACGTCGCGAGAGGGAAAGGAAATCTGGAATCAAAAAAGTGACAGAAATCTGCGCGCGCCCCATGTTCCGCAAACAGCAGTAAGTATTTCACCTGGAGTAGACTCAGCGTGGGACTGAGCCCCAAATCTCTAATATACCACAGACTGATGTAGAAAGTCCCATGTGTTTGTGTCAGCTCTCCGTTTATCAAGATCCTCCAAGTCGATATTTAGAGCTGTTTGATGCCAAAGAGTGACGAAAGCGAAGACAGCGCTTGTTGCGGCAGCGGATGCCGAACCAGGCGCCCGATGACAACGCAAAGCTCTTTAGCTGGGACTTACGCCATCCGGGCCGGTGGGACTTGGTACTTGAATGTTCGGAACAATCCACGCGCTGCCGAAATTCAAAGATGTGCCAATCGTCTGGCACAGCTGACAGAGCATTTGAGAGCCCGGCTCTCACGGGTATGATTCTCTTTGATTCTTTGATACTCTCCCTCTTTTCCTCTTTTTTTTTTTCTTTTCTCAACTTGAATAACTTGAATTTCGCGCTTTCTCCCCAGACATAGTACATGAGCCATTCTTACTGTAGTATTTCGACCGAGTGTTCAGGTGACACGTCACACGGGCCGCTGAACTGAATTTTGGTGTTGGTGACGGTCACATCCAGGTTTCGTTGCCCGAGAAAATGTCAAAAATTTAGTCCCGCCATTCGCTGGATTACTATATATGGAAATTTGATTGTGATTGCCGAGGAATGAACACTTGGGAAAATGAACACTGTAAGTGATGCATCACAAGGCCTGACCACTTGGTCAAAATAGTACAGTATTATACCCGAGCGCCAATCACGCCTAAAACCCTTGCGCAAGCGCAGGAAGCAATGATCCCACGTGATGGGGCCTTCATGCGCGACATCAACAGTCCTAACCCAACTCTGTTGATCTCGGGGACGCTCACGGCGTCTAGTGAGCGAAAGTACAGATGTAGTACAGTACGTATAATCAATATTGGTTCCTAGAACTCGTGTCCAGCCGCACGACCTGCCGGACATGCACCTCGAGCGGCATCGGCGGGAGCGTCTCCAGTACCTTCTCGTTGGAAGTGTGGTAAATCCTAGACGACTGAATCTTCTGATGGTGATGATAGGTGTTCTGGTTCGTCAAAAACGTTTGCGGCGAGTTTTCGGTCCGTCCTTGCTCCGTATCCTTCGCCCTCTTGGGTTTGCGTGAGTTCAACCTGAAAAGTTACCATTGACGGCCTTCTGAGACTCTCAGTCAGAGCTGTTTGCGAAATAAACGTACATTGCCAGGATAGAGCATGTGTAGAGGTTCGGTTGCGGGAATGCCACGATAAAGTTTCTGTATATAGACGTCAGCTGGTGACCGGAAGCCCACCGATGACTTTGCTGAACGATAAAACCCCCTTACAAGGTCGTGAACTGTAGAGTAGTTCAGCCCACAGGATAGTTCTCGGTGAAATGGAACGTACTGGGAAGACGAGAAAGAGCATGACATTCACGAGAGCGAAGATCGCTGTCAACGATCCGGTTTCAATGGTCACTACAATATGAGGCGAGATTATTCACAAGATACGTGGCAGAGATCAACAGACAAACGGACGCACGGCGCACAATTCGGTTGATATGCCCATCGGTCGCGCTGAAACCGGTCTTTCGAGTGAGCTGAATAGTAATGCGGTAGATTTTAAGTAACACCCGACCACCAACTGCCAAGACGCACCAACGCATAGCTCATACCTCCCGCAATGAGGATGTCGCAGGCCGCACTGCATACAAGCCACATGGTCGCTACCGTTGTGAACTTATCGAAGTCGCGGAACATTGGGGTTTTCAGGACCGCGACGAACATGGCGATCCCACTACCTGGTTGGGGGCCGGCGGCAACTCAATGAGTCAGTTGCCTTACACCCAAGTCGCGGGAACGTACTGCCGGAAACAAGAGCCAACAAGCTCACGAATGCTGGGATGATGTATGACTCGGTGATCACTGATGGTTGACGTTAGAGTCGAGTGCGATTTGCTTGCTAGCTGACCTTTGATTTTCCAGGCAGCAAACATTTGAATTGGCGCTGATACAATTGCCTGTGTGTTTCTAAGAACTTGAGAGTGCGAATGATAAAAGTCGACAACGCACTATAAGGAAGGAATCTATGTCGAGATGAAATGGCGTGTATCATTCGTTGCCAAACACGAATACTGCACACACCTCCGGGTAGCACTGTGTTTCGGGGTTCAGTTGCTGCTCGTATGAGAGGAAAGCGCACGAAAGCTCACTTTTGGGGGCAAACACGAGCGCTTTGAGTGCCCCTAGAACGGAAAGGCGTTAGAACACAGAGAATGACGTGCGCTGTAGGACCAACCGTAATCGATTATCAAAGGTTGAAAAATGATGCCGACCTGAACAATAACCACAGTGGATTCGACGATGAATAAATAAAGCATCTGTAGTTTATTTGAAGGATGTGCGCAAGAGTAAAAACGGACTCTGTACGAAATATCGAGTCCACGCGAGATCACTTCAAAAGATATAAATCTGATCTGGTTTCCCCAGTTTATGCGACGCACTTGGCATAGCGGTGATAATATGTCAACATCTGCGTAAGTGAATCAACGCACACATCATAAGCTTAGACTGAGACCCGAGCTACCTGTGTAGCCATGACCTGAACAGGAAATAAGCTTCGATGCATGAGCTGGAGGGCCACGAGACACACCCCATACAACGCCACGTTCAACAGGACGCCTATTTCGCAATAAGACAGACGACACCGGGAGATACAAGCACACACATACCAATGAGCATGGGGCCAAACCTGATATGTACAAATATCCTGAGTATGAACAGAGAGGATATATGAAGCGAACACGCACAGGAGGTCAACTCCAGCCATAATTCAACGAAAATAAGCGAAGTGGGATAAAAGGAAAGGAGAAGAACAGGAAGAATGAGAACTCCACCCGCCTTATAATATGACGATGATGTAGCCTTGACGAGTCCCTCGGAGACAATATCGGCATGGGAACGCTGTCTATCCCATATATTGGCGCCCAACAAGTAGAAGCCGATGGAACCGTATGTGCGTCACGCTCACATGGAGACACTGTGGTACGGTCAATCTGTCAGTGGTACCTTGCCACGACCTTGCATGCCATTTTGACAAAATACATGGTAAGGCTTGGCTGGCCCAGCGCAGACGGTCAACGAGATTTGTACGGATATGTGTATCATCTGGTAGACAAGATATGCCGGCGCTTCGCTTCAGCTCCACCAGCCGGCTTGATGGTAAACATATGTTGGGGAACTTGAACAGCCTTTGAACTGCTGTTGAACTGCGCGCCAATTTGGTTGAACGGGATCAGCTTCTAGGCGACGGATCTACGGAAACCATGGGAGTGGGGTGCAGAAAGTCAGGATTTTATCAGAAACAAGAGAACTCGGTTGAGGCATCCATTTTTGAGCACATGGCCTACTTATTTAGCGCTCATCCGAAAGCCTGGGCTGATTTGACCTAGAGCTGCGTTTAAAAATGTTAGAATGACCGTCTCGAAGTCACTTGGGAATTTAGATAGCAGAAGACCCTCGCAAATGCGCGAGGGAATCGATTGAAGACTAACGGTATTTATACAAAACCCGGTGAAATGTCTGTTCAAGCCTGCCGGGATAAGCACAGGAAATGATGGGAACTTTGCGGAACGGGGGCTGCGGAACTGAAGTGGAGGCTGAGGCTACCCATCAGACTTTTGACATTTTGATTGTGAGGTTGTACAACCCCGAAAAACCTCGGAAAACTGGCAAAAACCTCGCAACCTCACAACGTCAAAACCCTATGTCCCGAATCCACAACCTTGACCGTTCGAACCCCCGTTGGGGCTTTATTTCCCCTTTTCTCACAAATTCCTTTGGGGACCAGATGCATTGCACTTCTTAAAACATTGGCAGACACCCCTTTCACAACTTTGGAGACATTTTTTTTTGCTTCTTTTGCGGTTATGTTAAGGATGCCAGGCTGCGTGTGAGCACGGACTCGATATTCCAACAAAAAAGGCTTCAGACGGACAGACGTTACACATTATCAAATTACTGTATCCCTCGATGCGCCGGCGACGCCGTGTTTGTATAATTTTATAAGCTTAAAGGAGCTGTCAGCTGACCGCAGAATGACTGCATAAAGCTTGATCCTGGTGATCGGAAAGTACATATGGAGATACGGCTTCAGACGGACAGAGAGAGACTTAATTTTATAAAGAGAGTGACACGCTCAAAATGGCTGTAGTTAGTAAGGACTGGAGGAGAGCGCAAGATGGAGTCTGCTCAAAGGAGATAAGGCCAAATAACACCCAGCGAATTGGACACATAATCTTAAATATACGAGTAATAATGATGATAGATCAGCATCATCCCCGTGCACGAATGAATGGATCTTCTTTTGTCTTCGAGCGAGACGGGCGCTCCCAGAAGTGCCACTAGTACCGCAATGAATGAGAAGATGATTGTTGCCGAAACCCACAGGTTGTGGGGTGACGACCATTGGTAGGTAGGTACGTACACCGCCATTTGTGACTAATTTTCTGTCAACGTTATTGAGTATTTTCATTTTGGAAACACAATTAATTGAATCCCACGAGCCTTTTCAAATGTCGTGTTGGACAAGCCACATCACAATGTTGCTACATCGAGCCGCTGACACCCAGGAGATGTTTTCGAAGTCAAAGGTTCACGTAACATTGTAACAACCCTCGTAAAATATTCATTGGTTGTTGACAAAATATTGCTGCGTGACGTTTCAGTACCATCTGTCACGAATGGCGGTGTAGGTAGATTACACGGTCTCGCTCAGGAACGCCGGGCCCAGAGAGTAACTGATAATACAGAGGCACTACTGTACTATAGGGTCCCTGGACTTCTCCATCACCCCGTAGCCAAGCTCACGGCTGCAATCGCTCGATCCGCCGCGGTAGAACTAAGGGATAGAAAGGAAAGCACTGTCACTTCACGATCCGTTACTTCCAGCTTCAGCATCGTATACTTCCAATTTTGACAGATTGACAGATGGACATTGTTGAAACGGACAGATGACTCGGGAATCTGCCAAGATACGGTTGATTCTCTCTGATCCGAGGTTGCTCTATTCCACAGTGATTAACCCAGGATTACCTGACGGATATTCACGAGTATCAACTTCCCCGAAGCCTGATATTCCCATTCGCAGGAATAGCACTGCTGCCCCAATTCATGAATACAAATATTCGCAATTCGCGAATGGACAGGCACAAATATTTGTGATATTTGATACTCATGCTACACGCTATTCACAACCCTGAACATTTGGTCGAAATACTACAGTACTATACAGTCCCTGGACTTCTCCATCACCCCGTGGCCGAGCTCACGGCAGCAATCGCTCGACCTGCCGCAGTAGAACTAAAGGACAGAAAGGAAAGCAGTTAGTGGAAAATGGGGACCTCAAACAAGCTCAGGGACGTAAAACAGGAGCCGAGTAGAACAGTTCCAGGACATCATGCGTGAACTTAGCCACAAGTGCGATGGTTAGGTCGGGAATAAACACACCAAATAAAGCCAAATTTCAAAAATAGCAGCTAATAGCATAAATAGCTCAGGGATTTCAGTGGTACAGAAACTCTTCTTGATTCTTTGAGTTTCTTTATGAGAATCAACTGCATCAGATATGGCCCATATCTGATGCAGCTGATATGTGTATTGATTCTTATGAAATAAATCTGAGAATCAGCCCCCTCGGATACGGGCCAAATCCAATGTGGCTGATATGTGCATTGAATCTTACCAAATAAATTCACATTTCAGTCCAGACTGAAATTTTGCTTTATTTGGTGTGAAATTACGGCCTTCAAAAACTCTGTATTAGAGCGTTGAGCCAAGAGGTTTTGTACGTGTGGTGTGTCATTGAATAGTTGTGTCAGAAATGCCTTTCGTAATTGAACCAGTGTCTCCGATGACAGGCAGGTAATTAGTGCATGTTCTGGTGTTTCGACTTCAACCCTGCAGAATCTACAGAATTGTTCCGACCTTGGTATGGGCTGATGTGCATGATCCACGTAACGCAATATTTCCAAGGCTAGCTGGTGAGCTGACAGCAGAAAATAGGTCAGTGTCTAGCGGTGCTTTTGCATTGCAACCTATAGTTCTCGGCCCAGAACGTGGTGCCACATTCTGGGATTGTGCTAGTTAGAGGAAAGGGCGACAATATAGAACGCAAAGCCAATAAGCAAGCAATTGAAGTCCAGTGAGTGTACGTCAGCGTACAACGTTTCAAATTCAACTTCAAGTACATATACGAATCGTACCTATCTAGTTCAACGCCGTTACACGATCTACTCGACCTAACGAGTCAAAAGTCAGCCAGTCTGCTAACTGCGACTCGGCGAGCAATGAAACCAACTTTTTTGAAAGGACATGATTTTTACGCCCTGCATGGAGTTGAGAGTCAGTGGATTGAATAGATTCAAGGTAAATCAATGCGCCGACCTTGAATGACGAAATAAATGGAGTGGACTTGAATGTTCGTAAAGCCGGCGCAGAGACCAGAGTAAGCACTCATTGAGTCAAGGTCAACATAAGCGAATTCGAGGGAAAATGAGTGCAAGTTTAGTAACAGACGTCGTAGACTTAAAACACGTTGATTCTGAAGATATTTCGGGTAAGATACATGTATGAACAAGTCAGTAGAAAGTGAAATTAGAAACCAGGCGACAACGTATTCCGGTGCGCGCCCGATGTAGTAAAAATTCAAGTCAGTAAAATAAAGCTGCACTTGATGATGTGTATTGAAGCTAGCAGGAGGTCATAACTGAAGAGCGAAGATCACTAATGAACAGAACGATGAAGCGATTTGAATATATTTGAATAGGCGTGCTTGAATATTGCAGTCTGGAGGGCGATCAAGTCAGATTCACATCGACCCAGACGGGCTGGGTGAAAATGCCGCGGCTGCCGTGGCAGTGCCGCGCACTGACGCGGCACTGACGCGCATTGACGCGGCGGTGGCTGTGTTTTGCCGCGCCAGTGCCGCGCAGTGTTTAATTCTTTCTACAAGCCATCTCTGGGGCTAATTCAACTTGGGATGAGGTTAAAAACTCTGAATGCATGACCTACATCAGACAAATCCTCTGTAATAGTTCGTAATACTTGTGTGAAAACACTATCCCAATCTTTAACTAGAATTCATATTATGGTGGATTCGCCGTTTAAAACCGGTAAGCTCGCGGCAAAAAAACTTGGTTTTAATCCAAAAAAGTGGAATATACCTGATTCAATACAATTATGGAAGGTAATCAACCCGTGGATGCCCAAGTTTCCAAATCATGGAACATTAGTCAGAGCTGAAACCAACTTGATTTCTGGTTCAAAAGTGGGCAGAATTGCAGTGAAAGAAGAGGGTTTCCAAAATATCACATGACAAAACAGAGTTGATAGGAGAATGTGGAAGTTTGCTGCGTCAAAACGGTTGCATCAGTGGCTATGCTTTTGCCGCGGCAGAGGGGAGAAGTGCCGCGCAGCCTGTCTTTTCTTTCACAAGGCTTTCTAGAGTACAAGGTAACTTGTAAACAGTCTTTGCGATGTAAATACATTGTTTGGACCCCAAATAATTGGCACCTCAGCTCCCTGACAATACAATGAAATCAATCCCAACTGCGAAGTCGAATTATGACTAGATTTGTGTTTCCCATTCTGCTTGAGCTCTTGTGAGGAACTGGGTTACCTCAATACCATTTATCGTTATTGAGAGACCTCTCAATCGATTGGGGTGACTATATTAATGATGGTGGCACCTCCTCTATGACAAAGGATGCTGCCCTGTATTTATTGTGCCTGTGTAAGACATTCAATCCAGGTCTTCACCTAAGGTTTCACAGTGGTCTTTATGATAAAGATTATGTGCTCCATTAATTCACACACTTCACTATTGATCACACCAAAATCCCCGAGATACTGGGGATTGGGTTGAATTCCAAATGTGTGCTCTCCTGTGCTAGAATTTACGATGCCACCAACACTTGCTTATGGGTTCAACTCAACTTATTGACTCGAATCATCCAATTAATTAAAATTCAGGGACGATTAACTACAGTTTTTTCGATTCAAGTCAGGAAACTCGAACCAAACTCCCACGGCATGTTGAGGCATTGAGTCCTAATAGCACAGTATTAACGAAACTTACCCAAACACACATGAGTGTGTAGACACCTGTCTGGCCTTATGGGATCACACAGGAATGGTGGAGGAAAGATACAATGATATTAACATGGTGTGTCCACAAATTACATACTAAACATGTGAGTCATAATGAGTTGTGAATATAGTCATAATAAATACATTGCGGTAGATGGTGGATTGCCTGAGTCATATCTGAGTCAGTCTCCAACAAGTTCAGAAGCATATGATGAAAATTTTACGAGCCAGCAGTAGGGTGGTGGTTGTGAATGTCATTTTGCTGCCATGTGTTTCATTCACTTTCCACCTTAATTCAACCTTGAGGGAAATTCAACAATCCTAATATCTGGTTTGAATCTGCTGCTTGAAATCATCTTGACTTGAACAATGATAGTTAAACCTCAACCACGTATACTGTCAAATCCACTACTCGCAATATTTTGTGTCAAGGCAGTTGATGTGAGTGGCAAATCAGCTTGAGCCAGGGTCATAGTAACAATGGAGATCCCTCGAAGACTTGTTGGAGGAAGCTTAAGAACGCAAACCTGGTTACCTCGAGGGAACTCAAATCAATAGATTTATCAAGACTTGTTGGGGCACAGAAACACTTTGGGCTGGATGAAAATGCCATGACTGCTGCAGCACTGATGTGCATTGACTAGGTGGTCCATGCTGTGCATTCAATATTTCATTAGGGAGGTTGTGCAAAAGCCACACGAGCTGCATGCAGCTTTTGTGCGTTGTGCAAAGCTGCGCAACAAACCAAAGGATTTCTAAGTGAATCCAGGTTCATTTCAAAGAGATATGGGTAAACTAGGTGCTATGTAGTACTTTGAACCACTTACCAAATGTGATGTGCCTCGCTTTTGACGTCATTATTTGACTTTATCACGGGTGCTGTGCGGCTATGGCCGTGACACTGCAGAAAAAGCCATTTACCACGCTTTCCTCCCCTCGCCTGATGCCGGAATCAAGACCAATGGTATTCAAGGCACTATTTGCGAGGTTTGTATACATAATAAAAGGGAAAAAGAAAGCCGCACGGTGCCGCATGCGGCTTTGCACAATGCACAAAAGCCGTATGCGGCTTGTGCGGCTTTTGCACAACCTCCCTATTATAGGCATCTTCTCTGAGCTCCAATTGACTTGGAGCAGTGTGAAGTTTGAACATATAATCCACAGGATAGCATAGGCAAAAGGGGGCTAATAATGAAAATCAGGACTCAATTTTTGTTGTATGGCATGAATTCGGAAGTCAATTTCAGACAGCTTGTGTGAGGGAATTAAAGCTAAGTAGTTCTCACGCAATTATTGGTAGGGGTATGAACATATAATCTACCAGATAAAACACTCAAAAGGGGACTACACTGGAAAGTTGGGACTCACATTTTGTTGCATTGCACAAGTCTGTACCGATTCCAATTCTTTGGTTCTGATGCTCCTGGCGTTTTAGATGGATTCCGAGGACCCATATCTTATGTTGAGTTGATTCTATTGCATCAAAGGAATAGTTATGTACACTTGGAATCTCTTAGGGCAGCTGGCCCAAGTGACTATAGCAGAGCAAACACTGGACACACACACACATATATTAGTGCACACCTGTTCTACTCATACCATAAATTGCAGGGACACTGGAGGACACAGGAGGGTTGTGTATTCTAATTTTGGTATTTTTGGGAGGGCTGGTGTCCTCGTATTCAAGAATGATCATGTGTATTGGTATTTTGGTATTAGAGTGCAGGTGAGGGAGAGAGGTCGTATCTTTGGAACAGAGGGTTTCTTGTTCTATTGGTTTTATATGGCTTGTACAGTTCCTAGAAACTTTATAGACCTCCAGGGAAGAGAGTGGCACAGCTAGTATGATTGAAATGGTATCCCTTTATATGACTGACATGTCTACACATGCCGCACATTGACGCGGTATTGATGCAGCAGTAGCAGTGTTTTGTTCCAGCAGTGCCATGCTTTCAATATTTTTTCCACAGGCCTTCCCTTAGACTGAGGGCATTAGCCCAGGTCAAGTCAAGTAGACATCTTTCAATCTCAATCCACTGTTGGGAATGCAATTAACCCATCAAAATCCACCACTTGAACATTTAATTTCCTATCCCAATTGTCAACTAGATATATATATGAATTTTCAGCCAGAAACAACTAGCAAGGCAAGTAGCTCAATGAATGGGAATGCCATACTATGAAGTACATTATTCAACCCAGAAAGCAATCGGTCAATCACATTTCGAGTAATATCCGGTTGAAGGTGCGCAGCAGTGGCGCGCCTTTTATTTTGACTAGTAGTATGCTGCTGGTTCAATTCAAGAAATCAGTGGAGAGTCTAGTTCCCCAAGCATTGTTGTATGTTTTTCAACAGTAATGATTGAATCTCACTCAATGAACTCAAGAGTTACTCAAGTTTCCACATGCGGAAATTCAACATGTGTGGTTGGAAGGAATTCACTTCTGTAATTGTTAGGCATGGATAACCCAGTGCAGCAGAAACAAGCTGGTGTTGGCCATTGCCATAAAGTATAGAGTACTTTACTATTTCGACCAAGTGTTCAAGATAGTACAGTATGTGTTGTGCAGGGTTGGTATTTTAATTATATTGTTTCAGCAATAGCTTCTATCAGCCGAAGTTGTTCAGATTGGGAAGGGAATGGAATCTTACATGTTCAGAGCTACAACAAGTGAAAGGCATATCATACAACATGGTTGAGTGAACAACAAAGTCAGTATCACGTATCAAATAGTTACATCAGTGGCTGTGTTATTGCCGCGGCAAGGGGGAGAAGTGCCGCGCCGCCTTTATTTCTCTCCACCCCCATTCCTGGACTCTAATTCATGTTGGAAAGTGTTATGTAAGTCTCAATACATTATTTTGAGTCCAAAAAGTGTTTGATACACCTTCCAATAGATCGGATAAAATCTATCCCAATGTATGACTAGATCCCTTTCATTCTGTGCAAAACTTCATGTAATATACAAAGGAGTGACTTTTGAAGACTTTTTCATTGTAACAATGAGTTACAGTGCAAACAGGGGAGGTGACACGCACTGCTGCGGTATTGACGCGCATTGACGCGGCACTGACGCGCATTGACGCGGCACTGACGCGCACTGCCGCGCCACTGCCGCGCCATTGACGCGCTGCTGCCGCGCAGTTGCGGACATTTAGTGCAGTAAAATACGAGTTAAAAACAAGTTTTAAGACATTCAAACCCCTCATTTAATGCCAGAACACTCATCTCACTGCCCAGAAATTGTAGTGGCCCCAGTTTCGGGTATTTTGAAGGGGACTCAAGGCAAAACACACTTGAAAGATATCATAATATCGGTCAGAAGCACTGTATTGAAATATCTCAAGCCCTTAGTAGTTATTTCTATGCTCTAAGTGCCCGATTGGGATTGCAGGAATACCAATTATGATGTCTAGTCATAAATTAGGATAGGCGCGGCATTTTCTCCTGGCCCGACCCAGACTGAATTCAAACGTACATGCAGTACTGTACTGTAATCGCGCATCCGGGAGGTCAATTCAAGAGAGGTCCTATGATTCGGGTCGGTAGTTGGAAAGCGGGAAAACCCCCGAGCCATACCGACGAATTGACTCAAGCCGATCATGGGTTTCAACATGGAACCGTATTGGATCTATCATCGGAGTCAGTCAGTCTGAATCAGAGCGAGGTAAGTAAAAGCTTCCTGAAAGATGAATCGCAGTAACCCAATGATGAATATATAAGAGGTCAAAAAAAATGCACCTAGAATCCAAGCAAAATTGAACCAGTCGCTCCCCGGGTGCGATACGAGAGGAAGGGCTTCAAAGCAAACCACAGCATTTGCCAGCTCCGGTGGTTGGCGACTGAACAAACGAACAAAATCATCGGGGCTTACAACGTAGCTATGCTGCGGTCAACTCAAATCAAAGAGGTAGACCAGTGGAAAGCTTCGGATGGGGAATCAAGTATATGAGTCGGGCCAAAAAGCAGAGTCGACAGAGGACGATAGAAATGACCGGATTTACGGGGCACAGCACTTGAATACAGTGTGTTGCCTGTCCTGCGTCGCGTGTGCTGCATCTGAACCATGCCTGCGAATCCCACGTGTCTGAACCGTGAGTTGAAATCAGAGACAACGGGAGAGCGGTATGCTTAACGCACTGGGGTAATTTTGAACGGTTAGTGTTGTGAGCAAATTAAGTATACCACGCTGGAGCTTACATAGTCAGTAGATTCTTATGCAAGATGGAGATAATGACGAACACGAACAGGTGAAAATCAATGTGGTGAACACGAATGAATTGATTAGTTGGTCGAATCTGAGAGTGAATGAAAATGTGTCAGTGCAAAAACCATCTAGAAACAGTGCTAGTTGTGCTCGGGTAATGGAATGAGACATACGGCCCCGTAATGCTTATCAGTAAGTAATAAAGCTTATTGTGGTATTCTTGTGTGGGTTGATGATTTAAGCAGGGAAAATATGTGGGGAAAGAAAGACAGACAGACATCACTGTGAACCAAACAGATTAATCATCAATCTTACAGATGGAAAAAATACAGACTGGGTGTCGGGACCAGTGTCCACCGTAAGGAACCACCTGTGGTGTACACCAATATCATTACTCTCCAGTGGAACATCGTCAAGTACGTCCCAGTTGTACGTCGAGTTTCCAGCGCTCCTAATTGGCCGGAAGTTGGGCTGTGCTGCATTTATCAAAATCAGGGCATGTATCGCGTGAATGAGGGAATCGAAACCTACGCCTTGAAAGTGCTGGCCGGGTTTAGCGGAACATGCGCCGCGCCGACTTGGGCATGAGTACCAACGGGTGAAAGTTGACTTCAACGAGGGGATGACGGATTGGGTGGCGTTCATGACGGGGTCGGGGAAGGGCATAACGATTCTATTGGCGAAGCCGTCCTTGACTGACGGGAGGCGTTTATTGAAGGATTACGTCGCACCTTCAATTAAGACTGTCTGGATCCAGTCGTTGCTCTCCTCTTGGTCGGCGGTGACGATGAACGAATAGGGCTGCCTGCCGAGTAAATAAATAATAATCCCTGCGGACAAGAGGAGAAGCGCGTGCACAGATTTGGATCGAGTTGATGATGACTGGCTGCCGACGCCGTCCACCTCGGTGATGGCGAAATTGGGGCCGTCCATGGTAAAGATAAAGTCGGGGTTTAGCGCGTCGACTATGTTTCCGAGCAGACACATGGTATACCACTTACCGCAGGAGACCGAAACGAGGCGGAAGCCGTGAGCCACGGTGACCACTGCGAGCCGAGCATTGAGTGCATGCAAGTACCAGGATGTCAGACCGTTTGAGATCGCAGAGGATTCGATACAGACTTAACGACACGGGCAACCGCAAACAGCGGATCATTTACTTGGGCCCGAGATTTCAAACTCCGTCTTCGATGGTTCCGGTCTTCCCCGCTGCCACCCAAAGGCCATAGCAAGGAGAAGAAGGACTCGAAGTGGATGTTCAATGAAATGAGTGGATGCCATG
This sequence comes from Mycena galopus ATCC 62051, assembly GCA_014925785.1. Classification (NCBI taxonomy): domain Eukaryota; kingdom Fungi; phylum Basidiomycota; class Agaricomycetes; order Agaricales; family Mycenaceae; genus Mycena; species Mycena galopus. The sequence continues at coordinate 64,664 of WIQG01000156.1, forward strand.
GAGAGACTCGGAGAGAGAGATGGGCGACTCGCGAGCACAGACTACAGCGACGGACACACAACCAGAGAGATCTTCCGAATGTCCTGTGGGGAATCAGTCACCACTGTTCAACGGTACTGAAATTTCAACATCTTATTAGAGCCCTAACCCAAGAAATTGCTGAGCACAGAAAAGACCAAATGGAACGAGGGAAAACCATTAGTACAAATGATACAAACCGTCTGGACAAGAGATTATCGCACATGAAAAAACCAAAATACAACGAGGGCGAACACTTGGCACAACCAGAAAAGCTGAGAGGACTGTTCCGAATCACGAACACGAATCATTGGGCCGCAAATAACGAGAATCGAACGAAAGGTAAAATCACACAAAATACAAGGCCGAGCAGTTGGAAACTTGTTCTTCCGTAAATGCACTACATTTGTTTTGCCCCGACAGGGTCGGGGTGAGATTAGTGTTAGGGGTAGCCTGCTCCGTCAAGACTGATCGTGGGAGCAAAATAGGGGGAGTGCGTTTGGCCCTAACCTTGTCAGGGTGAAATGCTCATCGCAAATTGCCCCAGGCATTGGTTAACAAACGTTCAGATGCGCCCTGATACCACGCAAGACCTGGCATACGTTGTGCGTAGTCAGTGGAGGATAAGATATTGGTTAACAACCTGAATTCGCCCCCAGATCAGCGAAAAAATCAGAAAGAACGCTACTCGATTAGATTTGAGCAGGAGTCAATTAATAAACAGAGGCACAAGTATCAAAATATAAGCAGTCCAAGATCTTCCTGTTGGACTGCATTCCACCCTGCATTAACCCTGCCGTGACGTTTTAGGACAGGCAGAGTCCGACAAATAAAGCAGGATCGAGCGCTTGGTGAACCCCAGAAAAGGGCGGGTGCGCGGTGTCAAGCTGGGGAGCAGGGCTCCAGGCTGTCGAGTGTAGTGCAGAGCTCGTGTGGTGAGACATCGTTTTGGCAACAGTGGCGCAAAGTGCCCTTGAGCGAGTCTGCGACCTCGAAGTCGCGCTGGTGAGCGAGCGTCGAGGTGGCGAGTGCAGCGCAAAGGGGACGAGCAGAGACAGCAGGGCGTTTTGGGAGGCGGTACCCGATGTCGAGCTTGCGGGCGGGTGCCAAGCTTGGCGTACGGCGTTGGCGAGCGGGGCGTCAAAGTGCCGAGCGGGGTGGTGAGCCGTCGGAGTGGCGAAAGCTGGGGCGAAGGGGCGGCGCGTTCCAAAAAGAGAGCAAGCAATAACAAAGAGTAGCAGAAATGGGGGGCGAGGACGTACCTCACGAGTGGGGTGCCAAGGTGGGGAGAGATTGGGAGTATGGTCACGAGTGGCGTGCCTAGCTAGATCAAGGACAACTAGCGAAGGTTACGGTCGTATTTTAGATGTTGGGTGAGGGCCGAGCGCCTGATTAGTAACACATTGCATAGGAAATAATAGAAAAGCAGGGTTCGGAAAACTGTACTTTGAATTAAATTGAGACAGAACGAAGTTGCAAGACATATGCAAAATAAGGAATGGCCAGACGGAGCGATACCAAACTCGAAAAAACTGCAGATACAGATCCTCGTGAATGTAGTGGGGAAAAGAGAACTGAATCGGTGCCATCAGGCAAGATGGACCGCTACTGAGTGTGGTATAAATTGTGTGGCGAAGGAGGGATAACGAGTCATGGAACTGCACATAAAAGTCAGCGACAGATCAACAGAGGGAGAGGACGAGCTTCATTTGGACTGTACCGAAATGATCAGCCCTCAAAATGTCGGAGTCGAGGACACTCACGCGATAGGCCTTGAGCCAGTAATGATCCGCGTTGGTCAAATCAGATTGGGGATCCGTGCGTGCATTGAGCGAAATTGACGAGCAACTGGTGTACATGTGCCGCTGAAAAGCCCGTGAATCACATCTCGTGTGTGGAGATCAAAAACAACATACGGAGGTGACCCTAACCCGAGAAAGCGCCTGTGAAAAGCAGGCCCGCAGACTGGAGGAGGGCGCAGAAAGATGAAGAGGAGTGTTAATCCTCATACGTAGAGCATCAATGGTGAAATATACGTACGGGTTGACATGCGGCGGTCCGTTGCCCTAAGAATTAGGCGCTCCACGCTGGTGACTCATTCAGGAATAGAGCATTAATTGTGGGCGAGAAGCCTCAGAATGTTACGGGCCAAGGTGAATTAGAGTACGTACCTGGGAGTATAATCCATCGGTTTTGGCGTATCGTGGTCAACAACGCTGGTTGGGGCGTGATAAGGCGGCGAAAAATAAAATTGCCGGGTATCCATCTGCGCCCATTATGAACGTTGGTATGCGGGCACCTGAGATGTACCATGGAAGACGGACCGATCTTTCTCGGCGGCGTTCCCTCCAGTAAAAACGTCAGCCAACATCTGCTTTCAAGTCAAGTCGACTGAATGTCACCGTTACTTTCTCAATTAAGGGACGCGCTAGCCCAAATGGATGAATTGTTTCCACGAAGTACATACATTGTGATGAAAAAAGGTGATCAATGTATTGTACACAAAAAAGATGGAAATGAGACGAACGGCGTGTAAGTATGGGGGTACGTGAAGAAAGACATCAGGGTGGCGAGAAAGACGTGCAGGGAGTGCTGCGCAAGCATCCGAGTTTACCCAGCGCCGCCGCCCAGCCGTCTCCGCTCCACCCGCGCTGGCGATGGGATGGGGGAATAGTCGTCCTGCGTGGAAAGGCACCGCCGATGATGCAATCGTTGGGCGCGGCAGACACGGCGAGGTAGACGGAGCGGGAGAGTGGAGGCGGCGGTGTACCCTTGCCTGAACGTGCCTCCACACGTGGCGTTGGGACGTCGCAGAATGTAATGCGTTCGCGCGACTCCGCACCTGCCCGCCACGCGCAACCCGCGTATCCGGCATAGTGCGGAGGGGAGAGAGGGCGTCGAATGCTGGATGCGGGTCGTCCTCGTGTCGTACAGTGGTACTCGCCACGTCGCGCTTGTGGGCGGTGAAGAGGGTGGCGGGAAGCGGGTAGGAAGCTGCTGCAGCATAGGGAGACGGAGGCGTGTGCGGCGCGGTGCGTGCTGACTCGGGAGATGGGCGTCGTAGGAATGGTGCGGTGGCATCAACGTGCACGGCGCAGCCACCACCACCACCCACGACTCTACTTGGGAGGCGGGCAGGCGCGCGAGCGCGGCGTCAGCGGAGGTGCTGGCAGGCGGGGTGTCGAGCTCGCGAGTGCGTGGGGATGGGTGTGCGTGCGCAGCAGGTGTGCCTGCGACGGGTTTGCATTGGGCTTGCGTGCGCGACGAGCGTGGCTGTGGCGGGCGTGGCTGCGACGCGTGGGGTGTGACAGACGTGCATGCAGAGGGCGTGGGCGCAGAAGGAGTGGGTGCGAGCGACGGGCGTGCGTGCAACAGGGTGTGCGATGGGCGTGTGTGGGCGGACGTGGGTGCGCAAGGGGCAGATGCGCGTGACGGGTTTGCGTGGGCACCACGGGCGCGTGGGCACGAGGGCGCGAGGGGCGGCGGGCATGTATGCGTGAGGAGTATGCACGCGCGAGACGGGCGTGGGCGAAACAGGTGTGGGTGCGCGAGGTATATGCATGCAATGGGTTTGTGTGCGTGACGAGCGTCGAGCGTGCGTGTGACGGGCGTGGGTGCATGAGGGCGTTTGAGTTGGGCGGGCGAGAGTGGGGAGGGCGGGGCGGGCTTAGGTGCGGATCGGGGTAGAAGGCCGCGCAGGTAAGTGCATGTTTCAGGCGCGGGACAGACATGCAAAGTGGATGGGCAAGGAGCACTCGAGGTGTGGCGGCCCTGCGAAGGCCCGCGTTCGAAGTGGGGGGTAGATGGGTGCAGTAAGCAGTAAGGAGTACTCACAAGAAACGAGGATGCACCTTGTCGAGGCTAAGAAGGTAACGGGCATGGTATATGGGCACAGAGAGTCGCGGCACCATCCAGTGTTGTGCGTACGGGCAGGGCGTGCACTTGGCAGAAACGCCAGCAACAGTGCCCAGCCGACAGGGTCAGCTGACATGGGCGACAGACGGATCTGAGAGGCGGTGGCAAGGCCTCCCACGGGCAACAACAGAGCCATGGGCGTAGGCGACAGGCGTCGGGCGCAGGGCATAGGCGACAGGCGTCGACGGGGCGTTGGGGTTGGTCGGGTGACGTGGAGCAACGTCGTTAAGGCTGTCGCCGTGGGGGAACGTCTCTGTCGCCGTGGGAGGAAGTCGCTGTCGCCTGTCTTTGGGACATTGGATGAAGAGGGAAGCGCGGGACAAGCCGCGTGTGCCTGGTTTGTAACGGGAGTGACGAGTCCGGGCCGGGCCGCTGTTGCCGTGTCGCCCGAGTGCCGATACTTACAGTTGGCGACAATGCACACCGGAAAAGGAAAACTTTCATTGAGGTTAAAAAGTCTATATGAAAGTAGTAATGTCTGTTGCCAAAATAATTCTACTGTAAGTACCACTTTCAGAATTCCTGAAAGGGGAACTGAAAGTTGAGCTTTCATAGTTCCTTTCAGGACCGTTGAAAGCCCTGAGGTAAATTTGCCATTGGTTGATATAAATAGCAGGCCAATAGCTTAAATAGCTCAGGGCTTTCAGCGGTCCTGAAAGGAACTATGAAAGCTCAACTTCCAGTTCCTCTTTCAGGAATTCTGAAAATGGTACTTTCGGTGGGAATTATTTTGGCAACAGATATTACTACTTTCATATTGACTTTTTAACCTTAATGAAACTTTTCCTTTTCCGATGTGATGGGTGACATGGTTTGGGCGACGAGGTGACACAGGTGTATAGGCCGCCAAGCCATGTCGCCACTTGTCACCATTTACATCCCAAATGGGGCAGGATTTAGTTTCTTGAGCAGTGGTGATATCATTGCTTAACCTTTAGGTTTGGCTACCCTAGACAAGACGGGTTTTGGTCAACGGGACAAACAAGGAACAAATAAAAGCTGACTCACTCCAATCAATTTGCAATGACAAGTTGAATAGCCTCGTCACAGAGAGGACATTATCACTGGTGCAGAGAAAATGAATTTGGTGAAATTCATGTTTCCTCTACTAAATCCGGTTGAACATTGGTTGAACAGTTGATCTTTTGCAACTAAACCCAGGACTTACACTTACGCACATCAGCTTGTTAGCCGCTACTTCATCAATGGTTACGATCATTTTGTTGGGTTGAAATTCTGGCTCAGAAGTATTTCCGAAAGTCGGCGGTCTTCTGTTGGCACAACAAGGATAACCAATTTTGTACTGGCCAAACATGTGAAAAACATCAAGAACCAATATACAATGTGCTTCATTTTTTTGACAGAACCGCATGTGAAATGTGTTCAAAATATGTTCTGCATGCCCAACATCATGCAGAAGATATCCAAGTCATGAAGAAGTTATTTTGAATGTCTTTCAAATATTGAACCCACAACTATTCAAAACACATTGTAAATTGATTCTCAATGTTTTTGATATGTTTGGCCAGTACAAAATTGGTTATCCTCCTTGTGTGGTTAAAAACCTTGATGTCATTATGTTGGTTTCATGATTCATCGCCTCGTGTTCGCTAGTCGCGTTGCGCCTGAAGTAGCCTCAAGTGCTCTCGAAACGGTGGCTGTCACTGTGGCCGTCGATCTTCGTTTGCGATCATCTTGATGGGCTGGGATGATAGCATGCTGTGCAGTTTTGCCTTTCCGCCACAGCTCCACTCCCTTTTTGGGTATTTTGATGGTGGCGGTGCAACGCTGTGCTTTCGGCCAAATCTGATGGCCGTGCAAGGTTTCCGCAAACGGCAGGCCTTGGCCAAACAAGACCATCTATGATTCTGTCTTTCACCATTGTGTGTGCAACCCATTCACGATGATGCCCCCGTACCACACACCAATATTGATCCCTCCAACCATGGCCGTCCGAAACGCAGTCGCCAGATCGGTCTTGAAATGCAGGAAGGAGGTGCCGATATAGGACCGTGGAGGTGAGTAAAACACGTCAATCCCCATCTCGCCTTAGCTGATTTTCTACCTGTAATGTAAAAACATATCCCATGCACCCTTCTACGCTTGGCCCCTTGGCGTTGAGCGCTCATCAAGTACCACGCCACCCGTCAATGCATCTCCTCCGCCTCGCCCGCCTTTACCCTCCTGCCTCTCGGTAAACCCAAGTAGACAAAGACAAAGTGCCCCCACTGCGGGAAGCGCATCCACCGATACTGCGATAATTGCCTCTGACATGCCCGTTGCCTCGCCAAGAAAGACTAGGACCACCGGGTTCACAAAAAAGGAAGTCCCTCCCCAGCCCAGGCGCCCACGCAATCTCTTGGAGATCTATCGATTCTCGTGCCGCTTCTCCAGCAACTCCTCGACACGGGGACCCTCGCTGTTGCCCAGCGCCACCACGACAAGTGGAAGCGACACAAGAGGATGCAGTTGCTGCGTTCGCTGCATGCCTCCTGCCGCCGTCGTCTCCCACCTCATTGCAAGAGGCGTCAGATAGAGAGCTCGCATACTGTATGATGTACCGGCTGTCGCTGTCGCTCGCCCTGTCAACGAGCCCTGCGTTCGCCGAGAATTGTGGCGAGCTCATCTCGCACTACGCGGCCCTCCCTGCCCTAGTCTCCAGTGCGACCTCTATATTTCCCTGTACATCTGAATAGCTCATATAGTCCTGCAGCTTTTTGGTCCCTGTAACGCACAATAATCCCTCGCAAGATGAGTATGAATTTGTGAATGTTGGTCTGACATGAATTAATCTCTCGTCTTCTACCTTCACCACTTCGCCGTCTGCATCGTTCTCGCGTTTTCGTACGCGCGTTCGGTGACTTGGACTACTGAAATATTAAGCGGCGGCACGGCGGCTCGATAATCGGCACAGCGGCTTCTTTTTTTGGCACAAGCTGACCAATGCGATCATATTTCCTTAAATGGTTGTGGAGCTGCGGCGGACTTGTTTCCAAAACGCCGCAACCCCTATACCATTCAACATGGCCCTCCGGGCACCCCTGGAACCTGAGGCACCACAGCACAAACCATGCCGTACCATATAATCAACACACACAGCGTAGTCTCCGTCGCTACAACTAACGCTTTCATTCGTGGATTGCTGTTTTCAATTTTCGTGACATGTGGACCGCAGGCATCAACCCCTTTGCGCGCCAAGCGAACCGACTGAGGGATTCCGCGGTGGTCCCCGGTATCCGCCACGCAAATCTAGTCAGAGTGTGAGTGCGCTAGGCATGGACTGAGCCGGATTACGTGCGTGTGCAAAACCAGCAGACACGAGAAGGAATCTCTCCACAGCTGCAGCGTTGTCGTTACCGTATACAGGTTCAGTCACATCACATGGAAAGCGAAGTAACCTGCAATGAGCGAGTCGGTGTGCGTCAGCAGAAATCGTACACTGTTCGCCGCTAGGCCAAAGTTGGAAAAGGCGCGGTTCAAAACGTCTTCCAGAAGTCGCGCACATAGAATCCAGAACAAAGTGCAAGTTAGACGAAGATTTGACATGTCTCGGACGTCCAGCCGTTCGAGAACCATCAGATGCAGTTCGAAGGGTAGAGGCAGCGGCGGAACCGCATGTGTGAAAATCACCACGACTGCAACTGTCGTCAGTATTGCGTATTGAAAGGAAGGGAGCCACTGACCCTGAATCGACGCAGCAGTTGTGCAGTCTCGCAAGATCTTTGAAGATGCTTGCTACAAAGAGCTGTTCTTTATGCCGACCTGAAAGAGCTCGCGGTCATTACGACCCTGCAGAAGGAGTGGTAACTGTTGTGGGCTTGCTGCGGGAGGAGTGCGGTTTTATTGGACATTTGGGTTCGCAGGGTGGAAACTGTATGGAATTTGGGCAGTGCCGACTTGAGCCACTTTGGAAGAATTCAAATTGCAATCATGTGTACAACGGAGACCCCTAGGATGAACAATCATTGCCTGATCGGTTTCAGTACAGGGCTTCATCGTCTGCATGCTGACCTGCAGCCATTTCATCCCACACACGGGTATACTGTACTATTTCGATCAATTCGGCACAGGTTGTGACCCGTGACCCAAAATACCATTTCGGCACTTCGGCAACCAGCAAATTTTGGCGTGACACCTCCAAAAATTCGGCATTCAAGATGAAATTTTTTGAAAATTTCACCTTTTTTGCATCTTCAAAGGAGATCTAGTCCCTATGTCACGCATTTTACATTCGGCACCGGGCGTTGTGATGCGTGACCGAGACCAGAATTCATCGTGGCACAGGGGGTGCATGACGCGTGACCGCCGAATTGATCGAAATAGTACAGTATTTCAATGTGGGCAAGGTGTCAAGATTGTGTCAAGATGCTCCAATTGTTGAAAATCTGATCTGAACTCGGGACCAAGTCGGCTAGACAACGTTTTGGGTGTGAAATTCCTCAACACAGCCAACAGTTTCAGCGAAGTCGCACGTGAAATCATGACATACAGGCTGTGCAGCGAATGAACTCCTGTCAGATCGATGATCGCCTGCATCAAACTCTTTCCTTGAGATTTGTAGTCAGTGTATGCATACACGGGAACCAACGGAAGTTGTGTCCACCCAATATAATATTTAATCCCTGATTCCACAATGTATGGGAATCTGGATGGTACAGAGACAATTGGAACGATATCGGGTCCCAACGCATTCAGATTAACATTTGATCCTCTGATCTCCACATGGGCACAGTCAGCGTATCTGCGCCCCTTTCTGTCGGTGGAGTAGCTAATTTCGCGAAGGATGCCCTTGGCGCCGTTCACTCCAGAGGCCTTGAGGGCTATGTTCTCTGTTACCATGATCTTCATGCCGATACTCAACGGGAGCTTGCCTAAAGCGTCCTTTGTATCACTTAACCTGACTTGCCACATTCTAGTTTGTAGGTCTTCATGCAGCGGCAGCATGTTGAAAAAGTCGTGCGCATGATAGTCATACATAGTGGTAGAAGACTTGCGCGCATGGTTGATGACAACTCTTGTGGCACAAATGATGGGGGCATCTTCAAACAGTTTCTGCTCCTCCGGGTGAAGACATTGTAGCTGCCTAGATTGCAAAGTCTCGAAACCAGACACGGCATAATTCTCGCCACTGCCATTCTGCTCAGAATTCATCGGCGATCGTCCGTCCCATGCAATTCCAAATCTTACCCTTGCAAAGAGATTGGTGAAGGCCGGATCACCCAGTGCTCGGAAGTTTTTCCTCAGTATCACAACTGTGGAGAACTGGCGCCAAAGCCATACACCATACAATGCACTCACGCTGTTCACAGTTTCCCGCACACTCGGAGGAATGTCAGCAACGAGTTCACTGGCAAATGAAGACTTCGATCTAACAGGTCTGAGCTGTCCCATGTCACCTAAGGCAATGATATTGATGTTGCCAAAGACGGCGTCAGATCCAGCATTTTGTTCCCCCTGAGCCTCGTTCAATCTGGCGCAGATATCAGACAGAAGGGAGGCAGAGACCATGAATATTTCGTCTATGACTAAATATCTGATGTCTTTCCAGATGGCCTGTAGTTCAACTGTTCGGGATCCCACCTTTTCATCTTTTTTTCGGGGCTAAAATGTGAGGGCATGAATTGTAAAGCCGTCAATGAGGACATCGGCGCAACCTGTTGGGGCATTCAACATCATTTTTTGCGAAGCACAACAACTGCGGAATTTTTTGAGGATTGTCTTAATGACAAAACTTTTACTAGCACCTCCGACGCCTGCTATATACATTAGAAGCTGCTCTGTTGAGCCCGAAATGAATTGTTCCCCAATAATAATAGTCACAGTGAACGGCATGAACAAGTAAAACAAAGTTGCGGGTGGTTATGGGAAGAGGACAAGTAGGACATAATTACCAATTAGGCTGAAACGAGGCCGGAGCTGAGAAAAAACCGATCGGGTTGGCTGAAACAATGGTGCCATATGGCGTGGCTCAATCAGGACACGGGATTTTTCTAGACGTGTGCTTCGGCTGATGCATTGGGACCATTATGTACACTATCCCGATTGGGAAACGGTATATTGCCATTTTGGGACAGCATTTTGAAGAAGCAACATTTTGAGTGATGAGGACGAAACGGCACGTGTGGTAGAGCCAGAATGGGGTTATGCCCATTTAAGGAAACTTTCGATTACCATATCAGGACAGGATTTCCAAAAAGACTTTGCGGAGACCTGTAACCTAAAGGTTCCAGGAATATAAAGTAATTTGATGGGGGGCAGTGCAGCACAGCCAAATTTGATTTTGATCTGCGAAGCAATGCCGGCCATGCCGATGGAGAGCGCGTGAGTAGTGCAAGTCCCTGCCAAGAAATGACAAATTTTAATTGAATCTATGTACTCTACTTACATGTGACAGGTGCAGGCCAGCGTTGCCAAGCATTTGAGTACTGGCACAAACTTACATGTTGGCGCGGAATAAAACTGCTCAACACCATAAGTATTTGTGCAAGGTCCCGAATGTGGGCCACAAGTCTGAAAAGACAAGCCTCCATATAAAACGGCTGCGGCATTGTGACAAAAAAAATATGGCATCAAAAAAAATGGGTTGAGCAAGGATTGAACCCGAAGCCGGCGCTAAAGCACTTGAGGCCAGAAAGGCAAATATCCGTTGAGGCAAAGAGGACATATGGTTAGTGAAACTGGTTCGAATATGAGATGGTGTAAGGGCAACCTCAGCTCGGCGCAAAGCGCGGGAGACTAGCGGGAGAATCCGAAGCAACTCAATTGAATGGTACTAAATACAGGTTTCTAGAATACGCACCTAGCGGGAGAATCCGAAGAGAAGAAAGGATGAGGATTCTCACGCTAGGCGAGGTTTTTTAAGTACTAGCCAGTAGCACGTGTCCGGAGGGATCGGCAGAGGTCTCGAGCTTGATCACACAGCACGTGCCAGTGAGAGCGGCCGGACGGACGGAAGGGAACAGAGTCCGGAGGGACGGGAGGTGACGTTCCGGATGGAGGCGCAGGCTGGGGTGCGAGTCCGGAGGCCGGACGAAGGATCGGACGAGGAAGCGGGGCAGTGCGATGGGCCGGAGCCGGACGGACGGACGGATGGACGGACGGACGGGCGGTTCCCCTGACATCACCCCCCCTTGGAATGCGGCGTCCCGACGCATGAATCGGACCTGGGCGTCGCGCCTCCGGAACGAGAGCGAGTCGAAAGCGGCCGAGGCGATCCGGCGCGGGGCGTTGGGGTAGCGGCGATAGTAGGCCTCGATGGCGTCTCGAGCGAAGACGTCGGAGTGCTTTACCCATTTATTGTGTTCCGGGCCGTAGCCTTTCCACCGCACCATGTACCAGAGGCTGCCATAACGGACCTTCGCTTCTAGGATCTCCTCGACCTCCCATTGAACGTCGTCGTCCGTCTGAAGGACGGGTGGGGGTTCGTCGTTCCGGGGGCGTCCGGGGAACGGGTCCGGTTCCGCGAGCTGGAGTTTCACCACCGGAAAGACCGGGTGGAGCTGGGAGTACCGGGGGGGGAGCTCGAGCTTGTACGCACCCTTTCCGACAACCTTCACGACCTTGAAGGGGCCGAGGCGTTTGTCCGCGAATTTGACGGACGGACGGGTCGTCCGGATGTCGGAGGCGTCTAGCCAGACTCGGTCGCCTACTTTGATCTCCGGGGCGGGCGTGCGTCGGCGATCGTAGTACAGCTTGAACTCGTCTTTGGCCTTAACGAGCGCGGCTTTGGCTTCCGAGACTCCGGACGCGATCCGGTCGCGGAACTCGTTCGCGGATTCCACGTTCGAGCGCAGTCCGTTGGGCTCAAATCCCATCCGGGGGAGCCTTCCGGTGTCCGTCATGAACGGGACTTGCTGCGTCGAGGAGTGGACGTGGTTGTTGTACGCGAACTCCGCGGCCGGGAGGAGCTCGTCCCAGTCGTCTTGTTTGTAGTTCGTGAAGATCCGGACGAACTGCTCGAGTTCCTGATTGACGCGTTCGGTCTGGCCATCGGTCTGCGGGTGGTAGGCGGTGGAGGTCGCTGGTTCTATCCCGATGAGGCGCCACAGTTCCGTGGTGAACTCCGCGACGAACTGCGGCCCACGGTCGGAGATGTATTTCCGGGGGGTTCCGTGGTGCCTCCAGACGTTCCGGTAGTAGAGCCGAGCGGCTCCGACCGCGCCAAGGCCGGTGTGGCACTCGTTGAAATGGGCCCGCTTACCCAGGACGTCGACTACGACCATGACCGCGTCGAACCCGTGCGCGTCTGGGAGCTCGACGATGAAGTCCACCGAGACGGTGTCCCAACGTTCTTCCGGGATTTCGGTCGGGTGGAGCTCTCCGTGGGGCAGCTTCCGAAGCGCCTTCGTCCGGTTGCATGGATCGCAGGTCCGGACGTATTGGCCGACGTGACGGGACAGCTGGGGCCACCAGTAATTCCGGGAGATGAGCTCGAGGGTTTTGAAGCGTCCGGCGTGTCCGGCGACCCGGGTGTCGTGGTGCAGGGCGATGATTCGGCGCCGGAGGTCCTTATTCCGCGGTACGACGACCTTACCGCGGTAGTAAAGGAGCCATTCTGCGACACGCCACTCGGACGACCGGGGGGGGCGGACGTTCCGGTTCTTGAGGAGTTCTCGCGCGACAAGCGCGACGGGGTCCTCAAGGTCCGGCTCACCCGTGAAGGCCTCCCGGACGTCACGAAGGAGGGGGACCTCGGGTCCGGCCACCACGACACCTTCCAGTGCGCGGACGTGGAACAAGTCCGGGCGAAGAAGGGTAACGTCCGTGTTGTCCGAGCCCACTCCGTGGTCGGGACGGCGGGACAGCGCGTCCGGACGGCCCATGAGGCGTCCGGGCTGGTGGTGGAGCGCGAAGTCAAACCGGGACAGGTACAGGGACCACCGCGCCTGCCTCCGGTTCAAGTTCTGCGCCTTCCGGAAGTACTCCAAGTTTTTGTGGTCCGTCCAGATCTCGACCGGGTGCTGCGTACCTTCGAGGAAGTGTCGCCACTCCTCTAAGGCCCGGATGATCGCAAGCATCTCCTTGTCATGGATCTCGTAGTTGCGCTGGACGTCACTCAGACTTTTGGAGTAAAACGCGACCGGATGCCACTTCCCGTTCGCGTCCGGCTGAGACAGGACGGCTCCGGTGGCGTAGTCGGAGCTGTCCGCCTCGACCCGGTATGGACGCGACTCGTCGGGCAGGACCAAGACGGGCTCCGCGGTTACCGCATCCTTGAGGGCTTGGAAGGCGGCAGCCGCGGCAGCGGTCCAGGTCCAAGCGACGCTCTTCTTGGTGAGGTCGAAGAGGGGCCGCGCGATGTCCGAGAAAGCCCGGATGAATCTCCGGTAGAAGTTCGTGAAGCCGAGGAACTGCTGCACGTCCTTCCGGTTCTCCGGAGCCGGCCAGGCGGCGACTCCGGCGACCTTGACCGGGTCCATCTCGACGTGGTTGTGCGAGATGATGACGCCGAGGTACTCGATCGACGACTTCTCGAACTCGCACTTCTCCGGCCGGAGGTAAAGCTTGTGCGCCCGGAGCCGCCGGAGGACTTCTCGGACGATCTCTCGGTGGCGCGCGAGATCGGAGTGAGCGATGAGGATGTCGTCAAGGTATACCATGACGTCTCCGGACAGGATGAGGTCTTGGAAGATGTCGTTCATCATCGTCTGGAACGTGGCCGGGGAGTTGGTGAGGCCGAAGTACATCACCAGGGGCTCGAAGAGTCCTCGGTTGGTACGGAACGCGGCCTTCCACTCGTCGCCTCCCCAGATCCGGACGTTGTTGAAGCCCCACCGGACGTCGAGTTTTGTGAAGAACCGGGCTCCCTTTAGGCGGTTAATGAGGTCGTTAATCAGCGGGAGCGGGTATCGGTTCTTCACGGTCATCGCGTTGAGCGCTCGGTAGTCCTGGACGAACCGGAGGCTTCCGTCCTTCTTCTTGATGAAGAAGACCGGAGACGCCATCGGGGACTTGGACGGACGGATCCGGCCGGTGCTCAGCCCATCCTCGATGAACGCGTCGAGTTCCTTCTGCTCGAGGGGGGAGATCGGGTAGACCTTGCAGTTGGCCGGCTTTGCGTCCGGGACGAGTTCGATGGCGTGGTCCCACGTCCGGCGCTCCGGTAACACGTCGAACGACTCCTTGTCAAAGACGTCGGAGAAGTCCTCGACCCAGGTCGGAACCGAGGTCCCAGGCGGGGCCGAGTTCCGGGCGAAGGCCTCCGCGAGCCGTTGGGAGACGGTGCTCCCGGCGCGGATTTCCTCGGCCGGAGCGAACGCGGTGTAGAGGATCCGGTCGCCTTCTTCTAGCTCGTCATCGTCGTCTTCGTCCGGGTCCGGAGTGAGGTCCGGACAGTCGTCTCCGTCGCCATCCGGATCGTACCCGTCGTCTCCGCACCACTCCTCCGAGTCAATGGCACAGATAGACGGGACGGGACCTTCGCGGAGCTGTCGGAGGATCGCGGCGGAGATCTTCGCGCTGCGACGGACGGCGCGAAGCTCGTCTCGGCAGGTGCTGCAGCTGGTCGGGCAGCGGGTCATCCGGACTTCCTTGGTTTCCCAGTCGATCTCCGGGTTGTGTTTCTGAAGCCAGGAGTAACCGAGGATGACGTGCTGCTTCCCGAGCCGCGTCACGGCGAGTTGGATGCGTTCCGAGTGACCCTTGTAGTTGACGACCATATCGACTACGCCCGTAATGCCTCCGGATGCATTGGGTGTGCCGTCGACGTTGAGGACCGGGATAGGCTGGGAGAGCTTCCGGACGGGAAGGTTGCGGGAGATCACGTACTCCGAGTCAATGAAGTCTCCGGTCGCTCCGCAGTCGACCAGACCTTTCACGGACACCTTAGCCGCGGTTTCTACCGACTGCATCTCCAACGGAATGTGCAGGGAGTTCCGGCCCTCCACGGAATCAATAACGTACTGCCGGGGCAGTTTGCGTTCCCATCTCGGACGGTGGACGCGGGGAATGGAAGGGGTTTTTGCCTCCGGGGCGGGAATAGGGGGCTCCGGCCGGGGGGCGGAAACCGGAGCAGGGGGTGCGTCTTTCGTTTCAACTGCTGATTTATTGGGTATATCTTTGTACAGGCAGGAGTAACGATTAGGGGACGCGACCGAGGGCGCACCGCTCACTCGACCGCGTCCGGAAAACCCTCCGGCTCCGCGTCTCCGGCGTCCGGCTCGGTCGGAAGCCCGGCGGTAGTAGAGAGGCGCGCGAAGAGCTCTCCGAGGAGGTCGTCTCCGAGTTGACGGACGACCTCGTCCAGGACGTCTGCGTGCCGGACGTCCGAGGGAGTCGGGCAGTCTCGGGCGAGGTGTCCGGACGCACCGCAGCGGAAGCAAGCGCGCGGAGCGAAGCGCGCGCGGGTCCGGTCAACTTCCATCGGAATGCCAGGCGGAAGGGCGGGCGCCGGCGCGGCTTTGGGAGCAGGCGTGAAGGAGGGGACTGGGAGGAACGTCCCAGTGCGAGGGCGTGCGGCCGGAGCCGGGGCGCGAGTCGGAGGTGCTCCCGCTCGGACGCGGGCGAGGGCGTCGTACTGACGGAAGGCGCGGAGACGCCATCCGGCGTAGTCTAGCAGCGCCGGAGCGGTTCCGGACGTGGTGATCGCTGCGTTGATCCTCGGGTCGAGCCCCGCTCGGTACTTGGTGACGCGGACGAGCGGATCCGTGTACCCGGCCGTGGCGGTGAGTTCCTCGAAGTCGTCCGTGTACCGGTAAACGTCGCGGGAGCCCTGGTAGTAGCTGTGGGTCTCCAGCCGGAGGAGAGCTTGGTCTTGCTCGTTTTCCTCGACGAACCGGAGCCGGAACTCGGACTCGAATTCCGCCCAGGACGGGAATGGGAACGGAACGATTGCGGACTGTCGTTCGGCCCATCGTCCGGCCGCGTCTCGCGCCATAAAGGACATGGCGTACCGCACGAGTTTTTCCTCGACGAGCTGTCCGTGGACCATGAAGGCTTCCGGAACCAGTCGGAGGTATGTGAGGACGGAGTGGAGGAACATCCGTCCTTGGGTCCGGTCGCCGTCGAAGACGGCCGGGGGGTTCGGTCGGAGAACCGACTTTGCTGCGGGGGTGAGGGTGGTAAAGTCTGGACCCACCGCCGGAGCCGGAGCGGCAGGGACGGGGGCAGTCGCGGGTGGATTTTGGTTGTTGTGTAAAACGCGGAGGAGTAGGGCTTCGATGTTTGCGAGAGAGCCTTCGACCGCGGTCAGCCGGGATTCGGGGTCGGCAGCCGGTTCCGGGATGTAAACATCCGGGAGCTCGGGTGGCGCGGACCCGCTTCCGGGCGTCGGAGCGTCCATCAAGGAGGAGGGGTCGAGGTTGGAAGTCGGGGAGGCCGGAGCGCTAGCGTAGCAGTCCGAGTCCGAGTCTACACCGAACTTCGCAATCTTGACCAGTTGATCCCTTAGATCCTTTCTTCTGCTGTAAGGGCAACCTCAGCTCGGCGCAGAGCGCGGGAGACTAGCGGGAGAATCCGAAGCAACTCAATTGAATGGTACTAAATACAGGTTTCTAGAATACGCACCTAGCGGGAGAATCCGAAGAGAAGAAAGGATGAGGATTCTCACGCTAGGCGAGGTTTTTTAAGTACTAGCCAGTAGCACGTGTCCGGAGGGATCGGCAGAGGTCTCGAGCTTGATCACACAGCACGTGCCAGTGAGAGCGGCCGGACGGACGGAAGGGAACAGAGTCCGGAGGGACGGGAGGTGACGTTCCGGATGGAGGCGCAGGCTGGGGTGCGAGTCCGGAGGCCGGACGAAGGATCGGACGAGGAAGCGGGGCAGTGCGATGGGCCGGAGCCGGACGGACGGACGGATGGACGGACGGACGGGCGGTTCCCCTGACACCCCCTGAAAATTCGATGATTTTGCGAATTGCGGATGCGTAGGTGGGCTAGCTCTGCATTAATCTTTCGGATAGCATTCCCTATGTGCACAAGTATTTTTAGGAAGAGAAATTAAAACTTAATCATTTTTTCTAGTCAAGATTTCACTCAATTGATACCTCCAGCAGAAATAATGATTTGCTTTTCATCGTAGCCATATTTTATTCAATCTTCTTTGAATAAGAGTGTATCCTATCCAGAGGAACCCTAAAAAAAATAATCAGGGGTAGATCAAAGTCCCGTACGATGATTCAGGCCTTTCTGGGGTCTGATGACCAGGCTTATTTCGTTGCAATGGGATGTATTTATGGCCTGGAACTTCAGATTAACAGACAATATAACAATGCCTACACACCCATCCAAATTTTGGGAAGATTAGAAAAGGTTTATTTTTCACTCAAAAACACCTCTTTTGATGATTTTCGGAGCATGGAAGGCTCAGATATCAGACTAGTAGTGCCTGGAGTGAGTAATAAGGTAATATGAACCCGATATTATCGAAAGATCTGGGGTATTTAACCTTCTGGAATGATCGTTGACCGAATACACTCGAATGGTGGGGTAGTTGAACGTTGTAAATTGTAATGAACATGTCACACAAGTTTGACCAATATCCATATATTCTTGATGACCTGAGTTTTGGGTGTAACTGTTTTTAGTTCATGAAGTTACATCCTATGGAAGTTTTCTGGAATATTTCTGGATTTTTCCTAGCCCTGTCCTTGCGCTATGTGTTTTGAGAACCTTTTAAGCGCCCGTAAAGCGCTGACCGGCCCGCTACCCGCCCGCTACCCGCTCGTCAGTTCGCGACCAGAAATCGCAATACACGAACTCCCAACAAATGATAACCGACCACATGGTACAGGATTGACCTTCTTCTACAATATCTTGGCTCCTTATTTCATCCGTAGACCGAAATACGAATCAAAAGGAATTGATTTCAAAAAATACAATACATTTGAATTTTGGGGTGCACAAAGGTAAAGGGGGCAAAGTATGCGTGTACAACAGAAAAGCAGAGCGGCAGTAATATATGTGAAGGTTCAGGGACTGTGCGAGGGCAACGGGAGCGGGGTGGGCGGCACGGTGTATGCAAAATGCGCGCGGTGACGTGCGGGGAGCAGCGGAAAAGGCGGGTAGCACGGTGTGGGCGGGCCGGGAAGCGGCGTGTACCGTTATGTTGGTACCACAGAAGCAGGGGCAGGGGGGCAGGGCGTGTAAACGGGGGACGGCGCAGGTAGCTGGACGACACTGAGCGGGGCGGGACACGGATCGGCAATGATGGGAAGATAACCTGTGCAAATAACAGCGCGGGAACCGGCAAACGGGCAAGCGCGCAGAACGGACCGGCGATGGCGGGCATCCCGCTGTGGCTCGGTTATTCGCTAAATATTGAAATAATCGACGGGTCGCATCAATAAAGAAATCCACCTATTTGCTACCATCAACATCAAAGTGCCAGGCCCCGCGGAGTTGTCCTAGCCGGCAGACGGCTGGAGTCGTGGATTTACGGTGCAATTTACCTGGCTACATCCGTGTGCCAACAGTCTAATGTTTAGGGTTACGGCTCCTGCATACACGAAGCCTAGACGGTGTAGGAGCCAAGTGGCCAGGTAGCCTGAGTGGCCAGCTAGGCGATAAAAAATAGTAAGGCACGGGAAAGATTTACTGAACGCTTCATTGGGTACGTGGCGCATACACACACCCGGCATTAGAAACTTGAATTAACCTGTTCTTCAGAAATGATATGGTTCGCTTGCGTTCGTCTTTTCGGACTCCGGAGTATTCCGTCTCATTTCTCTTTCTAGGATTTTGGCCATCGGACATTCTGTCTCTCGTGAAGCTACGGAATGAGCTTGAAGATATTCTTGCTCGTCTTGACGGTCGCGCCTATCACTTGGTTCTGGAGTCCCAGAATACGGCGTGGGTTCGCGACCGACAGTCCCAGGAATTGTACTCGGAATGCGCCGACCACAACCAGGAGCCAAGATCCGTCCCCAAGCAGGACACAGACACACCACCTGCGGAAAGGAAGATGCACACATCCAATCTCTAGGATTCTGCGACCGCCCTTCTCTCTGGGAATACGCCTGGGGGCAGATTGCGAATCATATACTTCCCACTTCATCGCACTACTACGAGGAGCGCAAGCGCACTATCTGGGCTTCCGTGTGTCGAGCAATTTCCACTGACTCGACCCTGATGCTCCTGGCTCTCAACTACGCAGGTGTGCATTCCTTTCTCAACGACCCAGACCACGATATATCGACAGTGAGAAAGCTCCAGCAGCAGATGAAGAGTGTCCCGATGACAAAGATCTGGGCCGCGATTGATGATGTGCTCCGTCCCATTGGCGAGGGAGCAGAGTACGTGACTGTGCTCGGAATTCGCCTGTACAAGGTAGATCGAGGGAAGCGCATGCGCATGTGTGGGAAAGGGAGAACCAATCGCGACCTAACGCAACAAAACTGTGTCAATAAATAGGCGCGCGGAAAACAACAATGATGTCTCATGGAAGGCAGAGAGGGATGATATTCAGAGGGACAACGCACGGGACGACCCCAAACACTACTCGCCCGGGAGGACGATGACGACGCGAGAGTGGATGTTAGCCGTCTTTTTTTAGGTGTGTTAGATTTGAGTGTTGGTGATGTGGGTTAACCATGATGGTGGAGAAGGCGAGAGTGAGGAGGGGAGCGGCAGGTACATGTGGCGATCATGGCCGCCTGTGATGTGGGGATGATGGAGGAGGGCGAGAAGAGCGCGGAGAGGGGCGGTAGGTGCGGAGGGACAGAAGGACGCAGACGCACGATGTGGTTATTGATCCAGAGCACCATTGCGCCAAGGAAGCGGGCGGAACATTTGGAAAGGAAGCGAAGATATCGTCAGAGCATGAGTATTGAGTAGAACTGTATTTGAGAGATGGTAGGAAGGCCAGTGAATATCATTCAGCTTGGGGTAGTCGACGCCGGGCCCAGGAGACTTCTTAACCTTGAAGGCAAGACAAAGCGAGGAAACCGAAAATCACGAGTTAAGATACCAAGATGCTGAGTAGAGCAGATTGCGAAGATGGCGTCTCCCGCGACGACGAACCCGTTCCAGGTAGGCGAGGGGGGTAATAAAAAGCACGTACTCTGCTCCGCATTAAGAGAACGCTGGCCAAGCCCCACGGTCGAATACTATCCGGCACCCTCGCCAGCGTCTTCATCGCTCTCCTTCACAGGTGCCGATGCTTCAGCCTCGACGAGGCACCCTCGTATAAATCGTATTCCCTTGCACGCGGATGCCACCAAGCAGAGTGAGCGCTGTCCATGTGGCGCAGATCGCGGAGGCGGAGGCGCGGGTACGATAACAATAGAGATGACGATGAAGTGGATTGCTGGTGTAGCGTACGGGAGGAGGGCCCATGGGGCGCGCCGTGGCTGATCGAATGTCGAAAGCTGAGCGCAAAAGATGGTTCAGCGTCGCAGGCAAGGTCGATTCAATTTCAAAGTCCCTGCAAGAAGCAAGAAGCAAAAATCACAATGATCCGTTCCTATACGGTGTGATCCGCATCTTCCGGGGCTACGGAACGGAAAGCGGGCCGATCCCAGAGCGATTGCGAAACGAAATCATGCACACGTAGCGAAACAATTGCGTCCAGGGGAGAAGATGTCGAGGTGACCAAAGCTTACTATACAGTCCCCGAGTACCCCAACCTTTCCAGTTTTTCCAGCCGCGCATGCAAGGGGCACTCGGGATTCGAACGCCGGACAGGAGGTGGGGGGGGGGGGGGGTCCCGACCAGGCCTTAAAAATCTTTTTGTAGTAGATTTCAAACTAAGCTAAAACGATGTTTTAAACTCATCTGAAGCTATGGGAAGGCCTGAGAGACATGTATAGGGTCACCTTGAGTGTCTACAAGGTCCCACTACCCTTGGTAGACCACCAAAAATATTTTTGTAATTTAAAGGCAGTGAAAGAGGCACCAAAAGTTGTCCAAAAGATATATTTGAGTCACTTTCCAGTTTTAATAAAATATCTTATGGTCAGTATACACCCAAAGACCTGTGGGCAGAATGTACTTCACGGTGGCCTATTCGGGCAGGCAGCGGCTTAAGAGCGGCCATCAGGTGGCGATGCACGGGCACATGACCCGGGGAGGCGGTCCGACGGTACCCGTGGGAAACTCCTTCCCTATATAGGGGGGGAGGGGGGGGGGGGGTCTGGCCAAGGTCCTTAGAAATCTTTTCGACCCCCTATCCGTTATTAGAATCCCGAGTGCCCCTTGCGCGCATGACACGGTGAACGACATCATTACTCGTCTCCTCAATTTCTCGCGCGACAATCTCATTCAAAATAGCGTACACCTGGTCCACACCCTGGATCAAAATGTAAGCCCGCGAACCGTGTAGAAATTGAAGACAACGTTAATCTCGAAAACGTTCTCGAAAAATGTGTCTGTGACGCCGAATTAAGGCGGTCTAGGCAAATAATAAGGAAGCTCACCCAACACTTCAACAGAGAAGTGGATAGCCTCCAAATATGCGAGCTCGTTAACGTTGACGCAGACAGAAACACCAACGTATCTGCGATATATCGGTGTCAGCGCCCAAGTGGGCGAGGTATCTTCTCAGCGAAAGTGGAAGCAACGAGACCAGATATCGCAGTCATATGATCAGCCTCATCCTTGTGAGTGTCTGATTCCCAGAACCGTTACACCTTCACAGGTGAGCTGAGGAGATGACGTCTTGTTCAAGCTACCAGTGTTCAAGCTACCAGGTAGGTGCCAGACGCGCTTGTCCAAGTGGTACGAGAGGTTCGTTATACGATAGCCTGGTTCCGGGGTTTAGCTGAGGTCGGGGATTTAGTTGCGGCGACGAGGGAGGTGCATCGACTAGCCGCACCTAGGGATCAGAAATACCGGTCCAATCTTGTTGAGATTTGTGCTGCCCTAGGTTCACAAAGAGGAAAGTCGCGATTCCGATGAGGTCGTAACGAAGACGTGGCTAATCATGATGCCAACGGTGGATCGGCCGTCGTCTCGTCCGACGAGTCCGGCCCGAGGAAACTAGCCAACCACCAAAGCTGTTTTACTACTGGGAAGCGCTGGAGTGATGGCCGGTAATAGTCAATTTGCTGCCGAAGTGTCGAAAATCAGTTTTTGCGTCATAAAATATGACATGAACCTGCAGGGTTCAGTTTAGTATCGGAGAGAATGAAATTCCGACCTTCAAATACGCCTCATTGAGTCATAATTAACGAGCGGCGGAGAATTACGGGAAAGAATTAAATGATCAGCGTTTTGATGTTGCCTCCGCGCATACTGTGATTGCGTTGTGTTGAAATGCTCCGGGTGACCCGTGATTAACCTGGACCCTATTATTTCCTGGTCTGACGACCATTATTAATGACCTGGACATCCATGTATAATGAAGTTATGCCGAACTCCGCGCCTGACACAATCTCATCTTCCCGACCCAAGGTCATTTCATACTTGGGCTCATATTGAAGGAGGGTTTTACTTCAGGTGGCAGTACGCGGACAACACACCGGAATGCGCCGGCACACTCACCCAGGTTGCGACGAATTCACGCTCTTCCCGATCTCTACGCCCAGCTCTTCCCGATCTCTACGCGCCGCCCTTCCCGATTGCCGACGACTTCCCGAGGGATAGATGTCACTCAGAACCGGTTCTCCCTAGGGTCAGCAAGACCTGGGCGTGAAATCCGTTCAGAATGTGAGTGGACTAATGATGTGCTCCATCATACTTGATCAATGGACGAGGAGAGACACAACGCGCCCCTAATGGCGTTTGCTTGCCCGTTGATGGAGTAGCGGGAGTCATACGTCCCGAACATTGTTCTAGCTTGCCCGAATGATTCGAGACACAATCATTTTTATAGTAAATCAAATTCCTCCGCGGGCCATAATGGTACTCCCGTCAAGCGCTATGCATGGGAGAGGAGAAGGAGCGGGAAAGGACTGCACAGCATCTGGTAGGCATACACTCGTATCAAACTCGTATCATGGCAGGCTGCCTCGAGTTGGAACTGAGCAAATGGAGGTAAGTTATTTCTCCATTCCAAGTAATTCTGTATGGGTAGACTGACTCGATTGGGTATGAAGTATGACTTCCCTCCAGGTTTCGATGTTCAACAGCCCGAGTTTTCATTGAACCCTACAGTATTCCATGTCCTCCGGAATTTCCCAACTGTCCTCATGGAGGTAGATAATAAGTCGGTATAACAATGAATCAAGCTGTGCGTTTCAACGGTTCAGAACTAAACGATGGCCAACATCACTGGTTTGACTTTGCTGCGCACTGATAACTTTACTCGGGAGTCAGGACGGAAGGACTGTCTCGGATTGCACCTCAGTTCCACAAATGTGAAGGTGAATAATGTCCCGTCTTTGTCTGTGGGTGATGGAGTGTCAAGGCCGTCGGGTAAGCGTGGCTTTTTTGGCTTCCAGTACTCGGCTGGTATCGATATCAACCTAATTCTTCTGTGAATCCGAATGCTGCGTATGCGCGGTTGATCCTCGCGGTAAAACTGTATGTATCTTAATTCTGCTCATACATAGACGCGGCACATATATATTCATACATACATTCTACAACTTAAGCCCAACACTCGACATGTCCTCCTCTCACACCCCTTCAAAGTCTACGCTCGAATCATTCAGCCAGAAAAAGCGAATATATGTTGCAGTGCGCGTTCGCTCTCGGACGCCTGGCGGGGTGCTGACTCAGGATTGTTATTCCAGTGCATCAATTGTCGCAAAAGAAAAGTCAAGGAAAGTCCACCCTGTTAGAAATTTGTAACGACGTTGACTCTGGATGAACAGTGCATCACTGACAGCGAAGAGACACCGTGTAAAAGATGTGTCGAGAGAAACCTCGATTGCGAGTATTTGCCTGTCTGTGTAAGACTACCTCAGACGGTCGTCGGAGTTCATAATATTGATGGCACGTTCGCGTACACAGGTAGAGCGCGAGCAAGCGCTTTTCGCGCCGGAGGCAGCGGCGCAAAGTTCGCGATCCCCCGCCACACTCACATGGAATCAGCAACCACAGGGCCCCAGAGGCAGCTCAGCACATTATGGGCACAATAATTACGGACAACAAAATATGCCGGCGAATCCATATTATGGGCAACAACAATTCAACCAATCCGCAGGTCCCCCATACGCCAATCCTGCCCCCGGCGGGCATTCCTCCAGGCCACCTGCCCAACAACAATTCCCCACCAACCCTTCGCACATGTACGCGAACAACACGCAGCGTCCTCCAGCCCAACCCATTGGGAATCTGAATTCGAATTCCGGGATGCCCTACCAGCCGCCTGCCCCCCAGCTTAATTACAACTCCGCCAACCCTTCCAACCTTTACTACACGAATGCCAATTACTCGTCGAATTACGGGTACGGGGCTTCAGCGACTGTAATGATGTATACTGATGTCCTCTGCTAGAACCTGTGGCTGCCCTCCGGGTCCGTGTTACTGTGGTCGAAGATCATGATTGGGCTCTCTGAGGCTCAGTGCGATAATCGCAGAGTTCTGCGTCCGGTAATGAGAATAAACATATAGAGTGGTATACTATATAAGGGCTTCATGGATTATTTATTTTTAGAGCACCATTAGACTGTATTTACACGTTTGCAATTGAACCGAATGTCGAAGTAAAAAACTTTGTCTTTCAACGTTAATTATGACGGCGCGAGACAATCACCAGATCTACTTTCCATATATACACCTCATCACATTGTCACATCACTCGCCCCTTTTTGGGCCACTTTCGCCTTCTTTGGGAATTTCTGGAGGCACGACAACTTCAGCATTAGGCGCTCGCGAGCGCCTATTTTCCGCGTGAACGCCTATTTTGATTCCCGTAGCATCAGGCGCTTGCGAGCGCTTATTTTCAGCGCGAACGCTTATTTATCCCAAGAGTGCTTATTTTGATTCCCGTAGCATGAGGCACTCGCGAGCGCCTATTTTCCGCGTGAACGCCTATTTGTCCCATGAACGCCTATTTTGATTCCCAACGCCTATTTCGAGGCTTTTCCAGAACTTACACCTAACACCTATTACGATTGTCCAACGCCTACTGATCTCAATCTCAACATCTATTTTGAGCGTCTCGGCAGGCTTGGCACAACTGCAAAGTATTCACACTGATTGTAAAACACGGAGCTGGTATGAAGCTCGGAGTTGTTTCTGGTGATCTCGGGCAACTCAAAACACATCATACCGCACAAGTTTGCTCACTGGGAAGGCGATCCAACGCAGCACAAAATAACGGATCATTGTTTTGATATTTTGGACTTCCTACATTCACCAAGAGTACGCTGTCTCCGCTGGCCATACATCTGGATGGAGAACCATTTAGACAATGAGACCTTGCGAGTTAATGTTAACCCACCCTTAGAGTCATAGGTTCTACTAACATCTGTAGTCACTGCGTTTTCAGAACAATCGCTGGTTGGGCGCTGGGGCAGATTTCCAAAAGGGTCGTTGAATCGCTGGCTGGCCTTTAATAAATGTCACGCTAGCTTAGGATGGGCTGAAAAAAACTTTCCAGTCCCGATTTCCCTTGGAAACTCAGTATAATCAGGTCCTCAAGCAGTCTCATCTTCCCCCCGCGCTAGAACGTTGCACTGTCTTCTCATTAGTCCATCCTTGCGAGAGAGTGGGGAGGTTTCGTGATGATCATCGTGCGTCCTTTTGCTAGTTCTCATGGCATCCAATCGAAATGCCAGCACCTTTGCGGCATTTGCCACACACACCAGACAGTTTTCTTGGTCGTCCTTTCGCTTTCTTCGTCCTCTTGAGATTATCGTGGGTTCTGTGTGGTGAGGGAGAAGGCATGCGGTTCCTCCCATTGTTACCATGTAACAGCGCTGCCCCCGCAGCACGTACACAAACGATGTCGGGCGAAACAAGCTTGCGAAATGGACTGGTTTGGGGCCTTATTTTGCTCACAAGCAATGAATATTAATCTTATGATTCCGCAGTACCTGACCCCAATCACGACTGGCATCTGCTTCGGTGATCCACTCTGGCCCACCCCCGGCCAGTCATTTTCACTGCCTCTGCTTATTGAGCTCAACGACGGAACCACTACTTGACTCAGGTTTGAATCGCGAACCATGGATAAGAAATCACAAGGGACGGTTCTATTATGGCGCACAAAAGGTCCGCCTCTTGTCATCGTCCTTAGTGGAGCTCGGGGAATATGGGGACTGTAAACAGTGGGGAAGTGAGAATCGCGTCTTATTTGACTAGTGTGAGGGTTTGTCGAAATTTCTCGCCAGAACCCCGAAAAGTTCAGATGCTTCCAATAGGCAGCAAAAACACAAAACAAAGTTTCGCCACCTTTCGCCGCTCAGCCTCGCTGAGCACTCATCAGTCTCATTAAAAAGAGTCCGATGGATTGGCGTCGTCCGGCCAAGTGATTGGAATCCATCGGCTGTCATCTCGCTATGTGTTTTTTCCTCCAGGACTTATGGCCACGACGGTTTGTCCATAATTGCGACATTCACTTCCATGCGGCACTCACCCGAGATTGTCCGCCTGTCTTTTCGTGATGGCCCGGTGGCTTTTGGAGTGTGAACCAGTCTGGACGTTGCGTTGCTTCCCTCTCCGGTTAGAGAGAATATTCGCAAACCGAATCAGGTGCAATTAATGTGCGCAGCCAAGTAATGATACATTGAAGAATGAGGCTCGGGACGTATAAAGGCATCGTACCGTCAACAAATCGTACCTCTACAAATTAAACTAAAAATTAAACCAAATCATAAACACCGCCGCCCCAAAACTCGAATCACAAACACCTCCACACCAAACGCCACCCCCAAGTTATTGCGCGTTCAAGGTCCGTGGGTAGCTATTCGCAGGGAAGGTAAACACTGAAACGAGACGCGAGGTAACGGACACACCAACACCACACCACCGTCTGCGCCACGTCCGCGCCTTCTCCCCAGCGCTTCCGCTCTTCCCGGTCCCGAGCCCTTGCTCGTGCCTCCTCTCCAGCCTCGCCATGCGCACCGGCCCACCAAGTCTAGGACACCTAAAGTGAAAGCGAAGGCGAGAGTGAGGAAGGGAGCGGTACATGTGGCGATCATAGCCGCAACGGAGCTTCCTATGATGTGGGGATGATGGAAGAGGGTGAGGAGAGCAAGGAGAGGGGCCGCGGCGGTAGGTACGTGCGGCGATCATGGCGAGGGCGGAAACGCGCAGCGAAAATGGAAAGGAAAGGGAGGGAGGGAAAGACAGAAGGACGCAGACGCACGATGTGGTTCTTGATCCAGAGCACCATTGCGCCAAGAAAGTGGGCGGAACATTTGGAGGGGAAGCGAAGGATATCGTCAGAGCATGAGTATTGAGTAGAAGGGTATTTGAGAGATGGTAGGAAGGCAAAGACGCACCGGTGAATATAATTCAGCTTCGTGTAGTCGACGCCGGGCCCAGGAGAGTTCTTAGGTTTGGTTGGAGGGAAGTCTGACGAACCGAGAACACTGAAATCACGACTTGAGATATCAAGAGAAAATCACAAAGATGCTGAATAGAGCAGAGCGTATCCCGCGACGACGAACGCTACGCACTTGATACGGGCAGAATAGAACCAAGCACGCTGCTCCGCATTCAGAGAATGCCAGGCAAGGTCCACTGTCAAATACTATCCAGCACTCTCGCCCGGAATGAGGCGGGGAAGGTGAGGGAGCCGGATGGACGTAGATCAGCGCATGTCATTATAGTACTTCCGCGCAGTAATGGCGGAAGGAAATTTGACAGACGCAGACGCAGAGATAAAGGAAAACGCGCACAGAGATGGAGGACGAAAAACACTCAGACGCACTGGAGGACCCCAAACGACACCTTCGCATGGGAAGACGATGACACAGAGGGTCGACGGCCGAGCCTTCTTTCTTTTTGCTGGCTGAAGTTGGGGAGGTTGAGGCCGAGGGGGTTGTTTGATGATTAATTTCGGCGATCTGGTGATGAGGAAAAGGGAAGGCGCGAGTGAGGAGAGCAAGGAGGGGGGCGGTAAGTATGTGAGGCGATCATTGCAAGGGCGGCAGGGAACGGCCAAGAAAAAATGGAGACGCAGACGCACGGTGTGGTTATTGTTGCATGTGTGCGCTGAGGAAGAGAAAGGAAGGGGGCTCACCATCTGGAAGGGAAGCAAATCATATCGTCAGCGCATGAGTATTGCGTAGAAGTGTAGAGGTGTATTGGCCGATGGTAGGACAGCCAAAGATGCACCGGTGAATATAATTCAGCTCCATATAGTCGACGCCGGGGTCAAGGAGGGCGAGTCCCCTGACGCGAAGAGGAAAACGGGTGATAGTTGCGCCAGACGCTGAATAGAGCAGACCACGGACTCGCTCTGTTAGCATTCTCCATCAGCGGCGCCTGGACCACGATGCAGATGAGCGCGAAGACGGCGTATCCAGCGACGACGAACACTACGAATTTGATCCGGGTAAGCGGAGGAGGGAATGGAAAACACGCACTCTGCCCCGGATTAAGCGGCAAGCTCCATAGTCGAATAATATCCAGCACCTTCGCCAGCGTCTTCACCGCTGCCCGCGCTCCCGCTCTCCTTTTCCTGCGGCGGTGCTCTAACCTCGAGCGGCGCATCGGGCGCCCTCGTACAAATGGCCTCGCGTGTGCGGATGCCACCAAGCAGCGTTGATATCGACACCTGGGGCAAAATGCGGAGGCAGAGGGCAAGGGGGGCAACGAGGACGATAGAGAGCGGCCCACATCACGGTAGTTTCTTTGCCATTCCGGGTGTAGGAATCGTATCGCACGGGAAGAGGGCCGCGGAGCATGCTGTGGGTTGATCGACATTGTATTTCGTCTTGGGCGTCGAAAGGTGAGCGCAAAGGATAGCTCCGCGTCGAAGGCAAGGTCGAAGCAACGTCCACGCCAGAAGGGACGTCACCAAAATCATTCAGCCGCAAATAGAATGTGATCCGGATCATGATCTTCGGGGTTACCGAAGGGGAACCGCGCCGATCCCTATCACACCAAATAAAGCAAAATTTCAGTCTGAACTGAAATGTGAATTTATTTGGTGAGAATCAATGCACATATCAGCCGCATCGGATTTGGCTCGTATCTGATGCGGCCGATTCTCATAGTTATTTTGTAAGAATCAAGACACATATCAGCCACATCAGATACGGCCGTATCTGATGTGGCTGATTCTCATAAAGAAACTCAAAGAATCAAAGTGAGTTTCTGTACCGCTGAAATCCCTGAGCTATTTATGCTATTGGCTGCTATTTTTATCAGCAAATAGCAAAATTTGCTCAAGGATTTCAGCCCAGCAGAAACTCACATTGATTGTTTGAGTTTCTTTATGAGAATCAGCTGCATCAGATATGGCCCGTATCTGATGCGGCTGATATGTGTATTGATTCTTACAAAATAACTATGAGAATCAGCCGCATCAGATACAGGCCAAATCCGATGCGGCTGATATGTGCATTGATTCTGAGCAAATAAATTCCAATTTCAGTCCAGACTGAAATTTTGCTTTATTTGGTGTGTATGGGTACGAGATGTTGCACATTCTCCAGGAATAAAGCTGTTCAAACCGCTGAGCAGCACGGCCCACCTTAAAGAGCCGAAATCTCCTCGTCTCACCTGGTCCTCCGTTTTCTGCGCTGTTCGAGATTGAGATTCTAGACTCTCGTTCTTAGAAATTAGAATCTCTCGCTCTCCCAATCCACCCACTATCTTGTCCTTGTCCTGTGCAGAACACCGGAAAATCCGAGAACTCCCTCAAGTTACAGCCTGTGGATCTATCCATATCTGTGGACCTAGTACCACTCTTCCCGTTACAGGGTTTTTGATTTTTTTCCCGGGACTCCAAAATTCAAGGTCATGAAATGGATGACCCACTGTACGCACGTACCTACGCGTCGCCAAAACATTCATAATCATAATTATGTATCAGCCACTAGCTACCCAACAGTTCATGCACACCGACCGACCTCCAGATCCAGAACGGACCAGGAAAGAACTTAGTAAGATATGATAAGAAGCACCTTCGGGCATCTCATCTATATACCTATTCCCTTCTTCCCCCCACTGACATCGCATGAATATATAGCTGTGCCCGGACTAAATGTACGGGTAAACCTTACAAATTGTAATCGTGGCTGTAGGTATGGACTGGGAAGGGCTTATATCATCTCGCTCGAGCATCTGCATGCGGTGCCGACAAGACTTATCGGAATTCCCTCGCTTCCAGCTCCCGAGCCGTGAAACGAAAAACAAGTGGGCGTTGCAACCTCCCCTCAAGGTACATGCAGGAGCCAATCAATTAACTCAGTCTTAAAGTTATGCCGTGTCTTTGCTATTCAAATATTCCCGCCACTACACATTACCATTCCTGAATGCCAGCAGTACTACTAGTGTATCACGCTACTGGCGACCAGACAAGAGTTTTTCTTTCAGCACGTCAAGTCTTTGCATGGGATGTGGTGATCCTGGCTTTGCACGGTACTGTGTTATTCATGGAGAATACGTGGACAGAACCGTCGGGTGACTGTGTCAGTGTCAATCAATTTCGTGCTACTTCCACTAATGCGTAGCCATTTTATTTCCCTTGTTGTTGCTACTTGCACCGCAGCAGTCCCAGTACCAGTACTGTATGAAGCGGCTACCGAATATGAAGTTGCGTTGAGTCGGTACGTACGTATGCTTGGATCCGGAACAACGCATTGCAGCCGCTAGGTTTGGTTGGGTTCAAGTGCAACTATTATTGTGTAATGATATTCAACAACAAATTGGAACAGCAGATGTGTATGAGAGCGTCGTAATACTAAGTACCCGCTCGGATCGTCGTTCATGTAGTTTGTGTCTGGGATTCCCTTCCGGGAGTCCGTTTGGTTATCTAATCGAACGTACGTGAGGTCCTGTCACTGTTCATCTCTTTCAAAATGAGCAGCAGTGCGCGGTCCGTTTTCAGGTTTCGGACCTGGTTTGGCACGGGGCCTTGTGGGCGGCGGAGGATTTTCGTCTCGGGCACGGACAATACTTGAGTCTTGGTAATAGCCATAGTGAGAGGTAATAGTTTAGAGAAAAGTCTTTTGCGTACTGTCAAACTGTTTATAAAATCTTTCGGTTTTTTATTTACTTTTTGGGAGGTGCAGGCTCTAAGTCTGAATTTCAACTGTCATCATCGGAAAGAATAGGGTCAAAACAAGGAGGGAGACGGCCGCAGGCCGTCGACCACCTTGTAAATATATATATACCCTCAACAATGCAATGCCACTCTCAGAGATAGTGCCAAATATGGGTTCCCGAATAGTCTCTCGTAGACAGACACTACAAAGAAAATTTAGCTCGTACCTCGCTAGTTGCCGAACCAAGGTTACCCTTTTAAATCGGATCTCGGGCTCAGCTAGGTATTCCATATTCTGTTATGATGGACTCAGTTCCCGCTTAACTCTTATGATCATCGGTGCGCGCATCAGTTGCGCGTACGCGATATCGGATCCCTTATATACCAGGCCGCTTACTTATCGCTCCCTCAGTCGTTTCCTTGATTCGACTGAGGTGAGCTCTTACCTATTTTACTCATTGACCTCGTACTTATTCAACTCCTAGTTTATATTCTCTATCTAACAGAAGTTAGATCAATGGAGTCGTTTTCCTGATTCGACTGAGTTTATATTCTCTATCTAACATATTCCAGATGGTGACTTGTGGAATATTACCTTATCCCAACTTGGGATGGGCCCAAAAGTGATGCTATATGACATTTATTCCATATGAGCCACTCCACTGTACTTAGTCCTTACTAGCAGTTAACCTGTGCTTCGCTACGAAAAATGCTCTTGCAAGTTATACATAGGTTGAAAAATTATGTACATGTTGAGATATATCGTGTGCCTCGCACGGCGACCAGTGGAGGTCGCCTCGCCTTTGTCTTGGGACTCCTGGAGCTCACGGTCGTCCGCTGTCTTGCGTTTCTTGGGAGATAGTTCGTGGGACCCTTGACTTCAAAAGAAGCCAGTGAACTTCAGTCGAGCGGGCGTGCCTGAGGTAACTGAGAGGAGAAATGAGTTTCAGTCGACTGAATGAATGTTTTAATTTGGTCGCCCGTCAAAAATCCTTCGATGGAGACGGGTTTGCCTTTCCCCGGAATTGGCTTGTATTTCTCCCAGCGAGTGGTAGCGGGGAAGATACAGTCACTGCATTCAGCCAACGGCTCGGCAACATCATTTTGAGACGTCTCGCCAGAGCCAAGCTGAAGGCTGTGTCGAGGTGCCTAAACCCAGCTCGATTTGATGCGCTGTCGAGGCTTGGTCGAGGCCGTGGCGTTGGCGGAGCTTGATGACCGATGCCGAGGGCGTCAGAACGCCTCGGCATGAGTGGTCTAGATGATCGTCATGAGACTCGGTGTGACTAAAAAAAAGGTGTGTCCAGCTAGGCGAGATTTGCCCTGTCTAGGTGCACGTGGCTGCCTAGACAGGCCTAGGCCAGAGCTCGGCAGACCTCAACGTGACTAGATTTTTGTTTGCCGAGGGGTCGGCTGAATGCAGTGAGTGCACGGGGAAGGCGTCATCAGCAGTCCTGGTCGCCGAAAGATATTACTGTACATCGATGTCGAAGGGCGAATTCTTCTAGTCGATGTTGCTGGGTGCGCCACAGACCTCCATCATCGCATGGTGGCAGATGTACTCGTCACCATCAAAAGTCATTGTCTTTCCCCGTTTTAAACAGGCGGCGCGCCGATTTGTACACTGTAACAACACAAATACATTCAATAACGAGTATGTCCTCCGTTTGCATCAATAACCGCCCCAACAACCTCCGGCATCCGCTCGATAAAGCGATCAAAATCTGCGGGGGTGATTTCTGTCCAAATCTCCAAGATTGCGGCTCGCAGCTGCTCCTCGTTGGACGGGCGCGGCTGGTAATCACGGAGACGGTGCTTGAGGACGTGCCAAAGAGGCTCGATAGGGGAGACATCGGGAGAAGTGGGTGGGTGGGGGAAAATGGGGATGTGGTGTTCTTGCAGCCAGCTGAGAGTTTTCTTGGCTCGGTGCGATGCTGCGCCGTCTTGCTGGAAACGAAATCCTGGGCGTCGGCGCTTCTGGTGGCGGAAGAAGTTCAAGAGGGGTCCCTCAAGAACCTGTTCAATGTATCTGCTGGCCGTCATGCCGCCGCCCCGTCCCCCAGGGTACTCGAGAATCACGAGCGGCCCTTTTGCGTCACGCATGATAATCTCCCATACCATGACCCGAATTGCACTCTGTGGGACTTGGGGAACGCAGCATTCGTCGCAGTAGACCTCCTCCGGCCGACGCGTAACCCAAACCCGGCCCTTTTTGTCGTCAAGACAGACGTACACCTCGTCTGACCACGCGACATCCCTCCAATCATCCGTCGACATCGATTCCTGCCGCTCACACGCCCAACGGAGTCGTTTCTCCTTGGTGACAGGTTTGAGCAGCGGCACCTTGCGTGCGACACGCCTCCCATAGCCGTACTCCGCCAGAATCCGCCGAACCGTGCTCTCGCTCGCGTGGGGAGAGATCTCGTTGCCGATGTCACGGAATGGCTTCCGGCGTTCCTGGATGGCGTAACCGACGATGAGGGCCTTCTCAGGTGTTGAATAGAGGGAGGGGCGTCCAGAGCGAGGTTGGTTGTCTGTTGATCCGGTCTCCTTGTAGCGTTTCCAGAGGCTTTTGGCTGTGGATGGATTGATGTCAAGATCACGCGCAGATTGCGTGATCTTTCCCGTTGATTTAATGGCGCCAACAAGTTGGTTTCGCTGAGCTGGACTCAGCTCGCGACGTGGGGCCTTCTGAGGCATAGTTTGGTAGTTGGTGGTTGGGAGTGGAGCACGTGTTATGACGCCACGCGTCGAAAGACGATGACTTTTGATGGTGACGAGTAAGTTCCTTTTTGCGGACTCGATCATCAGCATTGTCACGAATGCCCTTAAGCTCCTGCGCTATGAATTCTTCTTTGTGTGGCGGAATGCTCTTCGCAAGTTCACGAAGACCATCTGAAGCTGGGAAGTACTTGAGCCCAGAGGTATCACCCAGCGGCGCTTGTTACTACGCTCTTCCCGACAGAGTCAGCGACAGCATGGACTTGCGGCCCTCCACGGACTTGGAGACCGAAGAGTGCCATGTGTCGTCTTGACTGCTCACGGCGTTGGCATCAATGGCCAAATTGGCCATTGCCAAGACGGACGACGTGCGGCGCATGGTGCCGCCCATGCGGGAGCGGAAGGACTTACTGGGGCTTGGGCTGCTCATCGCGCGATTCGTATAGCATCAGAAGGAAGTCTGAGCTGGGTGGGTGCGAAGGAGATAACAATTGAATTGAGAATGAGACTGAGGATGAAGTGTAAGCGGAGAATCACCAGTGGGGAGAACACAGAGAGAGTGGCCTTAGTACAAGACTGCGGGATGCCTAGAGGCTGCATCGAGGTGGACGGCAATGGAGCAGTGACACTTCCATGATAATAGATAGGATGTGCAAAAGCCGCATGGGCCGCATGCGGCTTCATGCGGCTTTCGTGCATTGCGCAAAGCCGCACCAAAAAAATTGTTTGTGCAGGAATCCAAAACCATATTTTCAATATAATACGTGCAATTAAGTGTACTGGTCGCGTCTGGTGAATCTGGTGTAAGGTGAGTGTTGAATTGATGATCAATCCACTGCAGCATGTGTGATGTCATCCCATTAGCCGCGCAGTGATGTTGGAAATGCCATCAAATAGCGCATTTTTCACATGTGCTCCGCAAATGAATGTGATGATACTCAAGAGGCACAGGTGTCAAGCCTGGAATACAACCATTGAACTCATAATTATATATGAAAAACCCAAAATCCCATGCGGCTTTGCGCAAGTGCCAAAAGCCGCATGCGGCTGATGCGCATCCTATCTAATCTGATCAGGCATTCAAAACAAAGTAATCCCCTAGACCATACAGAGAAGCATATACAGCAGCGAGCATAGCAAACAGAGTTCGTTTTCCCGCTGCTGAGGCAATTTTGAGGAGGGGTAAATTGACGGCGATATTAAAGATCTAATGTGGTGGATCTTCCGGCATCGTACAGCCTCCAAATCGCCGGGAAAGGGTCCGGGTATCCGTATTATCCCGGTGCGTTGCCATCCGTAAATACATCTGTTAATAAAGTAAGCAAAGGAAACGAAGACAACCGAATGACAAGACGAAAGACGAACTGCAACCAACAGGTCTAGGCAATTCAAATGATTTGTACCTCCCTTGGGACTACTGAAACACGAAAGCATTTCAAACGGGGTGAGAATTAAGCAAAGCGAAAACAGTGCTTTATCGCAGTCCTTCCATCGCTTTCGAGGCGCGCTGCCATCCCTGCTGCAACCTC
Source organism: Mycena galopus ATCC 62051 (assembly GCA_014925785.1). Lineage (NCBI taxonomy): Eukaryota > Fungi > Basidiomycota > Agaricomycetes > Agaricales > Mycenaceae > Mycena > Mycena galopus. The sequence goes on from WIQG01000156.1 coordinate 99,833, forward strand.
GCCTTCAGGATGCTCCAGCATACGGAGGAGCATCCCGACCAAGCTGAGAAGAACTTGGTCGGCGCGGGTGGAGTCCTTTTGATTAATGTTAGTACTGTAACAGATTGGCTCTATGTCGTCGATGAGAGACTCGAGGCTGGATCTAAACAATTGGTCCATGCCACAGAACCGATCGGCCTTGTCAGTGAAGGCGATTTTCTCGATGCCATTGGCTGCCCCAACCTGTGCGATAACAATTGAACCTCGGCTCTGCACCACCGCCGACTGCAGGGGTTCCTCCAGACGAAAAAGCCACATGAAAGCGATGCAATGAGTCGTGCAGCGCGTCATATTGGCGACGCGATAAGCAAGTACAATCACGTAGCTACTGGGATCATCAGACCACCACAGGAACAAGATCTTGTTTTGCTGTGGTCGAATAAGTAGAATAATAGAGTCGACATGCGATGTCTGGGCGACTCGCAATGCGGAAGGTGGTAGTCAGGAGCAGGAAAGGAGAGCCAAACATATAACAATACAATCATGATGCGGAGAAGATCTCGGCAAATGATGGCCGAGCACAGCCACCATGTTCGCGGTGTTTTCGCGCTCGCCGGTTTTCCGTGTTCCAAAATAATAATAAATAAGTACTCGACCTGCCGCCCAAAGTGTCGGCCTCACCCACCAAGTTCGTTGAAGATCAAGGCTCAGGCCGTATACTTAAAAGGGACAAGACATGCCGGAGCGAAGCGAAGGCATAAGCGTAAGCTGGGACATGTTGAAATGCGACTAACTAACATTTTAAAAAGGTCCAAGGATAACTGAACGGATAGATAGATGTATGCAATCGACTCGTAACTATGAAAGCATTTTCTTGCAGCAATTATTAATTCAATTCACTCAACCTATTTAAATACAACACGGTCCGAAGCCATAGTTTCAGCTGCAAAAATTTCCTGTTCACTTTCACATCCACTGTGATTGTGAAGAATGTTGAGTGAATGCACCATGAATGAAACAGATTTACGCACTCCACAAATAACAGCGGTCGAGAGATGATGGGGTGTGAACTATGGGAAGCGTTAAAAGCTCAAACTGTCACAATCCAGGCCGAGACGACGGGATAGGATCCACACCACGCCGGTATGCTAGGTAGTATATTGACCGGTGAATGCTTACCACGGTCACGGGGTTTCAAAGACTCGGATGCATTCGTTCGAGCAACTTAAAAAGCGGCCAAGATATTCAATTGGATCGTCGGCGACAGCTGTATCTGGATAGTGATCAAAACATGTCAGCATTGAACTGAAATAAAAGAGCTCGGAGCTCCCTTGATCCGAACCACCACAGTGGTCGGAATTCTCACGCCACCCGTGAGCTGGTCGGGCACGGCGAGGCCGCCAACGACGCTCGAGTAACCTCGAGCCGAGGCCCCCTCAGCCTCCCGAGGCACTACGTGGCCAGCTCCCTACGGTCAACGCCCCTGACCACCACCGCTCGACCATTGCACGAGAGATGTCACGTCCCGTCGCAATACGCAAGCCGACACGAGCGGACCGAGACCCAGTCTGTCGCAAGCACCCCGCCGCCGCCCCCTGAGGCTCTGGCCTCGCGCACCCAGCGCCCTACCCGCCGCCGGTGGCTACCTGCCACTCCTCTACCCCACCCACGATAGACACCAGAAAATCCGCTTTGTTCTTCATACCCGGCTATATTACCATACCCGAGACCCGAGAATACACGTGTTGGAAGCTTTCTTAATGACGGCAATAGTCAAGGCCAAAAATGGAAAACCGCCACGTCCATTCCCACTCGCTCACACGCCCGTCCTCATCTCCCTCCCTCTCCTCGTCGCTGGCGCAAACGAAGCGGCAGCGACAGCGCTACGCACTCGCCGCCCAGTCCCCCGCCAACACGCCTGGCGCACAACTGCCTTTGTTACGACCCCAAAAGCTTAACATCTGGGACCCGCCCTACCTAAACTCTCTGGCTCTTTGTGCTCCTTTCCCCCCCAAAAGAACGCCTCGAGGCCCCAATTATCTGATGTGAGACCCTCAATGCCAGGGCACCGCGCTCGCTATCAGTGACGCAACGCACTTTGTATGGCCTAGCCCAGGTGCGCCCCAGAAATCTGGCCTCTTTGTCCAAAGCTGAATAAAAACCCCAGCGCCCACCGCAAATACACCATCCCCCAGCTTTGAACAAGACTTACAACCTCATCCCCCAACTGCAACCAGCCTCAGCCATGCGCATGAACACCCGCAGCTCCAGCATTGTCCGCAATCCCTCGCCCGTGGGGTCCGACTCCAGTGACATGTACTACAACGACCCGGCCTTCGACAGCACCCCCGTCACCCCCAGCCGCGCTGACGACGCGCACAACCCGTACGACTCGGACGCGTCGGCGGCCCTCTCCGTAGACGCTCGAGACACTACACCGACCCCCCAGCCCACCCGAGCGGCATCCCCCGCCGCGGTCGTCGAACTCTCAACGGACGACTACCCCGCCCTCGCCACTCCAGCACCCGCCAACGCGACTATGACCCGCGGGAAAGTTGGGAAGAAGAACAAAGGAAAAGGACGCGCCGGGCAAGGAAATGCCGACGAGGACATCCCTCTCCCCGCGGAGGACACCCAGGCCGCCATCGCGGGCAGGAAGCGCGTCGCGCAAGGTAAGAGACGACCGCTAGGGCCAGGCGCTTATTAACCAATGCACAGCCAATGCCGACGAGGACGACCCTACCCTCGCGGCGGACACCGAGGCCGCCATTGCGGCGTCCCTGGGCCGCCCGACTGTCCACGACAATGCGACAGCTGGCGCCTCCTCGTCGCGACGTATGCCAGAGTCCCCGGGCAAACGCCTCCGCACAAACTCGGTGGGCGATGCAGCCCCCGCTCCCTACCAGACGGATGCCACAGACACCGGCTCGCCCTTCCTCCAACCCATTGTCACCACAGGTACATGTACCACGCTCTCCTTGAGTAATCAGCTGACACCACTGCAGCCTCTTCCTCTGCAGCCCCCAGTGCTGCTGTGCAGGCTGCTGCCGCCGTCAATGCCGCCTCCACTGCAGCTTCTGCCGCCGTCGCCGCCACCCCCGCCTCCGGCGCCCACGCTACCTTCGCCGCCGCTGTGATGGCACCAGCTCCCGCCGCGGCGGCCCAAGCCATCGCCCACCGCCTCGCCGCCAACGCAGCCGCGGCGCCTGCGGTCCCCGACTGGCCGACGGCTGACGGCAACCCGCCCAGAGGCTCATACGCCCCCACTCCGCAGGACGGTTTCCCCACCGTGGTCTACTCGCATGCGCTCCTTGTCCAGGGCATGCCCCCCGGCCTTATGCAACTGTACGACGAGGTCCCCCCGCCAAAGTTCTTCGTCGTCGCGAGCGGAGGGAACGGCGCAACGATGCAGACGCACGGACTCATCCGCGCCGCGATCGGCGACTTTATCAATGTGGACCCAGGGAGTTTCCACCTCGGCACCCCCCCCTCTGCGGAGCACGGCCCCAGCCCCATCCTGTGGTTAGTAGTGGGGCTGCCCTTGCACCTCGCCCAAGCCATCCTTGAAAAACGCGCTTTGGCCTCCCGCCGCATCACCCTCTTCGTTATCCCCTACGACATGCCTGTGATAGGCTTCGTGGGCACGTTCGGAGGCTTCACCCTCCCCAACTCCCAAGAGGGCGCAAACGCCGCACGCAGCCTCCTCCAGTCCGCCATCCGCGCTAACCACGACATCACTGAGTTTGTCCGCACCCACCGCGACGCCTTCGGTGCGCAGGTCTCCGCGGACCAAGCGTGGGACATTTTCTGTGACTCCGTCGAGGTGGTGGGCATGGAACTCCTGGTCAGTAATACGAACACCGTCGCCTGGCACCTCTATGTTACCTCCCCTACGGACGACCACGACGCGTGGACCCAGCTCCGCCGCCTTTTTGGCCGCCTCTCCGTCATGACTGCGCTCCACGGGACGGCGAGGCTGCAGCGCTCGTACCGCTGCCGCATCTGCCCATCCATCAACCACCCCACTGGGCTATGCCCCTTCCCCCGCCTCCCCGGTTGGCTCGGCCCAACGCCGGACACGATCGCGGCACTGGAGGAGGTCAGTCGCCAAGCCGCCGCGAAAGCCCAAGAGCACATCCGCGGCTATGCCACCGCCGGATCCAACAACGCCACCCCTCGGGCCAACGCAAACCGCAGCCAAGGCCCTCCCAACGCCAATAAGAAGGGACGAAAGGACGGCGCCAAGGGAAAGAAGGGTGGGGATCCCAAGGGCAAGGGGAAGCGTCGCGATCACGACGATTTCTTCTAATTATCCACTACGGTCCACGTAAAGTACACACACTAGAGGTCCCTTCTTGACACATGTATTCCTCTTCTACAACACAAATACACGATAGTTGCCTAAACTCAAATAAGTGAGTGATAGCGTTCTGGTACACGGCACAGTACCAGTACGCAACGGTGTCTAGTACACCGCCGTGCCATCACCCCCCAAAAAACACTATGACAACACAACGACATGAAACCAAAATTAGCGCCACAGGCCCTCCTGGTACGCGGGAGGGTTTCGGGGACCCGGCGCGTCCTCCTCGTCAGTGCCTGCAGGCTACGAGTTTAAACAGCGAAATCAGCAGGAGCCGGGGCGACCGGGGGCCTAGCCCCGGCTATTCTCAGCGAGACCCCCCCTGCGGCAGCTCCACTTCAGTTGCTTTGGCTGCCGCAGTGACTGGCGAAGGGCAACAACACACCCACAACACGCGCGCGCGAAATACGCGGCGCGCACACGTCGACGCGACTTCGGGCACACCGGGCGTGGCGACGAGGGGTACGGCGTCGCCCTCTCTTGCACGGACCTCCGACCACCCGACGGGAAACCTTAGGGTGGATGGAGAATCTGCGAGGGAGACCGCGGCCGACCTCACCTCCGCAAACGGAGCCAACGACAACAACACGGGCGACACGGCACAGCCTAGGAACCACCGCCCGCCAAGAGGCTGCCCTCAAAACGAGGAGCATGCCCCCGCCTTCTTTGCCCGTAAAAGGGAGGCACAGCAGATCAACAACCCCCGTATAAGCAGAAATACTAGAGCTAGTATTAAATTGAGTGCTATCAACATAAACGGACTGACGGCCACCTCTGTCTCACAGGAAAGCCACAAATGGCGAGGGATACACAGGATGATGGGAGAGCAAAAAATCGGTGTACTAATCGTCGCAGAGACCCATATGTCTGCTACGCAGGTAATGGAGGTTGAACAAAGCTTCATGAACAGGCGCCTAAAGATATTTAACTCGGAGTACGAGAAGTCATCAATGAAGGGTGTCGCCATTGTATTAAATAGAGAACAGACCAATACAGAGGGCATAAAAATCCACGACCTGATCCCCGGGAAGGCCATACTTGCTGTCCTACCGTGGCACGGTGAACGAACCTTGACGGTATTAGGGGTGTACGCCCCTACCGAGTCAACCGACGAAAAAGTTAAGTTTTGGGACAGCCTGACGGATATGTGGTTAACGACCGACCTCCCGGTGCCTGACACGGTGGGGGGTGATTTCAATCTCGTACCAGACGCAATAGACAGGATACCGCACCACGCGGATGACGAGAAAGCTGTCGCTGCCTACCTGCGTTTCACTCGCACACTTGGCATTATTGACGGGTGGCGACAGTGCAACCCAGAGAAGAAGGAGTATACTCACATTGGGACCTGTAATTCCCTGTCACGCATCGACAAGATCCTTGTGTCCCCGGCTACAATGAGAAGCTGCCGTGAGTGGTTAATAGAGGATATAGGGGGGATTGCCGACCACAAGATGGTGTCGGTAACGATCTCAGCGCCGGGTGCGCCGTACATAGGGAAGGGTAGGTGGGCAATGCCCCACTTCCTGGTCCATGACGATGAGTTCATAAACGAGGCCTCGGAGGCTGTATACGAAATGGAGTGCACCATAAATGAGAAACGCACCGCGACGAACAACGCACAGGTCAAACTCAAGGCCTTTAAAGACTCGACCATTACTGATGCCAAAACGAGGGCAAAGAGAATCGTAGGGGCATCTGAACAGAAAAAGAAGGTGCTCCAAGGGGAGAGAAATGCCCTGCTAAATGCCACCCCGGGGATGCCAACCCCTGCTGCGACACATAGACCAGCACAACACACGTGCCCCGCAGATGCAACCCCTGAGACAGGAACCGAGGACGGTCTGGGGGCCTCAACAGAAGGCTCGGAAACACCGTGCCCAAAGTGCAAAGAGATCAAAATAGCGGAGACCGCTGCCCTGATCCAGAAAAAGATCGATGAGTTAGTCGACCGGCAGAACGAGAGGAAGCGAATGGAAACCCGAGTCCGAGGAGTGACCGAGCTGAACCACATCACAAAATACGCTGTCAATCTTACCAAGGAGAAAAAACCAAGGGATACCCTCGAGTTCCTCAGAAGGACCGACACGACACCAGAGAGAGGAAGCAGAAAATCTTCGGAAATGGCCGAGATCGCGAGAGGTTACCATGAGGACCTCCAGAAAGATGGGATGGAAGTTCCCTCAGAGGCTCGTGAGGAAGCTCTAAGAGACGCACTAGGTTCATTGCCAACTCCTAGTCAGGGAGCAGCCATGGCAAACCTCAACAAAAAACTCACAGAGGCTGATGTCTCCCAGGCCGTACTTGGAGCGGCCGCTGGTAAGGCAGCGGGCATGGACGGCATAATCTCCGAATTCTGGCAACGGCTAAGCAAAGTCTACGATGAGGCCCAGAAAAGGGGAGAGGCAAATGAAAAAAAGAGAGGCAACATAATAAAGGTCCTCACCTGGGTTTACAATGACATTGAAGAGCATGGCGTGATAGAAGGCACTGAGTTCGCCTTAGGTTGGATGTGCCCTATCTTCAAAAAGAAGGATGTTACCGATATTGCTAACTACCGCCCTATAACTGTGCTCAATACCGATTATAAAATCTTTACAAAGGCATTAGCGAATAAGCTGACAGAAGTTGCCCCGGACCTCATCCATAAGGACCAATCTGGGTTCATGAGAGGGAGAAAGATTACGGACGCAATATATCTGGCCATGGAAGTCGTTGAGTACAATGAAGACGACCTGCAAAATGGTATAATAGTTGCCCTAGACCAAGAAAAAGCGTACGACAAGACACTGCATAGCTACTTGTGGGCTACACTACGGAAACACGGCCTGCCCGATCTCTTTATCAACACAATAAAGTCCCTGTACGAATATGCGGACACCCACGTTATAATAAACGGCGAGACCAGTTCCGCCTTCCGAGTCACAAGGGGCATCAGACAAGGTGACCCACTTTCCTGCCTCCTCTTTAATCTGGCGATTGAGCCGCTTGCCTCAATGCTGAGGAACTCAAAACTGCATGGATACTCGATCCCAGGAGTGGCGGAAAGCGCAATCGTCCAGCTATTCGCAGATGACACAACAGTGTACCTTAGTGAGCAGGACAATTTTGAAGACCTTGTAGAAGTCCTTGACAGATGGTGCCTAGCATCAGGAGCGAGGTTTAACACATCTAAAACTGAGATCATACCCTTCGGGACGGAGCCATACAGGCAAGGGGTGATCACTACCAGGCTGCTTCACCCGCTGGCGACACCGGTCCCCGCTGACATACACATTGCCAAGGACGGAGAGGCTGTCAGGATCCTAGGGGGTTTCGTTGGGAATAACATAAACACCTTTGCCGTGTGGACACCAGTACTGGACAAAATAGACGCAGACTATACACGTTGGGCAAACATTAACCCTACCATGGATATGAGGAAGAACATAGATCAAGTGGTTGCGGGGTCGAGGACCCAGTACCTGGCCCAGGTGAACGGAATGCCACCAACAGCAGTGAAGCATGTACTGAACGCGCAGCGAGAGTTTATGAATGATGGGAAATCATCAATGGTGTCTAGAGAGCAACTGATGGCTCCCCGCGAGAAGGGGGGACTGGACATGCTAGATCTTGAGGCGCGGAATGAGGCGCTCCAGCTCGTTAAAGCCAGCCCTCTAGTTGAGACTGACCCCAGCAAAAGGTCCCACTGGGCGAGCCTAGCCAGACACAGCCTGAGGAACCGAGTGGTGAAGAACCCGATCGTGGCCAGAGATGCCAGGACCGAGGTGCTAGTCCAGAACTATAAAATAAATCAAAGGACCCACCCAAGCCAACACAAGGATATGATGAAATGCCTAAACAAGTATGGCTTCGCATTCCAGGCAGTACTGCCCTCCGTGGAACTACGACGTCAAATGCCCCTGTGGCACCACCCGGGAGAAGACGAATCGAAACCACAAGGAAACAACGGGGTGAAGGCAAAATGCCTGCGTGCCCGACATAGTGTATCAACAGCTGGCGAGGGGGCGGACCTTGCTGCACGCCTCCGGGACCCCCTGCACGACAAGTCCGCGAAATGTCCGTGTGATGCATGCGATAAGGACAGACTGGAAGGATGCAAAGACCCGCACGCCTGCGCAGAGAGCGCCGGGAGAAAGGTGAGCCTGCTACACCCGGAATGGAACCCCGGACAAACAGGTGCCCCAAAAGCAATCAACGGTCGACCAGGGAACAAGGAACGGATGACTTTCCGCCCTCCAGAAGAGATCAAATCCCTAGGCCAAGGACTCCGGGCACTAACGCGACGCAGCGACGAGCCCCGGGAACGCCAAAGACCCAGAACAAACAGGCGTGCAGCCACAATACCGCAACAGGACGGGATCACCGTGTATGTAAGCGGGGCAGTGCTAACGCCGCCCCGGCAATCCCCAAGGGCTGCGGCGGGTTTAGTCTATGGCCAAAACGACAACCGCAACACGCACTTCCGTATCCCGGTTGCCTGGAAACAATCCTCACAGACAGCGGAGCTTGCCGCCACACTAGAAGCAGTCAGATTAGCCGACCAAAATACAGAACTCACCATAGTCAGTTCGCAAAGCTATGTGAGTAAGGCCATGATTGAAAAATTAGCACAATGGGAGCGCGAGGGATGGGTGGGTGTCACCCACTGTGCAATCTTGAAGTGCCTCGCAGCTCAGTTGAAAGCCAGGGTAGCCGAGACCGCGTTCGTGGTAGCTCCACGGGCGTCTAACGCGCAGATCTTTTGCAAAGAAGCCACGAGGCTCGCGAAACTAGGAGCCAGCAGGAATGGCATACGCCAGATTAGCCTCGATGTTCCCGGAGGGACAAATCTGACTGGGGTACGCATCCAAGGCAACAAGCAGAAAGTTTTCTATCGGGGTATCCGGGAAATCAAAACCCAGTCACTGGAGCCCAGGCGGTCAACTAACCGCAGACTGGCTGAGGTGCGGGAAAGCCTGAAGCACCAACAGGACAAGCTATTTACCGATGAACAAATATGGTGTTCAATCCGAATTAAGGACTTTCTACCCCGCACGGCCCAATTCCTGTGGAGGGCCATGCACAATGCGCACCGAGTAGGAGAATACTGGAAACACATACCGGAATGCGAGGAAAGAGCGATATGCCAAGATTGCGGCGAGGTGGAAGACCTCGAGCACATTCTAGTGAAATGCAAGAGCCCCGGAGCAGAGATTATCTGGGGAGCAGCGAGGAAGCTGTGGCTGGAAAAAGAGTCAGACTGGCCGGAGGTCTCCCTTGGCAGCATCCTTGGGTGCGGACTTATGCGCTTCGTAGACGAACAAGGGAAACTGAAGAGCGGTACTAGACGACTGTACCGAATCCTGGTGTCAGAGTCAGCATACACGATATGGAAATTACGAAATGACAGAGTCATATCACGGGCCGGTGCCCCGCTCACGGAACAGGAAATTTTGAATCGGTGGAAATATGACCTTAACCAACGCCTACAACAGGACGTAATACTCGCGAACAGATCCGCAAGAAGAAACCGACCCCGCTTGGCGCCAGCCCTAGTCAAAGAGACCTGGGCCGGCACTCTCGACGAAGAGGACAGACTGCCAGAAAATTGGCTGAAGGAATCCAGAGTATTAGTGGGTCGCAGGGCGCTTACCCAAGACCAACTCCGCAACAGCACAGGAGTTGGGTAGCCCAGCAGCCCCACACTGCCCCACAAGGGCGTGCAGGTGTGCATTTCTCTGGCTGGTGTACTGTTTTTCCTGGGCCTATGGCCCGAACCTTACGCGTGCTACTATGGGCTAACCAATTGTTAGTTGCTTGTAGCCCGATCGTACCACCAAAAAAAAAAAAAAAAAAAAAAAAAAAAAAAAAAGAAATAAAAGAGCTCGTGTATTGACGCTTCGGTTGATTCATCCAACGCATGCAAGCTAATCAAATTATGGGACCATTGCGTTAACTTCGGCGTGGACGTGAGATGACTGCGTACACACAGGGTCAAAAAAAATTCAACGTTGACTAGGAACTCACCGCCGCGAGCTGTCTATTTCAGAGGACATTAGCTTTGGCAAGCACTGAGCCCGTATGAGCACTAGTCAGAGGTGCGACCAAATTTAGGGCAGCGTGCGTACCGTACCGGTAGCGCGCCGAAGCCGGATCAAAAATTCCCTGGCAGTTATCCGAGCAGATGGTGTGAGAAGGCCGGCATTGTTACCTGGTGGAAGGAAGATTTATTCAGTACTCGCAAGAGAAAGCCTACAGATGATACACGCCGTTTCCATGAGGACCATTCAACTGTCGCCAGAGGAAATTTGGATGGAAATAAGGAAAGGTTGGCTGAATCGAATTGGGCGCTGGCAAAGGGAACACAGGAGACGAAAGACAATTGTTGAGTTGTACCTTGTCAGATAGCGACTTCGTTCTTTAAAACAGGGAGATTGAGTAATCGCGAGGCCTTGCACGTCTTGGAACGTCGCGAGGGGCCGTTGCTGCAAAACCTGAGACGTCTTGCTATCCCAGCTAGGTCTGAAGATGGTCGGAAACATTGTATGCGGGTGGACTCTTGATGCAGAATTATGTGGCATTGCGATCTGGCTCTTGACGATCGGCGCATCCACGGAGAAGAGGGGAACGATGCCGAGTGGAGTGACACTGAGCACAGTTGAAGCATTGATTTGGGCTTGACTCCATGGAGGATGGTGACTATTAAGCTTGTATGGAGCTCCTTATTGAGTTAGAAAGGACGGCCAGAGGGATTGATGCTTGTAAAGGCTTTGAGCGCGCTTGATTTGTCTGAGGACCACCTCACTGCATTCAGAGCCTTGGTAGGCAGATGTCTGTCTACCACGGGTAGCCAGAGCGCGGCAGACTCGAGGTCGACAGAGCCTGTGGCGCTTAGTCAACCTGGGCCTACATCCAGAATTGGTCCAGGAGCCATATTCGTGACTCAATTATCAAGAACAGAACCTGCCGTGAATACCCGAACGTCGTGTGACATCAAGTGCCACGATATTTTGCCTTGTTTGCTCCTGTCAACTCTCGCTGACGTGGTTTCTCAGAGGTTCCAAGCCGGCATCTTGGGTAGCATAGTAGTGCAGTGGATCCTGCATTGGATCCGTCGACCTCGCGCCAGTGTGTTGCAGAGACAAAAGAGAGGACGAGGGCCATTCCATCTTGAGCCTCGGCACGACAGCGCTAGAGCGCCCAGGGTCGACGGCGCAATCACATTGTGACTAGGGCTCCGACCCGTCCGTTTTACGGAAACGGCCGTCGAGGAATGGCCGTTTTTTGGGAGCGGGCGGGCCTATCCGTCCGTATAAGGTGTCTTCAGCGGTCCCCTACGGACGGAATCCATTTACGGACGGGCACACGGCCGTTTCGACGGGTTTGGGATGACCATTCTCATATTTTCCCATCCAACCGCGGAATTATTGCAAGGAATTGCTTGAAAGTCTGTGTTAGCATTTGCTATCTCTACATTACTTACCAACACTATTATTTGAATGCTCCGGAGTGCATTCAAGGAAGTAATCCCAATTTGGTAATTTTGTGGTGAACATCATCTCGCCGGTTCAGAGGAGTACGCATATATTTTGGCAATTGATTTGGCTAATTTTTATTTGTTGGAGGTGGATATTCCATGAAAAGCTACCGTAGTGTTTGAGACTTCAACTCGGGCTTCTCGGCAGACACCGAGACGGCTGGCTGGTGACCTGTGGGGCTTCATGAGCATATTCAGAACTTCCTCAGACCTGTGAGTGCTGTTGTATAATATAATTTGTACCAAAACTCGCTCAAATTTGCATCAGTAGGCATGCTGGCTAGTCTATCCGTCGACCCGTTTACGGACGGATACGGGTCCCGTATAAACGGTTGAACCCGTCCCGTACCCGTCCGTTTTCTGCGCAGGAAGAGCAGCTTTACGGACGGAACGGAAACCGTCGACGACGGGCCGTCGACCCGTCACAAACGGAAACGGACTGGAGCCCTAATTGTGACATTAGGTAACAGGTTTTAAATATCTGCCGCTGCCAAGGTACACGTTGAAAGGAAGGCTATACCAGAGCAATAATGTAGAAAGAAAGGTAGTTGAGGTCGGCGAGGGCTGTCGAAGTTGGACGAAGAGGTCGGCAGGGTCTGCCGACTTCACCGTGCCAGATGGCGCCCCACCTCGGCACACGTGTGTCGGCAGACTCTGTCTCCGCGCATCACGGACCTCGCCAAATGGCGGCCAACCGCGGCAGGCCGGGTCTACCCGGGCCCTGAATGCAGTGCCTTTCAACGCTCAGCACCGGTGTGGATGGGAGAGGACAGTGTCGAAATAGGCAGATTGATGATGGGGAAAAGGAAAGCGCAGCAAGGATAGATGGCCCGGGGTGTTTCTTTTGAGTGGGCCTTGAGTGCGCAAGAGTTTGGCTCCATATTCCCTCGGAGTGGGCGGCACGTAGAGTTTGGAGCTGAATCGTGATAGCCATCGCTGTCGGGGAATAAACGTGAGAAGAAGAGCCGAATTTGGCGGGCTCAGAACCAAGGCTGTAACGGATATTAAAGCCGACTTGAAATCATGTCAAACATGTAAAATTGGAAGTAATACTGAAGCAGAAGCAATGGGGGCGAAGGCAAACACATGTTCAATCCAGATAACTTCCTTTCGAGTGGACCTTCAACTTGAGCGCGAGAAGATTGACTGCGACAGTGTGATTGATGTAGATGGCTATCGAAACCAAAATGCGATGCTGAAGGGACAAATCAAACGGCGGTGAGCGCTCCGTCGAAACCAAATAGTTGTATCGCGGGAATTGGCGAGGTATGAGAAAAAGAAGGACAAACGGGGTCAGCTGAGATCACAATTGGGGCAATTTCGGGGTAACAAACAGATGTACTCTGATTCGAGGCATCTCGATAATATGCGAGTAATAATCGATAATATACGAGTAATCGTACCGTCAACAAATCGTACCACTACAAATGACATTAAAAATTGAACCAAATCACAAGCACCGCCGCCCCAAAACTCCAATCGCAACCAAACGCCACCCCTCCCCAAAAACGAAAACAAATTCCCGACGAGGGAGGGCGCAAACCAGGTTATTGCGCCTTGAAAATCCGGGGGTAGCTATTCGCCGGGAAAGTAAACACTGAAACGAGACGCGAGGTAATAGACACACCAACACCAACACCACACCACCCTCCGCGTCCACGTCCACGTCTTCCCTCCAGCGCTTCTGCTCTTCCCTCTCCCGAGCTCTTCCCCGTCCCTCCTCCCCAGCCTCGCCGTGCGCACCAGCCCGCCAAGTCTAGGACGCGCAAAGTGAACGTCACTCCCGCGTGCGAACAGCAATACGCGCGCGCGAATCGAAGTCGGGGGCTTTGGCGGAGGGTGGGCCTCTCGAGGATGAGGTGCGCTTCCTGACCTCGGCCAGGGAGGGAAGACGCACTTCCAAACTGCGATCGGAGAGGGGAGATCGTATCGTATCGAATCGTATTATATCGCAGCGGAGGGGACTTGAGACTTGGGATGTGCCTCGGAATGGGAATCCCCACGAAGACGCAGGAGGCGTAACGCAGACATGGGAGATTAGGGCTCAGGGTGGCGAAGGACGAGGGACAGCACAGGTACATACATACAAGACGCGAATAAGCGGATAGATAAAAACAAAAAGAAATGAACGCACCCCTCGAACTGCAAACAGCTCACCCTCCCCTCCCGCGCCCAACACATAAAACGCGCAACAGTTCAGTCCTGCGCTGCGCCTCGCACCCAAGTACTCGTGCCCGCGCCCCGATGCCGTTAAGCACGCAGCGCATCAGACATACATGCTGCCCTGCTGCCCGATGCGAGCATGCAGCGAGGAAGCCGATCTGCCGAAAACACGAACAAATCGTCTCCACCGTCAAATGGAAGGAGCGTAATACGTAGTAGTACATAGAGAGAGGCAGTGGATCGAGGGAACCGCATGCGCATGTGTGTGGGAAAAGGGGAACCAACCGCGACCTAACGCAACAAAATCGTGTCAATGAATCGACGCAGGGAAAACAACGATGATGTCTCATGGAAGGTAAGCGGAGATGATATTCCGAGGGACAGCACGACGCGCACGGGAGGGCCCCAAAAGCCACTCGCCCGGGAGGACGATGACGACGCGAGGGCGAGCACGAGGGGCTCTCTTTTTTTTTTTTTACTTTTTCTGGCTCAGGATGGAGCTAGGGGTGGGTTAGTGTTGAGGGTTGGTGATGTGGGCTGGCCATAATGGTGGAAGGGGAAGGCGAAGGCGAGAGTGAGAGGGGAAAGGTAGGTACATGTGGCGATCATGGCCGCAAGGGAGGTTCCTGTGATGTGGGGATGATGGAAGAGGGCGAGGAGAGCGCGAAGAGGGGCGGTAGGTGCGTGCAGTGATCATGGCGAGGGCAGAGACGCGCAGCGAAAATGGAAAGGCAAGGGTGGGCGAGAGGGTGGGACGGAAGGACGCAGACGCACGATGTGGGTATTCACCCAGAGCACCAGGAAGGGGGCGGAACATTTGGAAGGAAGCGAAGGATATCGTCAGAGCATGAGTATTGAGTAGAGGGGTATTTGAGGGATGGTAGGAAGGCAAAGACGCACCGGTGAGAGTCGACGCCGGGCCCAGGAGAGTTCTTGGGTTTGGTTGGAGGGAAGACGAAGCGAGATAACTGAAATCGCGAGTTAAGATATCAAGACAAAATCACAAAGACGGTGAATAGAGCAGAGCGCGAAGACGGCGTATCCCGCGACGAGGAACGCTACGCTTTTGATACAGGCAGAATGGAAAGCACGGACGCTGTTCCGCATTCAGAGAACGCTAGGCAAGCTCCACCGTCAAATGGTATCCGGCACCATCACCAGCATCTTCACGACTCTCCTTCGCAGGTGCCGGTGCTTCAACCTCGATCGGGCGCCTACTATAAATCGTACTCGCCGCACTCGGATGCCACCAAGCAGCGTGAGCGTTGTCCACCTGGAGGCTGGCGCAGATTGCGGAGGCGGAGGCGCGGGTACGATAACAATAGAGATGACGATGAAGTGGATTGCCGGTGTAGCGTACGGGAGGAGGGCCCATTGAGCGCGTCGTGGCTGATCGAGTGTCGAAAGCTGAGCGCAAGGGATGACTCAGCGTCGCAGGCAAGGTCGATTCAATTTCAGGAAGAAGCAAGGAGCAAAATCACAATGATCCGTTGCTGAGATGTGATCCGCATCTTGATCTCCCGCGATATGGAACAGAAAGCGGGCCGCGATTGCGAAATGATGCGCACGTAGAAGCGCTTACGTCAACATCGCTGCCACATAAAAATATACAATCTGACATGAACTTGTAGGGTTGGATTTAGCATCGGAGAGAATGAAATTCCGACCTCCGAATACGCCTCATAATTAACGAGCGGCGGAGAATTACGGAAAAGAATTGAATGATCAGCGTTTTGTTAAGCCTATTATTTCCTGGTCTGTCCGACCGGTATTGATGACCTAGACATCAATGTATAATGAAGTTATGCCGAACTCCGCGCCTGATACAATCTCATCTTCCCGACCCAAGGTCATTTCATACTTGGGCTCATATCGAAGGAGGGTTCTACTCTAGATGGCGGTACGCGGAATGCGCCGGCGCACTCTCCTAGGTTGCGACGAATTCATGCTCTTCCCGATCTCTACGCCCTGCCATCCCCGATCTACGCCCTGCCCTTCCCGGTCTACGCCCCGCCCTTCCCGATGGCCGATGACTTCCCGAGGGATAGATGTCATACAGAACCGGTGCTCCGTAGTGCTAGCAAGACCTGGGCATGAAATCCGTTCAGTGCTCCATCATGCCTGTTCAGCGGACGAGGAGAGACGCAACGCGTCCATAATGCCGTTTGCTGTTCCCGTTGCATCACCAAAAGTGGGGACATCTGTTATGGCTCGGTGATCTCCGCCTTGCCTGATTAGGTTGATCACACCATATAAAGGCCTCACCAACCAGATTTCAGATCATAAGCCATCGACCAGGATGATGTGCCCAATGCAAGGCTCTCAACAGTCTGGTATGCCCTTTGTCAGGCATGTGTTAATATATATGGCAATGTAGACTTGATCCACGGCAATAAATGATATTTAACAAAGGGTCAGGCTGATCAACAGCGTGGTGTAAACCAAAATATTTGAAAAAGGCTTGAAGTCAGTTAGCCAGAGATCTCGATGTTATGTGTTCAAGTAGAGAGCTCGCGAGGCGGACAGATTACGTACAGCGTGTCAACCCACTTGTTTTGTTTAGCGCAGAATCTTTAAATAATTTTGGATGGCCCCTCAAGCTGGAGCAGTTGGGAAGGAGGAAACCTATGGAAGAAAGTCTTCTCAGATTAATTTTGTCGTTGCGGTCTCGGGTTTGAGTCCCATCATTTGCCTGTCAGTGTCATGATCGACACGCATGGAGGCCCGTGCGCATCACGTTTCCACATCGATGGTTGTTTTTGATCCCATCTTTCTCTCTTGTCTTCTCCCACCACCTCGGACGCCGGGCGCCCCATCGCCCCATCTTTCCATCTCTCCCTCCTCCCGCCGCATGCTCTCCCCAAGCCTTTGCTCTACTGCCCTCAATCTATTCTTCAAGTTCTCCTAATCCGACTTCCTAACATAGCTCAATACCTTTAGCGTCCGCAATGTTCTCGCAGATACCTTCTACTGCTTCAAGGTCTCAAGCCAGTGCATGATCTTCAAAATGTCTACCTGTGTCACCTGCAAGACCCTCAAGCTCCCCCGAAAGCTGGGAGAACCATTATCATTCAGTCTCTCATGTCTCAAGTCCTAACTCTCAAAGGCCTCAACGCGCTCGACGTCACTCCACGCCTCAAGACCCTCAACTCTTAAGCCAGATCTCCCTCAATGCCCGCTCCCTCCAGTCTCTCAAATCTCTGGCTTTTGTGTCGTCTTCTTTCCTTGCCAAGTTCGCTTTCCCATACTCGTTGATGACCTGTATTATTTTTCCACTCACTAATATACTGTTTTTTCTATTTCATTTGTGTGAATTCTGTCTGAAATCGCGGCTTCGGCTTGACATTATATGCATGGATCAATATCAAAACTCTCGATAAGCTTTGTCAAACTAGACCAAGTGTGCTCAGGTTCACCAAGTTTATTACCCTTACACAGAAATTAAACCTTGCATAAGGCTAGTTGTATTCTTCACCAGGCTGATAAGCCTTGCGTGCCTTGTCGCCTTTATAAGGCCTTGTTTGGCCTTGTCAACTTCCCCCGCTTTTCGTGATGTGATGGAGTAGGGGGAGTCATACGTCCTGTTCTCTAGTTTTCCCGAACCATTCGGGATAGAATCATATTTATAGTGAGTTAAATTCCGCCGCAGGCCATAATAATATTCCAGTTAGCGCCATGCACGGGAGCGGAGAGGGAGCGGGAAAGGACTGCACAGCATCTGGTAGGCATACCGTCGCATCAAACTCGTAGCATGGCAGACTACCTCGATTTGGAACTGGCGCTGAGAAAATGGAGGTAAGTCCTCTACACCGTATTTCTCCATTCCAAGTAATTCTGTACGGGATGATTCGACGTTCAACAGCCCGACTTCTCAATGAACCCTACAATATTCCATGTCCTCCGAAATTTTCCAACTGTCCTCATGGAGGTAAATAATAAGTCGGTATAACAATGAATCAAGCTGTGCGTTTCAATGGTTCAGAACTAAACGGTGGCCAACATCACTGGTTTGACTCGGTTTAGCGCTGGTGATTTTCTTCGCGACTCGGGAGTCAGAACTGAACGACTGCCTCGGATTGCACCTCAGTTCCACAAATGTGAAGATGAATAGTGTTCCGTCTGTGTCTTTGGCTGGTATCGATATCAACCTAATTCTTCTCTGAGTCCGAATGCTGCGTATGCGCGTTTGATCCTCGCGGTAAAGCTGTATGTATAATTCTGCTCATACATAGACGCGGCACATATATATTCATACATACATTCTACAACTCAAGCCCAACACTCGACATGTCCTCCTCTCACACGCCTTCAAAGTCTACGTTCGAATCATTCAGCCAGAAAAAGCGAATATATCTTGCAGTGCGCGTTCGCTCTCGGACGCTTGGCGGGGTGCTGACTCAGGATCGTTATTCTAGTGCATCAATTGTCGCAAAAGAAAAGTCAAGGAAAGTCCACCCTGTTAGAACTTTGTAACCACGTTGACTCTGGATGAACAGTGCATCACTGACAGCGAAGAGACACCGTGTAAAAGATGTGTCGAGAGAAACATCGATTGCGAGTATTTGCCTGTCTGTGTAAGACTACCTCAGACGGTCGTCAGAGTTCATAATATTGATGACACGTTCGCGTACACAGGTAGAGCGCGAGCAAGCGCTATTCGCGCCCGAGGCATTGGCGCAAAGTTCGCGATCCCCCGCCACACCCACATGGAATCAGCAACCACAGGTCCCCGGAGGCAGCTCAGCACATTATGTGCACAATAATTACGGACAACAAAATATGCCGGCGAATCCATATTATGGGCAACAACAATTCAACCAATCCGCAGGTCTCCCATACGCCAATCCTGCCCCCGGCGGGCATTCCTCCAGGCCACCTGCCCAACAACAATTCCCCACCAACCCCTCGCACATGTACGCGACCAACATGCAGCGTCCTCCGACCCAACCCATTGGGTATTCGAATCCGAATTCCGGGATGCCCTACCAGCCGCCTGCCCCCCAGCTTAATTACAACTCCGCCAACCCTTCCAACGTTTACTACACGAATTCGAATTACTCGAATTACCGGTACGTCGCTGCAGCGGCTCTAAATGGTGTATACTGATGGCTTCCGCTAGAACCTGTGGCTGCCCTCCGGGTCCGTGTTACTGTGGTGGTCGAAGATCATGAATGGGTTCTCTGAAGCTCAGTGCGATAATCGCAGAGTTCTGCGTCCAGTAATGAGAATAAACTCATGGAGTGATATATTATATAAGGGCTTCATGGATTATTTATTTCTAGAGCACCATTAAACGCTGTATTTACACGTTTGCAATTGTCCATCCGAATGTCGAAGTCAAAAACTTTGTCTTTCAGCGTTAATTATGACGGCGCGAGACAATCACCAGGTCTACTTTTCATATATACACCTCATCACATTGTCACATCACTCGCACCTTTTTGGGCTGCTTTCGCCTTCTTTGGGAATTTCTGGACGCACGACAACTTTAGTAGCATTAGGCGCTCGCGAGCGCCTATTTTCCGCGTGAACGCTTGTTTGTCCCGTGAGCGCCTATTTTGATTCCCGTAGCATGAGGCGCTCGCGAGTACCTATTTTCCGCGTGAACGCCCATCTGTACCATGGGCGCCTATTTTGATTCCCGTAGCATGAGACGCTCGCGAGCGCCTATTTTCCGCGGAATACCTATTTATCCTATGAAGACCTATTTCGATTCCCGTAACATTAGGCGCTTGCGAGGGCCTATTTTCCGCGTGAACGCCTATTTGTCCCATGAACGCCTATTTTGATTCCCAACGCCTATTTCGAGGCTTTTCAAGAGCTTACACCGAACGCCTACTACGATTGTCCAACACCTACTGATCTCAATCTCAACATCTATTTTGAGCGTCTCGGCAGGCTTGGCACAACTGCAAAGTATTCACACTGATTGTAAACCACGGAGCTGGTAGGAAGCCTGGAGTGGTTTCTGGTGATCTCGGGCAACTCAAACACATCACAGCGCACAAGGTTGCTCACTGGGAAGGCGATCCAACGCAGCACTGAATAACGGATCATTGTTTTGGTATTCACCAAGAGTACGCTGTCTCCGCTGCCTATACATCTGGATGGAAAACCATTTTGGAGACAATGACACCTTGCGAGTTGATGTTAACCCACCCATAGAGTCATAGGTTCTACTATCGTCTGTTGTATAAATAGAGAGTGACGTTTTTGGCTTGCAGAAGTGGCTTGCGCCAGCGCGGATTGGCTTGTTTCGGGCGTGGGCGTGGATTTTGGTGGCATCACCCGCCCACGCCTGGCATTTCGGCTTGCAAGCCACTTTGTTGGTTTAGCAAGCCATTCCGCCAGTCTGCCATCAGCACAATGGCTTGCGCTCATTGCTCAATATTGAGGACCATATGGTTAAATCTTATGAGCTAGATACATTACTATACATCCCTTGCAGGTGCCTGAGACGCCATTTATTCCATAATTTTAATATTTCAAAATGTCTTGTCAACGCCGTGACAAATGAGGCACACAACTCATACCCCAGATACAAACCTGCTGGCTTGTGATGTTCAATGGATAGAGAATACTTTGTTGCTCCTAACTGTAGTGAAAAGTTTGGGGGAACTGTCTGCCATGTAAAGAAATTCACAAAACCAAAGTTCAACTCATTGGACTTCTGAACCATGCAACTGTTTTGGTACCTAACGCGGAAATTTTAGTTAATTGGTTAGGAGAAAGGCTTTGGATGCCCCCAAGAATACGAACCAACCCTCCAGATGCCTGTTTCTGGTTGCAGCAATTGTTGTTTGATGATGGTTGGATTCCGGTTTCACTGTGACCGGTTGAATTCACATAATCATGCAATTCTTCACCGTACACCATCCAAATGAACACACATGAATAATATGGAAGCCTCTTAGGCCTGGGATAGGCCAAGAAATCACTCCTTTGCTTCGGGAACAAAGTGGCTTGCCCAAGCCATTTTGCCAGATGCCATCAAACGGGCGTGGACACACGGCTTGCGACGAAAAGTCGAGTAAGTCATATTGTATTTGGGTCAATACCATTGGATGCACATCTCATGTACTTGATACTAGCATGTTTCAGCCATATATTGACGAAGTTGAACATGCCAATTAGCATCACAAGCCACTTTGTCTGATGCCATCAAACAGGCGTGGGCGTGGTTCACCCAAACGAAGTACGCATTAAGAACACTATTTGCTCTTTCAGAGTTATCCCACTGTATTGAGTAAGTATTCTTTTCTTTGACTTGCAATTTTTTCCGATGTTTTTGCTTGCGAATAGCATGATTCCCCATTGCTACCACCAGTGTGCCTGCACCAGCCGACTTGTTCATTCGCTTGATAGTCCAGTTGAACTCTCAACCACCTGTGAGTCTACAGGAGGGTAATTAACTGGCCCACGGTGCCCCTTCAAGTTTAATTGAACAGAGATATCTACTTTTGCAAGTGTTGCAAAACTTGACAAAAGAATCTATCAGCACGGTAGTACAGTGGACAGAAATTCTTAAGAACTGCCTACATTGCATGTTGTCGCCATTATTCGATATTCTCGATGTTGACAACTCCCTGTTCAAGTTATTACTCAACTGTCTCAGTCACATAAGCCCAGGACAATTTTGGTTCGGTCCAATAGTGATGCAATCGATTGACGGCAACGGAGTTGATTAGAGTATTGTAGACACAATGGTGAAGATGGGACTCGGAGAGGCGGATAGTGAACAGTGAAATGGGACTAGTGTAACATTCTAGCAACTGTGAGATCCCTTGTTGAACAGTTGCCGGTATGATCAATGATGGCAGCGAGGTAGGATCCGGTGTTGTGGAGGCAGCAATAAAGAAGCGGGATGCTCGCAGTGCATTGATATTGAGAAATGGACAAAATACTTACAGTGGGAAGATATAGTTTAGCCGAGCACAATCCACACCACGCCGCATGTAGAGGAACAATGATCAGTACACGAAGCTCAGTTGCAACTGCGCACAATTGTCTGGCTTATCCCGGGCTTGCGTTTTCAGGCTTGGGAGGTGTGGCTTGGCTTGTGACTGGGCTCGTAACTCTGCACAATGGTTTGGGCCTGAGAATACTCGGTCCTGCCAAAAGTTTCCGCCGCTCCGAAAAAATATTGACCAAGAAAGGGCAAATCTTCACAGAATAAAACAACACATCATTGTTGAAGTACTATACATATGGGCCTTCCAAGTGTGCAATTAGAATCTAGGATGTCCATCCTCTGCATTAATCACAACCTGCACAACACTTGGTGTCCAATCAATACATTTGTCAACTTCCTCCATTAAAATTGAGTCCCAAACCTCGGCTATGGGGTCGATGAGCCCATCACATGCTTTAGGGTGGTGTAGTGCTTGGGAGAGACAACTTTTGAGTACATTCCAAAGCTGTTCGATGGGAGAAATATCAGGATTTTGGGTAGTGTTTGAATGTTGAAGTAGCACGCCAACTATAGCAGCAGTTTGGGCAGCATATTCTGCAGCCTGTACAGTACCAATAACCCAGTTTTTCTGTAGTAGAGTACCAACTGGATCATAAAGACGCTGGTGTACCATTTTGAAGGTAATCTTCAAAGAAGATGATGTAGGAGTGTGAGAATTATCATCGGCGGAAACTTTTGGTGTGACCGAGTAGTGCCCTGTCATCGACAACACAGCAAACCGTCGTACCGTGTACGTCCCAAAGTTGGTACTTGGAGGAATGAGTATGTTTTTTTCGTCACAAGCCGGTGTGAGCGTGACTGGACGTGCGCTTTAAAACTGAAGACAATTCATGCCATCAGAACTTCAGAATAAAAGTGTTGACTACGTGAGAGGGACCAAAGTTTGTTTGCACACAGTGTGTTCAACTGTGTTGTAAGTCATACTATGTAGCCGATATATTGAACTTTGATCCGAGTCCATCAACAGCGGTAGAGTATTTCAAGTGAATCAGGCACCCATGCTTACGGTATTAACGGCGGGAAGGGCCGAGAACGCTATATCCTCACCAACGGCAAGAAGTTCCCCTTATGGGGAGGTAAAGTGGGTAAGCCAGGGCGCGGGGTGATGGTAAGACATTGGTGGTGACTGGAGGCAATGGGGAAGAGATATGAGTCAATTACTCACAGTGTAGGAATCTTGGTGTAAGCGAGCACAAGTCAAGCCAAGCCGCAAGCCACGCCCGCCACGCCCGCCCAGCCAAATTCAAACTCCGCTAAGCGGCGCAAGCCATTTAGCCAAGCCAATTGGAGAAGTCTGCGTATAAATAGGAGCAATTCTTGTGACAATTGTTACGATTGTGAACCATGCCTATGCCAAATACATGACTGAGGTAAAGTTGAAACACAGTACCACGACGGGCCGTATAGGTAAAAGTAATAAAAGCAACTTTTCGATAAATAGCAGAGGCCGTTGTTTGGGAGTCGTTTAACTTGGAAGGGATCTAAAATTTCGGGGAAAGCCGGTGTACCGCGTGACGGTATGGATAGTACCATGTGATAAATGATGCCATCATCCACTAAAAAGGGAGTGGGCGGTTGAGGAGGCGTCGCAGAGAGGTGTCACGGGCTTAAGAGAACGGTGAAGCATGGTCAATGAGGAGTGGAAGGTTCCATGAGGGGTATGAGAGCATGCAGCAACTGCAAAAGCGCGACAGGAGCTGGATGTACTGTACTATTTCGATCAATTCGGCGGTCACACGTCACGCACCCCTGTGCCACCACAAATTTTGGTCTCGGTCACTGGTCACGGCGCCCAGTGCCGAATGTGAAATCCGTGACATCCGGGCCAAATCTTCCTTAGAGGTGCAAAAAAGGCGGAATTTGCGTTTTTTTTTGTCTCGAGTGCCAAATTTTTGAGGATGTCATGCCAAAATTGGCTGGTTGCCGAAGTGCCGAATCGGTGTTTTTGGCCATGGGTCACAACCCATGCCAAATTGATCGAAATAGTACAGTAGCTTCGGTGTCGCGCATTTCGCAGACTAGCGATGCAAGGGTGGAGGGGGACAAGGTGTCAGTGTCAAGAAGGTGTAGGACGGGTACGTAGCGCCTGGATGTGTTTCTCGAGGGAATGAAGTCGGTTGGTTAACGCGACATGTCATGCGGCTGCTCTCCTGCCAAGGCGGTAATGAGCGCAAGTGGTGTGGGAGGCCGGCGGGGGCCGCTGCGAGCATATGGCAGCGAATTGGAGTGCGTGACAGAGACGCGGCAGATCGTGGGAACCGGCACGCGGGTTCAGCACAGTGTGCTGTTTGTACGAGTTTGTTCTCGATAACCAATCGGTTCCAAAAACTGATGGCCGTAAACCACCTCCAGCGGCTTCCACACCACTTAGAAATCCCAAATCAAAGTCTAAAATATTCTTTGATATGCCTACAATGAACAATTCCAACCCATAATGTCCAAATTCCGTCTTGTGGAAAAACACGGGTTCAAAAAATCAAAACAGCATTCGATTTTGCGATTTTGAAGGCCGAAAAAAAAATCCGGGCTGGAATTGTTGAGGCTATGGATGGCATCTACAACTTCGGCACTCAAAATTAACCCAAATTCACCTGAAATTCCGAGCTGGACGGTTGTGAAAGAGTGCCAAACTCGATGTCTTCCAGCGGCTTCTAAACATCTCAATATGCTGGAAATTGAGTCCCGAATATTCTTCAACAGGTTTATCTTGAAGAATTCCGGCCCGTACTTTCAAAATCTTGTCTTAGTGGAGAGCCCTGGTGGTAAGCTGCAGAAATGATGTTGAGTTCTCTAGTTTTGAAGGTCAAAAGAAAAATTCTGAGTTGGAATAGTTGATGCTCTCGATACTATCTACAACTTTTGTACTCAAAGTTAACCTCAGATTGCACGAGATTCGAAGGTGGAGGTTCGCAAAAATTTCCATAACCAGAAATTGAGGTTAGGGGTTAAAGTATCATGTGAAAGTCATATTTCAGCCCCTTTCTGAATTTTTTCTGTCCACCTCCCATGGGAAAGCGCCTCACAAACGCACAAAAGGAGCAGAGAGCAGGCGCACGGGCCAATAAAGCTCTCCAGCCCACGTCTGCACACAATCCAATGATTGATACAGATGATTCCGATGTTCCAGATGCACCTCGAAAATCCCGTCCCAGAACCACCATTTCCCAGCTTAACCGGACCATATCGGAGCTCGAATCATCTCTGGAGGCTTCCAATGGAAAGGTCTCTCATCTGGAAGCAGTGATTTCGGACTTCGAGACCCGACACGCGTTGCATCTTGCGACAATCACGGATCTTCGGTACAAGGTCGAAGCGCTTCAGTCTCAGCTCTCATCGTCGCGCTCGGCCGAATCCAATTATTGTTCTCAGATTTCTGCTGCCCATTCAGATGCCCGTCGCTATGTCGACTCGTTACACAAAGCCCGAAAACGAATCAGATGACTGGAAGCCGACAAAAAGAAAAGCGCTGTTGGGAAGAGAATTGGCGGCAAAGCTCATTCCGAATCCATTTCCTCGTTGAAGACTCGGCTTGATACTGTCATTGCTCGCGTCATAGGCCTCACCACCGAACGAGATGAGCTCCACATTCAGCTTCGCTCCCAACGGCAATTTGCGGCCGCAACTTCGAAAAAGCTCGTGGCTGCACGTAAAGCTTTCAAAATGCGCGCGGATCGTGCCCAGAAATCATTGACCTGTGTTCGACGCGACCTGAAGGGACTCTCGAGCTGGAGTGCCAAGACAGGGCACATGTATTCCATGGAAACTCGACGGCTGATCCTCCGAATCTGTGGCGCAGGATGTGCAGAAGGAAAGGTGAAGGATATCATTCTTGGGTGTGCGGAAGTGTTCCGCATCCGAGTAACACACTTCACCCTCACTGCGCGGACCGTTGGACGTATCAAGAAAGAGGGTGGGTACATTTCTTTGATCCAGATTGGCCGTGAAATCAAGATGACCTATGGTATGTGCTTGCTCCGTGCTAATAAAACTTGATTTCATTATTGGGTATTGCCAGGATTCACGGAGTCGTCGGACGGGACCTCACATCGGAAAACAAACCTTGAATGCCGAAGCATCTCCGCAATGCTTCCGACATACACACCGGTTAGGGCAATCTATTAACCTGGGTAACAACCTTAACCTGAAGTAAACAAATCAGGAGCTAATGCGAAACTTGAAAATAGTTAATGCATTGATTTGGACTGAAACCAACCCCAAAAGAGCGAGAATCAAGAACTCTTTCTGCGGGTGCGCAATCTTGCTTTTTCAGCCAGGAAAGAAAGGGCAGCCAAATTGAGAACTCTCAGTGGCACATTGAACACTGTTTGAGATTCCTCTTTTCAGTTGTTTGTGGATACAATATGAATATCTTTCTGTTCTACCTAGGTTAATCCCCTTTGTTTCAACAAAGAAGAGCAAAGAAGCATCTTTCAACGGCATTGAATTGGTGCCTGAGAGATCAAATTTCAAAAGTCCTTTTGTCCTTAAGTACCAATGAAAGAATCTCTAAAGCCTGAAAGTTGTGATTTGGGGGTAGGTTTCACATTAAATGAAGGCATCAAATATAACCAATTTTCACTTTGGCTACGGATTTATCTAGCGTCAGCTAATGTTTATACCCAGGTTGATATATTTCCCTAACTGGTGTGATACGATCCTCAAGTCAATGATAACGACCCAACGACTTGGAAGCCACGGACCCGATTTGTAGAAGTGGCTCCGTCTCTCAGCCACACCTCTCAGGCGCAGGTTGATGGGACAAAACACATTGCGTTCAAAATTGCAAAAGCCCTCACAAATTCACCTTCGGCTATCACGGCACGTCTCACGATGGACTGGAAGGACTGGTTCCGTCAGCAGATCGCACAAATGTCTGACCATGCGAATGATCAGAAGTCCAAGCACGCAATAACGGGTGAACTGAAACACGACATCCTCATCGAGGACCTCGGTGCAGAGGAAGCGGATGCGTTGTCCCCCGAAGAGCTTATTGATGCGCTGCTCGCGATTTCGGAGGAAGAAGTTGAAGAAAGAAGTGGGAAGCCGTGTAGCGAGTTGGAAGTATCTTTTCCATAGCATCAATTTCCTTGCAACTGATACTGTCTTCCTCTAGAACACCGGCCGAACGTGTTGCCATAACAAAAGCTATTGTTGAGGCACAACTCGGTGAGGATGCTTACGATGCCATGTCCGATGATATGCAAGCTCTGGCTGAGTTCCTCTTTTTTGGCGGCTGTTGCGGGCACAAGGACACGAACTCGTTCAAGGGTGGCTGCAGGGCAATGGCTGACGCATGGCCAGAGGGAGAGGAACCCATTCTTCTGGCGAATAAAGCGAATGACAGGACGATTCGACTTGGCGAGAAGAATAGCGCTGCCATTCGCGCCGCGGAGGACGCTAGTACTCGAGGGGTCGTCAAAGCTACTACTCTACTCGGCGCTTTACTTCGCAACAAAGACGAGGACAAGGGCTACCAGGATAAGTATGTGATGTTCATGGAGACAGAGCTCTATGACCTTTGCGGCGAAACTGGTGCCAAGCGATTCCCGGCGACTTCTCAAAACCGATATGGAACGCACGGTCGCGCCTCTGTCGTCGTAACGAAGCACTATCCCCTCCTTCACAAACTAATCCAGAACATCTGCGATTCGAAAACGAAAGCAGGCGCAAATCACGTTGAAGAATCCTGTCTGAAGGCTCTCAACTGTTCTCGTACAATGGCCGAAATCGTCGCTGCCGCACTCTACAGCTCCTGCATCTCTTGGCCCTATATGCAGACAGTTCGGAAGCGAGACAAGCACGGCATGCTGCCAAACCTCATTGATCTCGTCGACCTGCACCGAAAGATTCCCAAGTTTTGTCTATCTCTTGCAGCGAACCCCTCCCTCCTGCTGGATCCCAATACCGTCTACTCATCTTCATCTATAACACTGGATAATCAACCTCTCCATGATACTAATCTCCTGCTCGCTGCCCAAACACTCCTTCCCGACATCCCGGACCTGCCGAAGATGATCACCGCCATGTTCACCGGTGCAGCTGAAACATGGGTTCGTTTCAGCTCGGAGTTTGCCGTTGATGGTCCTATCGACTCGATCCCTGCCGAAATCCGCCCGAAACTCTACATCCCCTCCACGAATGACCACAATGAGGGTGGCTTAGGCAGCTACCGCGTCCATATTCGTTATCACCCGAATTCTACCCCTCACAGTTTCTCTGCGATGGAACGCTACCGCCGGAACGATACAGAAGCATTTGCGAAGAAGTTTATTACGGCGGAAGACCTACTCTACGTAATGCGAGAGGTCAGGAAGGAAGATGCGAGTGGAGAGAGCGCGTCATTCCGCAAAGCAATGATAGCTGAGCTGGAAAAGAAGGCGGAGGCACACCGAGAAAAGGTACGTGCCACTGTGGCGAAGAAGAGCAAGAGGGACGGTGATCTACGTGCCGTCGGGGTCGAGCGAGGCCGCACCATCATCAACAAAATGACAGTTCGCGAGCTTAAAGCACAGTTTGATGTGTACAAGTTCATCGTCAAGGATGCAATCATCCTGAAAACAACCCTCACCTCGATTCCCAGGCGCGCGGACAAGTTCGAGACAGTTCTCGCCGCTCTGAGTCGTTATGACTCGGCGTGAGTCACGATAATTCTGCTCCATGTGATGCACTAATTTCGTCTACAGAAATCCACCTTTAAGCCCGTCCAGATCCCCAGAGGTTGATTGTGGGCCCATTCCGGATGTCGATGGGGATATAGAAATGGGCAATAAATCAGAGGATGAGTTTGCAGAAGAAGCTGAAGAGGAAGAGTTATACCATTAGACAGGCATCTGCAGGAGGGATCACTAACTGTACAATACTTTGCTATTAAATTTCGTTTTCTTGCCTCTCGAAAACACCATTCTCGCAGCCGTAAAGGCTTGTTAGATACCGCGGCTAAAATCTGACCACTATTTCATAATTTCATGATACAGAAAGAACAAATAAAAAAATTCTTCGCAGAGGGGCACAGATTCAGTGGTTATGAACATCTTCGTCCGCCAAAGTGAGGTGAAATATTACATGTTGCAGGCGGTACGAGCGAGAACCAGTCTGATTTTGAGTTCATTGGAGAATTGACACAGCCACAAGGCACACTGATCGAACCCCGGGTGCCGGTTCCCACAGATCGGCTCTGGGTTGCCTCTGGTGGAATGGAGGTAGAGATGATGGGAGAGTGGTGATGGAACTTCGTCGTTTGTGATCATGGTTTGCCAAAACCTCGTCAATGGTAATAGACGGTTCTAGGTAGTTGGCTAACGACGGCGCACGAGTACCCAAGGCTTAACGCGGCCGGAACGACGACCACCTCCGGGGTGGTGGTGGTGGTACTGTACAATTTCGACCAAATGTTCAGGCCTTGGGACACGTCACTTAAAGGAGTAATATGTCCGCCAGTGGAAAGTTCGCTGGCAGACACTGTGAAGCCTTAGGTTTGCGTTTGCCTTCTTGTAGCGAGTATGAAGCTCAAACGGAGGATGCAAGGCATCCTCAACGTAAGGTAAGAAATAATGAATAAAGACGAGTTCTCGCCCTAAGGCGGAACTCCAGTCTGTGACCCTGTACATGGGACCTTGTCACCCGAGGCCTGACTCCTGTGACCTGGAGAGGTGAGCAGTTGAGGATGCTCAGCTGGCGAGAGGGTCTTGAGGATGTCGTGCGGACACTCTGGCTCTTTGGAGCTTCAGGTTGTCATGGTGTGTAGTTAAGTTGGATTATTCATCAGCCTCCCAGGCCGATGACAGCGAGCTACTGACAATACAATTGTAACTACAGTAATGTACGGATTAAATATACAATATTTACCACCACGTCACAGCCACCACTGGCCACCAGTGGATGTTGGTATGCACTGTGCACTGTCGGACATCAAGAGATGCTGTTGGATGTTGTCTCCCATGGGCTGCCAAGACAAGGCATCGGTTCACATCATTCTCCATCGGTAAGCAATGGAGCTTGACTCTCTGGTGAGCCACTGGTCTCCATTGTATTCTACTGGCAATTAATGGAGCTCGATGAATTTTTCTGATTGTTTTGGGTACTTTTTCCCATGGTTTCATTCAAGTTGAACTAGGCAACAACGACAGTGTGCAGCGAAGCAGGACGTAGAGCCTGCACATCGAAGTTGAAATAGTCAGGGAAGGAGAGAATTGATGAGTGATGTATGAACATGCATTGTGATGATAATTTAAGCGAAATTGGTTCAACCGTTGAAAAATGACTTCACAGGGCACTTGAGGAAGAAATAGTGGTTCCCTTCTGTCTTCTGCAGGATTTGTGATCGAACTGAATGGAATGAACATAAATGAAATACGTCAATCAGTGGAATCCAGCATTCCTTGGTGGAATCCACTGCATCGCAGTAGTGCAATGCAGTGATATCGGGTGGGCGGAGCATGATGATCATTTCAATGTGAATTGAGAGAAATCTATTCCATGACACTGGATGCCAGTGGAGATAGGGTTAGCCACTCGATTCCAGTGGATTCCACTGGAATTTCGGTTGGCAGGCAGTGGCAGCCACTGGTTGTTGATGCCGAACAGTGCCGATCACTGCCGTTTCCACTACGATGTATATTACTTACCTAAAGTGTTCATTTTCCAAATGTTCATTTCACGGCAATCACGATCAAATTCCTATATATAGTAATCCGGCGAATGCCGGGGCGAAATTTTTGATGTTTTTCTTTGCCTATTTGGGCGACAAAAGCCGGATGTGACCGTCATCAGCACCGAAAGTGTTCAGTTCAGCGACCCGTGTGACGCGTCACCTGGACACTCGGTCGAAATAGTACAGTTGTTGTTGTTGTTGTTGTTGTTCTGCTTTCCGACTGCGCTGCCAAGGACACATCGGCTATCAATGATTGAAGCACAGTCCCGTTGATCGCTCGAGTCAGTGACCACTGATCCGCGACATCACATGTCCGCTATCTGGACATGGAAACTCCGTAGGTCCTCAAGCAGTCTCATCTTCCACCCGCGCTAGAACATTGCACTGTCTTCCCCGGCGAGCCATTAGTCCATCCTTGCGAGAGAGTGGGGAGGTTTCGTGATGATCATCGTGCGTCCTTTCACTAGTTCTCATGGCATCCTATCGAGGTGCCACCGTGCCAGCACCTTTTCGGCTTTTGCCACACACCCCAGACAGTTGTGACAATTTCTTGGTCATACGTTCGCTTTTTCGTTCTCTTGGGATTATCGTGGGTTCTGTGTGGTGAAGGGGAAGGCATGCGGTTCCTCCCAATGTTACCACGTAACAGCGCTGCCCCCGCAGCACGTACACAAATGATCTCGGGCGAACCAAGTTTGCGAAATGGACTGGCTTGGATCCTTATTTTGCTCACAAACAATGAATATTAATCTTGTTATTCCGCAGTACCTGACCCAAATCACGACTGGCATCTGCTTCGGTGATCCACTCTGGCCCACCCCCGGCCAGTCATTTTCACTGCCTCTGCCTATGGGGCTCAACCGAGGTGAAAGCTATGCTCCGGTGGAACCACTACTTGACTCAGGTTTGCATTGCGAACCATGGATAGGAAATCACAAGGAACAATTCTATTATGGCGCACAAAAGGTCCGCCTCTTGTCATCGTCCTTGGTGGAACTCGGGGAATATGGGGACTGTAAACAGTGCGGAAGTGAGAATCTTTCCGGTGATGTGGGGATGATGGAAGGGAAGGCGCGAGTGAGAGTGAAGGTGAGAAGAGCAAGGAGAGCGGCGGTAGGTACGTGGGGCAATCATGGCGAGGGCGGAAACGCGCAGCGAAAATGGAAAGGGAATGGGGGAGGGAGGGAGGGAGGGACTGAAGGACGTAAACGCAGAGGCACGATGTGGTTATTGAGTCAGAGCACCATTGCGCCAAGGAAGGAGGCGGAACATGTGTAAGGGAAGCGAAGGATATCGCCAGGGCATGAGTATTGAGTAGAAGGGTATTTGAGGGATGGTAGGAGGCAAAGACGCACCGGTGAATAGCAATTCAGCTTCGTGCAGTCGACACCGATCCCAGGAGAGTTCTTCAGCTTGGAGGGAAGACGAAGCAAGGAAACCGAAAATCACGAGTTATGATGTCAAGGCAAAATCACACTGATGTGAATGGAGCAGAGCGCGAAGATGGCGTATCCTTGTCCACATTAAGAAACGCTAGGCAAGCTCCACTGTCGAATACAATCCAGCACCATCACCAGCATCTTCACGGCTCTCCTTCGCAGGTGCCGGTGCTTCAGCCTCAATCGGGCGCCCTCGTATAAATTCTACTCTCCCGCACGCGGATGCAACTAAGCAGCATGAGCGTTGTCAACCTGGCGCAGATTGCGGAGGTGGGGTGCAGCAAGGACGATAACAATAGAGATGACGGTGAAGTGCGCCTGCCATTCAGGGTTGCCGATGTAGCGTACGGGAGGAGGACCCATTGAGCGCGCCGTGGCTGAGCGAGTGTCGAAAGCTGAGCACAAAGGATGACTCAGCGTTGCAGGGAAGGTCGATTCAATTTCAGAGTCCAGCTAGAAGCAAGGTGCAAAATCACAATGATCCGTTGCTGAAGTGTGCTGTACCATTTCGACCAAGTGTTCATTAATTTTGGATTTTTTATACACCGAGATGGCCGAAAAATTTTCTTTTGAATTGTGGTGATTTTTAAAGGCCTTAGAAAAACCCGGTGTTACACGTTACTTGAACACTTGGTCGAAATGGTACAGTGATCCGCATCCGGGATATGGAACAGAAAGCGGGCCGATCTCACAGAAGCGCTCACGTCAACCTCAATGCAACGCAATAGGGAGGAGGCCATAGAAATGCATCCGCTGTCACATGAAAATATACAATCTGACATGAACCTGTAGGGTTGAATTTAGCATCGTAGAGAATGAAATTCCGACCTCCGAATACCGTATCATTACGATCAAATCGACAGGGGTTGTGAAGCGTGACAGAATTTACCTATTCGACATTTCGACAGTGGCCAAAATTTTGCGTGACATCCCCAAAATTTTCGACAATCGGACAGGAAAATTTCAGAAATTTCGCCTTTTTCGCGTTTTGGGACCACTTTTGGGGACAATGTCACGCTTGCGAGGTTCGACAACGGCCCGCGTGACGCGTGACCTCGACCGAATTTCGACATCGACACCGGGACGCGTGACGCGTGACTGTCGATTTGATTGAAATGATACGGTACGCCTCATAATTATTGAGCGGCGGAGAATACGGGAAGGAATCAAATGATCAGCGGTTTGTTAAGCCTGTCATTTCCTGGTCTGTCCGACTGCTATTAATGACCTGGACATCCATGTATAATGAAGTTATGCCGAACGCCGCGCCTGAAACAATCTCATCTTCCCGACCCAAGGTCATTTCATACTTGGGCTCATATTGAAGTAGAGGTGGCGGTACGCAGTCAACACACCGGAATGCGTCGGCGCACTCTCCCAGGTTGCGACAAATTCACGCTCTCCCCGATCTATACCCCCTGCTCTTCCCGATCTCTACGCCTTGCCCTTCCCGATGACCTATGACTTCCCGAGGGATAGATGTCACTCAGAACCGGTGCTTCGTAGGGCCAGCAAAGCCTGGGCGCGAAATCCGTTCAGAATGTGAGTGGACCAATGATGTGTTCCCCCAGTCCCGATCAATGGACGAGGAGAGACGCAACGCGCCCATAATACCGTTTGCTGTCCCCGTTGATGGAGTAGCGGGAGTCATACGTCCCGAACATTGTTCTACCATTCCCGAACGATTCCAGACATGATCATTTTATAGTGAGTTAAATTCCTCCGAGGGCCATAATGGTATTCGAGTCAAGTGCCATGCACGGAAGAGGAGAGGGAGCGGGAAAGGACTGCACAGCATCTGGTAGGCATACACTCCCATCAAACTTGTATCATGGCAGACTGCCTCGAGTTGGAACTGACGCTGTGCAAATGGAGGTAAGTCATTTCTCCATTGCAAGTAATTCTGTATGGGTA
Organism: Mycena galopus ATCC 62051; assembly: GCA_014925785.1. Taxonomy (NCBI): domain Eukaryota; kingdom Fungi; phylum Basidiomycota; class Agaricomycetes; order Agaricales; family Mycenaceae; genus Mycena; species Mycena galopus. The sequence goes on from WIQG01000156.1 coordinate 133,832, forward strand.
GACTGACTCGATTGGGTATAAAGTATGACTTCCCTCCAGGTTTCGATGTTCAACAGCCCGATTTCTCATTGAACCCTACAACATTCCATGTCCTCCGAAAATTTCCAACTGTCCTCATGGAGGTAGGTAACAAATCGGTATAACGATGATTCAAGCTGTGCGTTTCGAAGGTTCAGAACTAAACGGTGGCCAACATCACTGGTTTGACCCCCTTGCGCGCTGGTGGCTTCTTCCCGACTCGGGAGTCAGGATCGAAGGACCGTCTCGGATTGCACCTCAGTTCCACAAATGTGAAGGTGAATAGCGTTCCGTCTTTATCAGTAGGTGATGGAGTGTCAAGGCCACCGGGTAAGCGCGGCTTTTTTGGCTTCCAGTATTCGGCTGGTATCGATATCAACCTAATTCTTCTCTGAGTCCGAATGCTGCGTATGAGCGTTTGATCCTCGCGGTAAAGCTGTATGTCTCTGAATTCTGTCTGGTCATACATAGACGCGGCAGATATATATTCAGCCACCTTCTGCAACTCAAGCCTCACACTCGAGATGTCCTCCTCTCACACCCCTTCAAAGTCTACGTTCGAATCATTCAGCCAGAAAAAGCGAATATATATTGCAGTACGCGTTCGCTCTCGGACGCCTGGCTGGGTGCTTAGGATCGTTATTCCAGTGCATCAATTGTCGCAAAAGAAAAGTCAGGGCAAGTCCACCCTGTTAGAAATTTGCAACTATGTTTACTCTGGATGAACAGTGCATCACTGACAGCGAAGAGACGCCGTGTAAAAGATGTGTCGAGAGAAACATCGATTGCGAGTATTTGCCTGTCTGTGTAAGACAACCTCAGACGGTCGTCAGAGTTCATAATATTGATGGCACGTTTGCGTACACAGGTAGAGCGCGAGCAAGCGCTTTTCGCGCCCGAGGCATTGGCGCAAAGTTCGCGATCCCCCGCGACACCCACATGGAATCAGCAACCACATGGCCCCGGAGGCAGCTCAGCACATTATGGGCGTGATAATTACGGACATCAAAATATGCCGGCGAATCCATATTATGGGCAACAACAATTCAATCAATCCGCGGGTCTCCCATACGCCAATCCTGCCCCCGGCGGGCATTCCTCCAGGCCACCTGCCCAACAACAATTCCCCACCAACTCTTCGCACATGTACGCGACCAACACGCAGCGTCCTCCAACCCAACCCACTACGTATCTGAATTCGAATTCCGGGATGCCCTACCAGCCGCCTGCTTCCCAGGTTAATTACAACTCCGCCAACCCTTCCAACGTTTATTACACGAATTCGAATTACTCGAATTACCGGTACGTCGCTGCAGCGACTCTAAATGGTGTATACTGATGGCTTCCGCTAGAACCTGTGGCTGCCCTCCGGGTCCGTGTTACTGTGGTGGTCGAAGATCATGATTGGCCTCTCTGAAGCTCAGTGCGATAATCACAGAGTTCTGCGTCCGGTAATTAGAATAAACTTATAAAGTGGTATATTATATAAGGGCTTCATGGATCATTTATTTCTAGAGCACCATTAGACGTTGTATTTACACGTTTGCAATTGATCAACCGAATGTCGAAGTAGAAAACTTTGTCTTCCAACGTTAATTATGACGGCGCGAGACAATCACCTGGTCCTGGCTGGCAAATGCAGATCCGTATGCTGCGATCTGAGTGAGCCGTCTCATTCCTGGTATTGTTCTATGTCCAGGTTCATATATACTGTACCATTTCGACTAAGTGTTCAAGTGACGCGTGACGGCGGGTTTTTCTGAGGCCTTTAAAAATTACCACAATTCAAAAGAAAACCTTTCGGCCATCTCGGGGTATAAACAAATCTGAAATTAATGAACAATCTGTCATCACATTATCACGTCACTCGCACCTTTTTGGGCCCTTCTTCGGCAATTCCCGGCTACTTCGGTGAATTAACACTGATCTCGGCAGGCCAAGTCTCAGCTATTTCGGGCCTCTGATTTCCGGTCTCCTCTCACAAATTCTCCCACCATCTTCTGGCCCCGTCTCGTGCGTGGCGCAATGTGAGCTGCGAACATTATCCAAGCAACAACAAAGAATCAGAAAACAGTGTCTAGCCTGTCAGTCTGGCCGACGTCTTTCAGGCGGTACCAGGGTGCTTGGAGGGCCTTTTGATTGATTCAAGTCCTTCATTTGAATTCGTCATATCTATTTTCCTTTTGTTTCCTTCTTAGCTGCGGGGTATCAAGGTCAATTGTAAACCTCGGAAGCCCGGAGTTATTTCCGGTGATCTCGGGCAACTCAAACACATCATAGCGCACAAGTTTGCTCGCTGGGAAGGCGATCCAACGCAGCACGAAATAGCGGATCATTGTTTTGGTATTTTGGACCTCCTGCATTCACCAAGAGTACGCTGTCCCCGCTGCCCATACATTTGGATGGAGAACCACTTCGGAGACAATGAGACCTTGAGGGAGTATGCTCACGGTATCGACGAGTTAACCCACCCATGAAGGCATAGGTTCTACTAACGTCTGTGGTATTCGGGCAAGTCTTGGTCTGCGAGCTTTCCGACACCGCTGCCAAGAACAGCCTTTTTTCTGGACTTGCGACTCGGTTTACCGATCGATCAGCTGGCTCCACTTAACCCACAAACTTACGGCATCAAATTGGGCCCTTCTAGCTCTCCATCCACAGCAGATAAAAACATTCTAAAATTTGAGCAGTCAATGGCAACTTGAAGAAGTCGATCTGTGAAAAAAAAAAACACTGAAAACAGTGGTGTCAAAACCGTGAACGATGAGGTTGCCGTCGCCTGCCAAATCAAGTGCCATCGGTGGCGGTGCGTTATGTGTGTTGTGCTCTTTCGCGCCACCCTGTTCATCGCATCGGAATTAAGTACACCATGTTTGAAAGCTCTGTCAGTCTACAACACGCATATTTCGGGTTTTCAAAATGCCTTCCTGCCTCGAGATCACGAGTACTTTAGTATTCGTTCATAATATCTCGTCCGGCGAGATCCTCGAGGCTTGCCAAGTACTGTCCGCCCAAAACGATGCAATGGAAATAGTGGCGATGTTCAATTTTCATTCAGCTTTTGTGACTATATTCAGGGCCGGGTCTCCGTAAACTGAGTTTCCTTAGATCCCAATCTAATGCGTTTTATGCGCCGCCACCTGTGACTGAGCAAATTCTTACCTAATGGATTCCGATTTTGTTTCTGCCGTTCCCATTCAACCTTTTTTACAAAGGCATATGGCTTAGCACCTTGAACCCAACGCAAAGCAACTTTTGGCCGGTTCCTTTCAACTTCGAACACTTTCTTCTTTTCGAAATGCGTCGTGCAATTATTTCATCAATCCTCAGCCACATTGCTGTGCTTAGCATTGGCGCTGTTTTGACCTTCGGCATTTAGTGCCGCGTTTGTCTCCTGAGGTTGCCGCTGTTCGACATCGGCAACTGTCTGCTTCTTGCTTTCATGTCGATTCATGCCCACTGGTTATGTGGATGTGATAGTCACTGTGAAGTCCATCGGGCGAGGGTGTTCATGCATTCCGAACCGGTTATCCTATGGGCCCAATGGGGCGAGTATAAGTAGGATTAGGGTGTTTCACACATCCCAACTTGAGACCGATTTGAGCCCCAACTTGGATCCCAACTCGACACGAAGTTGGAACCTGAAATTGGGCCGATTTCGAAGTTGGATGTCAAATCGTCCCTAACCCCACGATTTGACATCCAACTTGACCCCCAACTTGGCACCCGATTTTGTGCCCCAACTTCGCTTAACGCACCTTGGATACGCGAAAATGCCAACTTGATGCCAACTCAAGTCGATCTCGGGCTGATGGGCGTTCACACATCACTCCCAACTTGAGTCCCGACTTCGACCCCAACTTGGTCAAGTTGGGGCCAAGTTGGGGTCAAAATCGGGGCCAAGTTGGGGCTGAAATCGGAATGTGTGAAACACCCTATTGTGGTGTCGAACGGTGAGTGTATTTGAATCTATGTTTGGGTTTTTTGCAACCAGCTTAGCGCAACACACCTAGCTTCAAAATCCGCTGGGTAAATAGACAGGATGCGCAAAAGCCGCATGGCGCGCAACATCTTTCGGTGCGGCTTTTTCTCTGCTCTGCTGGGGCAGTCTAGGTGCTGATATAAACATTTCTGGAGGTACCTGGATGCAAAAGAGAGCAACTCCGCATGCGGCATTGTGCAGCCGCATGCGGCTTTGCGCATCCTGTCTAATATTGCATCTTCTCCCAAACATGACCGGCGCTTCGTACATCGCAAGGTGCGCGATTGCCAATATGTTTCAGGAGCTGTCGTCATGATCGGCATATTGGAATTGAAATTGTAACACCCGTCACATCCCGCCGTGCCTTACTCTCTCCTCTCATCCTCTGCGATGTGTTTGCTCAAAATCATCTGTGCTTTTCTGTGTGCATTGTGGATATGCTGTATCCATATGCACTTGGGGTCTTCCCCTGTGGAACGAGTTTCCACACCGGTCTCAGTACCGTCCAGAAAGATTTTGCCCCTGTCAGAAATGGATACCAGCTTGTACCCGGCCTGTGTGCCCGCGCACATCTTCTTCGAAGCGGGACCCGCTCGCCCATCAATTAGCGAGTTTGCGCAACAGCCACACCGTGGCTTATGGCTATCAAAAATGGAAATTTTCGACACATTAGTCAGATATTTTGGGTTGTCTCTGGGGCGTCAATTGCTGCTGGTTGAGGCTTCTATTGGATGGAATCAACTCCTCAGCCGGGTTGGCCATGGTGGTCAAAATCAAAAGCCATATAATGGCTCATATGGCTGTGTGCAAACTCTCTATTGTCGAATTTTTAATCACAACCAGTAACATGCCGTCTTTGCTGTGGAACAACATACCCTTCCACGATTATTATCTATCTGTGATTTCATCTGTGCCCAATGTGTCTCGCTGGCGTTCCCTGTTAACTCTTGTGTGGGCTATGCAACAACATCTTGTCTATGTGTACGCCGACGTTTCACTGCAACATCCTTGGGTCCGCACGCGCATTCTGCTCCATTTATTCGCCCGAAATTCCACCATCAAACACGATCGGATAGCGAGATATCCGTTGTTCGATGACGGCCGTATCTCCTCGTTCAATTGTGCCTGTTCTGTGGATATGTATATTCATACTCACAAATTGGTCAGTTTTGTTTCTCGCTTCTGTTCTCAATCTGCATCTCTTTACTACTGTTGTCGAAACTCCACTCCTGATGATATCTTATACTACAAGGGGCCTCGCATGCGAGGCGGAGGTCTTGCCAAGAAAGATTATCTGGCCGCTGAATTGAATCCTTTTTTGGTAGGTGATAGTCGCAGGATGAATGATGGTGATACCGCCAGATTCCAGACCCACATGTTGAGTTCAGAGTTGCCTGATAATTTGCAGATTGCCCCGAATATAATACACACCTCTCTACCTCTGCGTGTCCTCGCTCCGAAGTTAACCAAGGCTCAACTACTGGTAATCGGAGGTGTACACAACATACCAATGAAACCGCGCATGAGCTCTGATGAGCTCAAGATTGCATTGGAAAATCACAGTTGCAATTGTCCTCCATCTGTAACCGTATTCCGATACGCCACCAGGCAGGAGAAGATCTCCAAACAGACGATTCGGCGTACGTCTAGACGGGACCGTGCTCGCGCCCAGGAGCAGAACAAATACAGCCAAGCATTCAAACGACATCGAGATCTTCAATCAAATGCCACATCTGTTGCAGACATTGCACGTGAATGTTCATTTCCACCTGCACCAGCTTCCGATGACCTTCGTGAAAGCATCATCCGTGATTTTTGCAATGACTTTGATCCATCCAATTTTATTGAGACTGGCTGCGCCGTTTGTGGACGGCTCACTCCGAAGAAGCGATTAACGAACGAAGATGATTTGATGTTAGACTGGGATATACTGGTCCCCGAGGAATGTACTGTGCAAGAGAGATTCAATGTCGACGACGCAGTGGAGTGCACGTCTGGCCCGGTGTTAGCTGACGGATGTACTGATGTCTGTGTAGAATGTGAAGGTTCTCTCCACCGAGGCAGAGTCCCGCTGCAATCGCTTGCTAATCATCTTTGGCTTGGGGCGGTCCCTTGGCAACTGCAAGACCTCACGTTTGCGGAGCAGATGTTGATTTCCAAGGTTCGGCACAATCGTTGTGTGGTTCGGGTTGCTTCCGGTCGCGGCAAGTTGGTAGGGAACGCAATAATGTTCTCCACCCCAGTTGCGAAGGTGTATAATGTACTGCCTTTGTCGCAGGATGAGCTCAGTGAAGTACTTGCCTTTGTCTTCCTCGGATCTACTAAGCCAACTAACGAAGATTTCGCACGTACCCCCATGTTGGTACGCCGTCGGAGGGTCCAGGACGCTCTCGATTGGTTGAAACTGAATCATAAAGATTATGATTGTCTCACTATATCGAAAGAAAACCTTGAAGCATTGCCTGAGAACGGGATCCCTTGCGGAGTAGATTGGAAATAGACAGATCCCAACTCTTCTAATCTAGTCCCTGAAAGTTTGAGGGTGGACAACAGTGGAGAAGAAGACGAGGGAACATCTTCAGGTCCTTGTTCCTTCTCGGTTGCTGGACTGACCGGTGAACAATATAATTTGGACGACATGCGAACTCTTAAGATTAGGGCATTGGACCATCTGAAACGCGGTGGCAAGACGCTTGGCGTAGGCCATTCAGAGGAACCCGAGTCCATGTTTCACAACATACAATTATATCCCCAGATGTTCCCTTGGCTACTTCCTTAGGGTTAGGGTAACCCTAAAATCAGGCAATCCTTGCGACTCTGGTGAAATTGAAATAATTTGCGGTGCCATAGGACTGAATCATTGCGCACACATTGAAGATTTCATGGCAAAATAATGTTGTGCAGTTTCGACTGTCTGCGGCCTCGATACATCGGAGTTGAGGGGACACAAGAGCCAGCAGGATTCAGCCAGATTTTGAAACGTGATCTTGCGCGTACAATTTACGGTACCCCGTTTTGCATGAAAATTGAGTTCAGAGGGAAAATTGAAAGAAAAAATCGAGCAGCGAATACATATGGATGAACGAAGGAGGTGTGAGACGTAAAATGGGGGTGGATAGAAACTGCGAGAGGAATAGGAAGTCATCTTTTATCCATCTCACGGCGATGCGGCCGCAGTGGGAGAAATTGAACAGCCTTGCGGCACAGCGGGAAAGGTGACCGCGGCGCAGTGGGAAATCTGCTGTGAGTCTGTCAGCTGAGCGCTGATGAGAATAGCCTGTGCACACAAATGAGACAGGAAGGTAAAGCCCGCAGGACGAGAGGAGAGGAAGAGGTAATATGGGGCTTAGTCGGAACACAAGGAAAATAATTTTGGGAACTGCAGAGACAGAAAAATCAGAGCGGGCCCTCAGCAGACCATGGAGCCATTGCGTAATCGGGCGTCACAGAGAAAAGGGAAAGAATTCACCGTGCACACACCAGAGACACGTCCAGAACTGATCATCAGTCTATAGCTGACACAGCGCAAAAGATATACGGGTTTAGGCTGGGAAAGCACAGGGATTAGGGGATTGCGCAAGCGAACGGGAGGAGTGAGCGAACAGCAGTTAAGCCTTGTGGAGAAAGCAACCAAAAAGAACGGTTAACAGTGCACCGATATAGCCTAGAAATAGCACAGTAGATGTGAGCCGAAGCCCAGTACCCAGCAGACAATGTTTGAAAATCAGATCGGGACCAGAAAATATTGAGGACGAGCGAAGTGAGCACAGAATAGGATGCACCAATAGCAGGCCGCCTTTATATGTTTCAAGAGTGTGCCGCAAGAGTTGCGTGGCTTCGCGGCTCCATGACTGCGCCGTAGATAGCAGCGACTACTGTACGGACTTGTTGGGAGGCAACGGCGCGTCGACCGTGACATGCCGTAATAGACGGGGGCGACGCAACGGTACTATTTTTGGGCAACAAGATTGCCTTTTATGGCAATTTCCCGCGGTATTATTTGATTTTTGAGCTTTTTTCTCGCGCAAATGCCCTCTGTGACCGCGACCAGGCCGTACGCCGGCGACGCAACGGACCCCATCGTGACCGTGACCGTTGCCTCCCTACAAGTCAGTACAGTATGTTCTGCTGTGTCATGTCAAGGAAGGACTGCGCGCAGGTCAGCTGTTTCAATGCGATTGCAAAGGTGGGGTTGAGAAGTAAAGGCAGTGGAGGACGGAAGGTAGAGGAAGAGCAGAGGAAAACAAAAAGAAGAATAGCTACATGGGGATATAGCACAGCTGAGTGAGCAACATCTTAAAGAACGGATAATGGTCTAGCACGTGGCAGCTTGGCGGGCCCGGAGAAAATGCCGCGCACTGCCGCGCCTATCCCAATTTATGACTAGACATCAAAATTGGTCTTCCCCCAATTCGAATCAGGCTCCTGGAGCATAGAAATACCTACTAATACCTTGAGATCTTTCAATAGAGTGCTTCTGGTGGATATTATGATATTCTTCAAGTGTATTTTCCCTTGAGTCCCCTTCAAAATACCTGAAACTGCAGCCACTACAATTTCTGGGTAGTGGGATGAGTGTTCTTATATTAAATGGAGGGTTTGAAGGCCTTGAGACCTGTTTTCAACTCGGAATTTACTGCAGTAACTCCCCGCAACTGCGCGGCAGCAGCGCGTCAATGGGGCGGCAGTGCTGCGGCAGTGCGCGTCAGTACCGCGTCAATGCGCGTCAATACTGCGGCAGTGCACGTCACTGGCCCACTGGCTCCCTATTTGCGCCTGAACTCGTTTGTATGATGAACAAGTCTTGAAAAGTGACTCCTTTGGATATTGCATGAATTTTTGCACAGAATAAAAGGGATCTAGTCATAGTACATTGGGATAGATTTTACCTGATCTATTGGAAGGTGTCTCAAACCTTTTTTGGACTCAAAACAATGTATTGATACTTATATAGCAATTTCCAACGTAAATTGGGGTCCAGGAATGTGTGTGGAGAGAAATAGAGGCGGTGCGGCACTTCTCCCCCTTGCCGCGGCAATAACACAGCCACTGATGTAACTATTTGGTGCGCGGCACTGACTTTGTTGTTCACTCAACCATGTTGTATGATATGCATTTCACTTCATGTAGCTCTGGACATGTAAGATTCCATTCTCTTCCCAATCTGAACAACTTTGGAACATAATTGTCATGACTGGTAGAAGCCATTGCTGAAAGAATATGAGTAAAATTCCCAACCTGCACACCACATACTCTATACTTTATGACAATGACCAACACCAGCTTCGTTCTGCTGCACCAAGTCATGTATTCCCAACAATTAAAGAAGCAAATTCCTTCCAACCACACATGTTGAATTTCAGCATGTGGAAACTTGAGTAACTATCGAGTTCATTGAGTCTGGTTCAATCATTACTTTGGGAAACACACTAAATAAAAAATAAAGCTTAGAGAACTCAACTCACAATGATCTCAAATATCACTGATTTCTTCAAATTGAACCAGCAGCAGGGCATCTTGGGCATGCTCCTAGTCAAAGTAAAAGGTGCGCCACTGCTGTGCACCCTGAATTCTATGACAGCTGGGACAACTGATGTTACATATGTTGAATCTGCACTTGGTTTCAATGCTGTCCTTGGGCCAAGTTGTGCAACTTTGATGTGTTTGAACTTCTGAAAACATCAACTCACTGTCTACAAGCAGCAAGGGGGAGAAGTGCCGCGCCGTCTTTATTTCTTTCCACAATGAGGCTTGGAGTAAAATTGAGCTGGACCGTGTTATATATATCTGAATACATTGTTCTGATATCCAAAGATATTTGAAACACTTGCCAATACAAGCACTAATAATCTATCCCAACATTTCACCACATCCTCTTACTTCGGTGCAGAAATCAAGACTCTTCATTGAATGGTGATCCTTTGAAGACTTCTTACTGTAAAAATGACACTGCATGAAATTCAAACACCGTGGAATACCAGCCAAGTGCACTTGCAATGTATCAAGTTGACCTATTGTGTTATATCATTTTCAATAGAGAATGTGGATTCCGGGGATGTGTGTGTTATTTCAAATCAGTGCTATTTCCCTCAAGGAATATTTCTTGGCATGCTAGATCTCTTAGGGCGAATGGCCCCAGTTGCCACCGCAGTGCAAAGACAAACATATATATACATTCATGGACGCACTGGCCCCAGTCAACACATGAAGGATTTACAGCAGAGCTAAAGTAGATTAGCGCCTTCATTACAGAAGACACTATCCATTCCAAGTCTATTCTATACATTTTTTAGGAAGTGTGAGAGAATAAACTGATTTTTTATTTTTTGCCTGTCTTGAGATATCAGGTCAACTCTGTGCACTTGTCTGGGGGGTTCCACGAGATGGAAGCTTAATTGAGAAGGAAAATATTTGATGCATCTCCAATGTTTCACCTTTGGTAAATATTTTGGTGAAAAACATCTGGTGCCAGCTATAAGTAAATAAGGGTCTTTGCAGTCAATTTGGCTCCATAGATGTTGTCGAAATCACTGGTAGATTGTATTAAAACAGTCCAAAAGACTGTATTGTCATGGTTGAGGCTGCATAAATATGGGATTCCAACTTTACGATCAAAAATGATGGTAAAGGTGGAATCCCGTAGTCCCCATCAACAACACGTGACCTGGTGGTTTCATCCACATTCTCTTTCTCTCCGCCCTTCTTGCACAACCCAATCATGGAGTCTCTGCTCTTTTGCCTTACCCTCCTTTCGGTTCCGCCTGCTCCCTTCAAGTTACTGCAGTATAGGTTGTCTTCCGAGAATCCTTACTGTGATTAAACCTTTCAATATGGTTTTCATCCCAATCCCTTCCACGCTGGTTGTGGCTGCTTCACTTGCAGTTCGAGTGAGCCTAATCAGCATTTCGGCATTGAATAAAGGTTGTGAAAGCCTTGAACCATTCCTTTAATTTGCTGTTTGCCGCGGCATTGTGGGTCAGTATCGCGGTAGTGCATGTCGGTGCCAAGGTAATCATTATATAGAATTTATATAGCCCAAGATCAGGCTTTCAGGGAGTAAATTTTGTTTATGAGGGGTGAACTGTGACCAAGTCATAATTCATATAACCATGGTCTGGCTGTGGGTACTTCTCATTGCCGACATTGTGAATGACTCAAGTGAATTCAAAATGCAATACTTATTGAAATTCCCACCTATTTTGAGGAAACCCAGAGCAGACACTCACTAGACTTGGTATGCATCATTTGCTGGAATGAAGCATGGGAATGCTTATCCGTGTACATTGGCGTAATTTTGCTTCCCAAAATCTGACTTCCAGCACGGAACTGAATGTAAACCATGTGGAATGCTGACTTTTAGACCAGTGATGCCCCTTGCAACCTCTGAGGCGGTTGCATGCCAGAAATACCAGTGCGTGCTTATACAGTGGATTGTATCAATAGGTGATACTGATTTTTGAATGAACTAGCAATTGAAGAAATTTCAACTGGCACCTTGTTGGAAAGCGAATGCTACAGTGAAAATTGGATGGCTGTGGTGGCGGAACTTGTGGTCGTTCATGTGAGAAAAGACTTTCAAGTAAACACAGCATGGTACATTTTATCATTGGCAAATTGCTTATTAAGGTGGCCTGAAACAATTTCAGAGGTTCCTCACTAACTTAAAATCCCTTCTAGATAACTTGAATCCCGATTGGAGCTCAAGCCGAGCAGAAAACATAAGTATAGATAGTCACAATCCGATCATAATTCTACTCACAAGTTGGGATTGATTTCATTGCCTATTGGGGGTTGATGTGCCAGGTTTTGAGATCTAAACAATGTATTTACAATGTAAAGACATTCTACAACTTACATTTAGCCATAGAAACCCATGTGGAAGGAAAGAGAGACTGCGCGGCACTTCTCCCCTTTGCCGCGGCAATAACACAGCCACTATGCAATCAATTTCGTGTGTGGCCGCCATGTATATTGTCGCGCATTTGGCTCTGTGGTGTGATGTGAGATGGTTTGAGTGTTAAATATTCCTTGCTTCACTTCAAATTCCACCCACTGTTGAATGGGAAATCCACCAAGTATTAGTTTAGTCCAAGACCAGTTAAAATTTGGAAACTCAGTAATCCATATGCTAACCTGCCAGTATCACTTCTCCTCAGCTATATTCCAACTTTACCTGATACAGACGAATTGTTTTGCCACACACTTATGGGTTTTGGGCTGCAAATCCAGCAGAATACACATTCTAGTCATAAATTGGGATACTGTTTCAAACTTATATTACAAACTGTTATTAAGTTTTTTTTTGCATCCAGACCATGTATTTAGATTTATAAACCTCATCCCAGATGAAATTCACTGCATTTAACTGGCTCCTAGACCGGCAGCCGGCTAGGCCCGCTGAGGTCCGCGGAGGCCGGTGGACGCCTAGACACGGCGTTGCTAGGAGCATAGCAACGCCTAGACCCGCCTAGATAGGCAATGTCTAGGCAGGTCTAGGCGTTGCTATGCTCCTAGCAACGCCGTGTCTAGGTGTCCACCGGCCTCCGCGGACCTCAGCGGGCCTTGCCGGCTGCCGGTCTAGGAGCCGGTTAAATGCAGTGATTGGGGGCAGAAATGGTGAGGGGAAAGCATTAAACACGGCGTGGCACTGGTGCGGCAAAACACAGCCACCGCCGCGTCAATGCGCGTCAGTGCTGCGTCAGTGCGCGGCAACGCCACGGCAGTCGCGGCATTTTCACCCAGCCCCAGCTTGGCGACACGGCTCGGGTGCAGATACCGGTTTTAAACTTTAGCCAATCAATGCGCTTACCACATCTAATTCAAACTAGACACCCTACAAACACTATCAGATGCCCAGAAGAGGATTTGAGACAAATTGAGGAGAGAGGTCGAGGTCGGCATAGGGGAGGTCGGCAGAGCTCTGCACGGCTCGGTCGACAGACCTTTACCGAGGCGGATTAACAGAGCTCGGCAAACATCTGCACAGCTCGCCAGGGTCGGTCGATTCGGCTCCGGAATGCAGTGATAGGATTTTAACAGTTCCCATGCTTTCTTTACTGCTGTCGCACACCGCACTCACTTTCAGACTGGATTCAGACATTTACGCACCCGATACGTACTATATTTACGTATCGGTCAAGCGGTAGAAGATTATTTGTCCATAGAGAAAAATATACACAATTGCTTCTCCCAACTATTGGCCGCCTCCAAAAATTCTTTCAATCCATGGTCATCGGGAGAACGCGTACATATCCTGTATGCTCCGAATCATCCATTTTATTTTTGATATGCGGCAAGAGGGAGCTTGCAGCTACTTAGACCAAGAGACCAGATGAGGTCACGTTACCGTGCCGTGTCACGTCGCGTCAACAAAATTCCGAGCCCCCACAAATGAGAACTAAGATTTGGCCTGAATACCGTCCTGCCAAGGTTCTGCATTAAATATATTTCCAACCACTGAGAAACAATTCATCGTTAAGAGCTCATCACACTGGAAAGCAGCCATGGCGATGTTTTGCGGTCCTTACGCCTGTTTTCTTTTTTGCTTCACTTCTTAGCATATGGGATCCTGGTCGAAATTCGCAAGTTCGGAGAAGCCCCAACGATGATGAATCTGACTCAATTGGATAGGATCTCTGTAGGCCCCCATCGGCTCGATAGTAGCGGGATTCGCACCTGTTGTTCAATTGCTCATCGAACAAATGTCACCCCGGACGAGTGTAGGGTTGACCCGGAAATTCATGGTTGGTAAGGTGTCCAGGAATGAGCTTTTCCGGGGCACTGTTCGGGAAACAACTGTGCATAGAGAATCTGTTCCTGTAATGAAACGGCGAGACTAGAGCAGGGATGGGCGGCCCCCAGTGCTTCCGAACAGATAAAAATGTGAATACCGCGGCGGCGCTCCGACGATTGGGCCGAGTACCTACAATGTTATCATCCTGAATTGAGCGCCTCTTGCGACATCAACCTCCCTTTCTCGCGGTCGCCATAACGTCGGGCAGCGGCGCTTGCACCTCCTTCCACCCCTTGTGTAGTTCAATAGCTTGGCGGCGCTCCTGCAGTTCGTCCCCGTCCTCGTCATCATTCTCGTCCTGGGTTCGTTATCGCTGAGTTTTAATTGATTCGAGGGAACACATGTCAGAAAAGATCCGCAATTTATGGTGGACGTGGGTGAAGCAGGTCCAAAGATGGACTGGGGCGCTCCAGAAAAGAGATACATCGAGAGGGATTTCAGGCATGCAAGGGTAGCGCGCGGGGTGTGCGTGGGGTACCGCGCGGAAAACTGCAAAGTGATGATTAGGGGCCACCCGTGCGCCAACTCTGCCACAGAGTCATTGTCGAAATCGTATCCGAGAGGAGACGCAAGATGGAGACTGCCAGTGGTGAGGTTCGTGAAACAGAGGAGAAGCCGAACGGAGTGGTGGGGAATTGGATAGAGATGGTGGGGTTTGATTCCGCCCGTGTCATCGTGAGATCATTAAGAGAGGAATCAGAGATGCCCGACGATAAGGCGACGTAAAAGTCGTGCATCTCAGCCACCGTGACGAATTCATAAATTCGATGTCGAAGGTAGCGATTGCCACAAGAGGCAATATTTTCATCGGATTATCGGCTGGGAATGGTTCGATAAAAAGTGGTCTCAGAATCATTGAAAATGTTGTGGCGTATGTCGTTCTCTTACCACCATGTTGGGAATGGTTCGATAAAAAAATGGTCTCAAAATCATTGAAAAAGTTGTCGCGTATCTCATTCTCTTATCACCATGTCCTACGCCGCCCTCAACTCGTCCACTTCGCTCTCCGATTTCTCGTCACGCTATCTCGCACAGGCCCAGCAGATCCCTACCTCGCGGTTGGCCATTCTCGCGCTTGTAAACGCACCGGTCCTCGCCATCCTTTGCAACGCTCTCTGGCAAAAAATTGCGCCTAGGAAGACGTCGGATCCTCCAGTTGTCTTCCACTGGCTCCCTATCATAGGTTCTGCCATTTGGTATGGCAATGACCCGATTAACTTCTTCCAGACATGCCAGAAGAGGGTGTGTTTCCGTGCCGCCGTCTAATTCCACTTGATTTTCTGACCATTCGTAGTATGGCAATGTCTTCACCTTCATCCTTCTCGGCCGGAAGGTTACCGTCGCTCTGAGCGCCAAGGGAAGCAATTTTGTTTTGGGCGGAAAGTCGACCGCGTTCAATGCGGAGGGAGCATACAAGGTGCGCGAACTAGAAAATTCTGAGGAGCTGCTCTAACAAAGAAACAGCATTTGACGACTCCTGTGTTCGGGAAAGACGTCGTTTTCGACTGCACCAATGAAGTCTTCATGCAACAGAAAAAGTTTGTCAAATTCGGACTCACGACGGACAACTTCCGCGCCTATGTGGGCATGATCGAGGACGAGGTCGACGATTTCATGAGAAGAGATACGCGTTTCCGGACGTACCAACAGCACGACAACAACGAATGGGGCAGCTTCGACGTCATTGCTGCCATGGCCGAAATCACCATCCTGACCGCGTCGCGTACACTCCAGGGCAAGGAGGTCCGAGAGGGCCTCAACAAGTCCTTCTCGGAGACTTACAACGATCTTGACGGTGGCTTCACCCCTCTCAACTTCCTCTTCGCCAACCTGCCCCTCGAGAGCTACCGCAAGCGCGACCGCGCGCAGAAGAAAATGAGTGACTTTTATGTTGATATCATCACCCGGCGGAAACAGAACTCAGACGGCGACCACCACCATGACATAATCGCCTCGCTCATGGACCAAACGTATCGCAGCGGCGACAAGCTGCGCGACCACGAAATCGCGCACATTATGATTGCGCTGCTCAGGGCTGGCCAGCACACCAGCACTGCTACACTTGCCTGGACGATGCTACACCTCGCCTCCCGGCCTGACATCGCGTAAGTCTGCCTCGCTATAATGACGATTCGCTTTCATACTCATTCGACGTCGCAGGGATGCGCTGCACGACGAGCAGGTCAGGCGCTTTGCCAACACCGACGGTTCGCTGCGTCCCATGAGCTACGAGGACCTGCGCCATCTGCCTATCCTCGACTCGTGCATCCGCGAGACGCTGCGTGTGCACCCGCCGATCCACAGCATCATGCGGCAGGTGCGTGAGGACGTCCCCGTCCCGTCCTCGCTCGCTGCGCCGTCCAAGGACGGCGTCTACGTCGTGCCCAAGAACACATACGTGCTCGCTTCGCCGCTTATTTCACAGATCGACCCGCAGATCTGGAAAGACAGTGCACAGTGGCAGCCCACGCGGTGGAGCGACGCGGATGGCGTCGCGGCGCAGGCGCTCAGCGCATACACGGACGAGGGTGGAGAGAAGGTCGACTATGGGTTCGGTGCAGTGAGCAAGGGCACAGAGAGCCCATACCAGCCGTTCGGCGCGGGCAAGCACCGGTGTATTGGCGAGCAGGTTGGTGTTCCTTTTTTCCGCATGTCGGGCCCTGCTCACTGGCACGCGCTTACTTGCTTTTGTAGTTTGCGTATCTCCAGATTGGTACGATTATTGCGACCATCATCCGTAGAGTGGAGCTCCGTCTGCCGACGGCTGTGCCCAACCACAACTACCACGTACGTTTTCCCGGCGCTAGAGTCCCGTTTATTGCCCTATTTGTCACGTTGCTGACCTTTCCTTCCGCACAGACGCTCATCCTCATGCCGAAGGACCAGAAAAGTATCCACTACCGCCGTAGAAAGTTTGATTAGGGTAAGGCTTGTACTGCACGCGTAATTTGCACGCAGTATTATGATATTGAGAAATCCAAAATTTTCCCCTCTAAAAAATCTGTGAGCCGCTGGCAAAGCTGGTGTTTCCTGGGCTGATTCCCGCCAATGAATCCAGTCACCCTTTGAAGAGAGAAAGGATTGTCAGGCGTGATTTTCGCTCCGGTCTTGCACCATCATGATGCCCGTCGCGAGTGAGAAATAAGTCGACAATCGAAGTCGAGCAGGTCCAATACACCAGCCGAGGACGAGGACGAGGGCAGAAGAAAAGGATAGGACCGGCGAGGACGAGCTGGAACAGTCGAACAATGTCCAGGAGTACAGACCGGGAGTCATACTCATATGTACGGATGGAAATGTCGGTTAATTGAGACATTTGCAGATCGTCGGATCCAGGGGAAGGTCGGGTCGGGCCGGACAAGGGGGACTCAAAAATAAATATTTATATATAGGGTGGGGGGGGCCAGGAGAAAATGCCGCGCCTGCCGCGGCATTGCCGCGCATTGCCGCGCCTATCCCAATTATGACTAGACATCAAAATTAGTGTTCCCACAATCTGAATTGGGCTCCTGGAGCATAGAGACACCTACTAATGCCTTGATATCTTTCAATAGAGTGCTTCTGGCCGATATTATGATATTTTTCAAGCGTGTTTTGGCTTGAGTTCCCTTCAAAATATCTCAAACTGCAGCCACTACAATTTTTGGGCAGTGGGATAGGTGTTCTTACATTCAATCGGGGGTTTGAAGGTCTTAAAACCAGTTTTTAACTCGGAGTTTACTGTGGTGAATTCCTGCAACTGCGCGGCAGCGGCGCGTCAATGGTGTGGCAGTGCCGCGGCAGTGCGCGTCAGTGCCGCGTCAATGCGCGTCAATACCACGGCAGTGCGTGTCACCTCCCTGTTTGCACTATAACTCATTTGTACAATGAAAATTTTTGGAAAAGTCATTCTTCTGGATATTGCATGAATTTTTGCATAGAACAAAAGGGATCTAGTCATACATTGGGATAGATTTTATCTGATCTATTGGAAGATGTCTCAAACCTTTTTTAGACTCAAAACAATGTATTGAGACTCATACAGCTCTTTCCAACATCAATTGGAGTCCAGGAAGGGGTGTGGAAAGAAATAGAGGTCGCGCGGCACTTCTCCCCCCTGCCGCGGCAATAACACAGTCACTGATGAAAACACGGCAAGGGGGAGAAGTGCCGCGCTGCCTTTATTTCTTTCCACACTGACTCCTGGAGTAAAATTTGAGCTGAACATTGTTATATATATCTAAATACATTGTTGTGACATCCCAAACTATCTGAAACAATTGCCAATACAAGACCTAATAATCTGTCCCAATATATCACTAGATTGTCTTACTTTGGTGCAGAAATCAATACTCTTGATTGAATGATGATCCTTTGAAGACTTTTTAATGTACAAATGAGGATGCACAAAATTGAAACACCTTGTGATATCAGGCCAAGTGTGCTTGCAATATATCAAGTTGACCTATTCTGCTATATCATATTCAAGTGACAATGTGGATTCTGGTGACCAGTTTGTTATTTTGAATCAGTGCTATTTCACTCAAGAAACATTCCTAGGCATACTAGATCTCTTAGAGCAAATGGCCTCAATGTCTACCACAGTGCAAAGACAAACATTTGCATCCATGGATGCACTGTTGCCAGTCAACACAAGAATGAGTAAAAAATTCACAACGGAGCTGGAGCCAATTAGCCCCTTCATAACAGAAGTTTTAGGACATATGAAAGTGAATAAAACTGTTTTTTTTTTTTTGCCTGTCTCAAGATATCAGGTCAGATCTGTGCAGTTGCCTGGGGCTTTCCATGAGATGGGAGATCAATTGAGAAGGAAAATACTTGATATAAATCCAATATCTCATCTCTGGTGAATATTTTGGGAAAAAACCTCTGGTGTCCACTATATGCAAATAAGGGACTTTACAGCCAGTTTGGCTCCATAGATGTTATTGAAATGACTTGTAGATTGGATTCAGACTGTCCAAAAGACAGTATTGTACGTGGTTGAAGCTGCATAATCCCGTAGTCCTCATCAGAAACACGTGACCTATTGGTTCCATCCACGTTCTCTTTTTCTTTGCCCTTCTTGGGCAACCCAATCATAAAGCCCCTGTTCCTTCTTTCTCCTTCTAGTTCAGCCTGCTCTCTTGCAGCAGTACAGTGGCAGCATCTGAGAGCTGTGGTTCTGTTGCAATTGGTCAATCCCATTTTCATGGACTCGGAATATCAGCTTCCATGGTTCAAATTGGTATTCCTATGCATTGAGTCAAACTGTTAAAGCATAAAAATGATCGTCAAGAACTCAATATTGTTTCTATAATAAATCTTTCCACACTGACTGTGGCTGCATCACTTGCAGTTCCAATGAGCCCAACGACTCGGAGCATTTCAGCATGGGATGAAGGTTTTGAAAGCCTTAAACCATTTCTTTACTTTGCAGTTTGCTACAGCATTATGTGTCAGTGTCGCAACGGTGCACGTCAGTGCCACGGTAATAATTATATTGAATTTATAAAACCCACATTGGACTTTCAGGGAGTAAATTTTGTTTCTGTGGGGTGAACTATCCAAGTCATAATTCATGTAACCATGGTCAACATTGTGAATGACTTGATTGAACTCAAGATGCAACATGTATTGAACTTGCCAATTATTCTGAGGAAACCCAGAGTAAACACTCACTAGCCTTGGTATGCACCATTTGCTGGAATCGAAGCATGGGCGTACTCATTAGATAGGATGCGCAAAAGCCGCATGGGCCGCATGCGGCTTCATGCGGCTTTTGTGCATTGTGCAAAGCCGCACCAGAAAATTCCTTTGGGCGGGAATCCAAAGCTATATTTTGAATATAATACATACAATTAAGGGTACTAGTCGCGTCTGGTGAGTCTGGTGTGGTGAGCGTTGAATTGATGATCAATCCACTGCGGCGTGTGTGATGTCATCCCATTAGCCGCGCAATGATGTCAGAAATGCTGTCAAAATAGGGCATTTCTCACGTGTGCTCTGCAACTGAATTCAATGATACTCAAGAGGCACAGGGTTCAGGCCTGGAATACAGGTTTGACAGCCATTAAACTCATAATTATATTTAAAAAACCTAAAATCCCATGCGGCTTTGCGCAAGTGCCAAAAGCCGCATGCGGCTGATGCGCATCCTATCTATTTGTGCACACTGGCGTAATTTGGGTTTCCAAAATTTGACTTCCAGCATGGAACTGAATGCAGGTTGCGTCATATGCAAACTGTTAGACCAGTGATGCCCTTGCAAAGTCTGGGGCAGTTACATGCCAGGAGTATCAGTGTACGTGGATTATCAGTAGGTAATACTGAATTTTGAATGAACTAGTAGTTGAAGAAATTTGAACTAGCACCTTGTTGGAAAGAGAATGCTACAGTGAAAATTGAATAGCTGTGGTGGCGCAACTTCTGGGAGTTCACATGAGCAAAGAATACTGCATAGCGTATTTTACCATTGACAAGTTGTATATCAAGGTGGCCTGAAACAATTTCAGAGGTCCCTCATCAACTTAAAATCCCTTCTAGAAAACTTGAATGCTGATCAGAGCTCAACCCGAGCGGAAAACACAAGTATAGTCATACTACAATCATGATTTTATTCATGGGTTGGGATTGATTTCATCGCCTATTGGGAATCAATATGCCAGGTTTTGAGATCCAAACAGTGTATTACACCATAATGACTTTCTACAACTTACATTTCACCCTAGAAAGCTGTGTGGAAGGAAAGAGCGATTGTGCGGCACTTCTCCCCCTTTGCCGCGGCAAAACACAGCCACTGCCGTGTCAGTGCGCAGCATGTCCAGACATGTCAGTCATATCCTATAGTCCTCTTTTGTGTGTGTTATCTGGTAGAATATCTGTTTATGCCTCCCTCATTAATTGTGTGAGATCTGCTTGGCTTTAATTCCCTCATGCAAGCTGACAGAAGTTGCCTTTCAAATTGCAAGAGGTTCATACAATACAACAAAGTCCAACTTTCAATGTCTACTTCTGATCCTCATTTGACTATTTTATCTGGTAGATTATATATGTTCATGCTCCCACAATCAATTGCATCAAATGTGCTTCATCATACTTCCCTCAGACTACCACCTGGAGTTGAAGGTCAAAGTATCTTTCTTGCATGCTGCAGACCAATTGTTCTCAAGTTGCATGGAGCCAGTAAATACTTCATTATGAGTGTTCCTCCACCTATATGAGTATTTCACTGGCTCTTTATTGCATCCTTTGGGTAAACACGCAAAACCCTGAGTTGGCCAAAGCTGAAATTCAGTGGTTATTTCTCAGGGTTCAAGTGGTCCAAACAACCTACTTAAAGCTCAAAACATACACTAAGCTTAATTTTCCAGGGAATAAGAGATGTGGCTGAAATTAGAGGCAGCACAGCACTTCTCCCCTTTGCCGCGGCAATAACACAGCCACTATGCAATCAATTTCGTGTGGCCGCCATACTCATTGTCGCGCATTCAGGTCTGTCGTGTCATGCGAGATGGTTTGAGTGTGTAATATTCCTTCTTCACTCCAAATTCCGCCCACTGTTGAATAGGGAATCAAGTGGATATCAGTTTAGTCTGAGACCAATTAAAATTTGGAAACTCAGTCATCCACATGCTAACCTGCCATTATAGCCTCCCCTCAGCATTGTTCCAAGTTTACCTGATACAGATAGATTGTTTTGCCACACACTTCCGGGTTTTAGACCACAAATCTCAACAGAATACACATTCTAGTCATAAATTAGGATACTGTTTTCAAACTTGTATTACAAAGTATTATAAAGTGTTTTTTGCATCCAGACTATGTATTTAGATTTATAAACCTCATCCGAGATAAAATTAAGGGTAGAAATGGTGTATGGAAGGCATTAAACACGGCGCGGCACTGGCGCGGCAAAACACAGCCACCGCCGCGTCAATGCGCGTCAGTGCCGCGTCAGTGCGCGGCAATGCCACGGCAGTCGCGGCATTTTCACCCAGCCCGGGTGGGGGGGGGGGGGGGGGTCCTCTGGAGGACTTAAAAAAACTTTTGTCATGTATTTCAAAAAGAGTTCAAATATGTTTACAAATGCCTTTCAACATGATCTGACACTCTACAGGGGTTCAGAAGGAGTTTTGAGCCCACCAGCACAACAAAACGGCTAAGATTGATGGGAACTTCCCGATTGGGCTGTCTCGATCACAATCAGTGTCAATCACCCGAGCCAAATCCGTCGGATAGACATTCACAGTGCCAGGTGCGCTGTCTATAGCCTGCCATGTCCGAAAATTGCTACCACCCATACACCATTGAATTGTGTGACTAACTAGCAGACAGAGGAAAGCTGAGGAGAGCCCAGACAGAACGCTGGGTGCTTGTTTAGCTCCCTTTTTGCTTGGAAATATCTGGAGATATGATTGTGAGGGTCCCAGCATTATGGTTGCTTCCCAAGGGATGACTCAGGCTTGTAAAAATTAAGGAGCAGACTTGAGTAGCACAGCTGCCCGCAAGTTTCAATTGTCCTGCTGCAGCCGAGCCAGCCGGCTAGATCGGGCCGGGACAGGGGTGGGAAATAATTTCCTTATAAAGGGGGGGGAGGGGGGGGGGGGGTCCTAAATTTTGCTTAAAAACACTTTCGGAGTGGATATACGTTTTTTTAAAGTTGATTCCCCCTTGGGGCCGGACCCGACCCGCTTCCAAATGTTGTGGCGACCCGACCCGACACTCCCATGCCTCAGACGCTCACCGACGACTTAGCAACGTTGCTGTTGCAAGCTAGGTCACGATGTCAGGCCGTTCTGGTGACCTGACCGACCTTCAAGTTCCCTGACCGAACCGACCATTCGACCAGTCACTGACACTGACTAGTCAGTGACCTGCACAACACTGGTGCTAAAACATGGCTTGAACCTCGCCACAAACCAGCTTTGCGGTCCCGATTACCATGTCGCCCTCCTCCCCAGAGAACGCAAGTCCAGCTCGGCAAACCCTACAGATTTGGATGGACGCCATGCAGAGGCGCGATGTCACTAGCCTGTTGCGACGACTCTGGTGAATTCAGTATACAGCTCCTCCCTACGACACTGGGACGGCCGAAAGTGAGTGCGAAGATCGTCGTGAATCTGAACGACGCTAAATTAAGGCACGAGATGAACAAGGCCGTGTATTCGGAAGCGTTCCGTGCAGGAGTTGCACAGTTGAAACCCGTGACGATCCGTCCCCTCGATTTTTATGTGCTGGAATGATTCTGAACGATCGCTCCGCAGGTCCAGTTTGACGAAGTCATCGACGCCGGTACGGTGTTTACATTGCGTGCTGCCTCCAACGGGCAATCGGTCTCGGGAACACCATGGGCCTTTGAATACATCTTCATCGTGCGCCTTACTGAGCCGAAAGATAGTGGCGCGCCCAAAATCGTGTCAATGATGGAGTTTGTAGACTCGGCTGAGGTACAGAAGTTCTTCGTTGCGGAACAGGCGGCCAAAGGCGCAGCTTTCAAGTGAGAGGGGGCATTGCAAGGGATGTTGAAGTGTGGGTACGATGATTTAGATCGACACTTTCTGCGGTAATCCTCCTGAATTTGGATTCCTGAATCTAATTATGGAGTTTGACTCTACGATCCCGCCGGGATTCGTCGCGGTCAGGCTGCGCGTGACTTGGCCTTTCGTCGGGGCTCAAGGGGCACTCGTCGACTCCGCCTCCAGGTGGGAACCGCCTCCCTTAGGACAGAGGTATTGGGTTCAATTCCCAATGCGTACATTCTCTTCCTTT
Source organism: Mycena galopus ATCC 62051 (assembly GCA_014925785.1). Lineage (NCBI taxonomy): Eukaryota > Fungi > Basidiomycota > Agaricomycetes > Agaricales > Mycenaceae > Mycena > Mycena galopus. Next base: position 157,375 of record WIQG01000156.1, read on the forward strand.
TTCCAGCATCCCGCAGCTCCCGGGGATCCACTGAAACGTGGGAGTAACAGAATTTCTGCTCGGGTGTCGGCTTGTCGCCTTTCGGCTGGAGGGTGACATAGGACGGTTTAGCCACTGGCATTTAGGGTGTTTGGGCCGGCGGTACACCGCTGAGGTGCGCGTGAAAATGGAACCAGACACAGCAAAGGTTAAACATACCATGAAGAGGCGACGTAAGCTCCCGAGCACTGGGTCTGTGTGTGTCCCTGCCTGCGTGATATTCCATTGAGCTACGCCGCAAGCCTTGGCATAATTCGCGGAACAGGGAATGATTGAACCCAAGTTCTCGCCCTGGAGCCGGTCACCACTCGTTACACTACATTACTCATATCTTAAGCAGATGGCCTGATTTTATGTGCGCATGTTTATATTCTTCTTTTTCTCCCACTGTCTGCCCGGCCGCTGCCATATGTCTATTCCATTGCCGGTTTCATTTCTGGGGTCTGGTCGGAGGTAACGGGTCCATCAGAATTAGGTTCGATCCAAGTATTTGGACCCTCCACAAGGTTATTTTTGACCTGACCAGTCAACCGTTCAAATTCCGCTCAAAGGAAAGGCATCCTTGCGCAATCTTTTTTCTTTTCGCGCCCTCGTCATGTCCTCCTACTCTCGTTATTCTGCGTACATAAATTTTATATTATGCAGATGCCATGGATCACATTATGACTCGCATCTTTAGCAGATGCCCCGATTTTCGTATGCACCTGTTTATATTCTTCCATTTTTCACACTTTCTGCCGGAAGGTTCCGTATGCGCATCCATTTGATTACCGGGGTCCCTGGGAACTGCTCGTGCAAAATTAGCTCTGATCTAGGGAGTTGGACTCGCCAATCAGCCGCTCAACGACCGTTCAAAAGGAAGGGTCTCCTTCGACCTCTTCCTTTCTTTCACAGCCCCATCGTCTCCTCCCACATCGCGCCACGTTCGTCTAGGCCTATGCACTCTCATATTCCCGCCCTTCTGCTATATGCTGTACCCACTGCTTCGGCCTGCAAATCGCAAAACTCACCGTGCACTAGTTTCCCTGTGTTCCATGTGCGCTTTTCGCATGGATCAAGCCCAGCAAGACGCCACAAGCATCAAGTTGAAAGGCTTCTGCCCCGCAACACTGCTCCTTCCCATCCTTCACGGTAACTTCTGGTCTATGTCAAACCTAGCGAACTGTCATGAACCTCAAGATAATGGACGACGCTTTGACATCTCCCCTCATGACTGTGGGCTTGTTTATTCTCACGGATCGAGGCAGTTGCTCGACCTCAAGATGTTGTCAAGCTCTTGAACATTTGGCATCGTGAACACTCCGATGGCCGATGACTATACAAGCATTCCTTTTGTGTTGTCTCTTCCCCGTCGCTTTCCCCGTCCAAGGTTGATCGTCGACCTTCCGGTTCTCGGGATGCTTCGGCCATTCATTCCCATTTTGTTGCGTATTTTATTACACAAAGTCTTCTGAATATCACTGACAATTTCATTTCACGACAGGTCTAGTCCGCAACGGAAAGACTGGATATATATATACTCGTTTCCTTGCTGGACCGCTCAAAGGTGCACATCATCTCTGCCTTTTCCCTCCCTGATTAACACGCTGGCAGTATTTGAGAACAACCGAGCTCTAGGGTCTGCATATGTGAGTCAATATTGTCTTCCCTAAACCGTATTGATTCATTTCTGTACACGCACCGCGTGTATCTGTTTTAGCGGAGTTGTCAGGTCACTGGACACGGCTACCAAGTCTTATATAGCTCAAAATTGATGTTGCGCATTGCGTTGGTGCCCCCGCCACCGCCATTGTGTACTTTCCCTCTCTGTTAGAGACTCTTTCTATTCACTTGAATTCGAATTGACCATTATTGCCCTATGTAGGTTACTTCGTTGACCGTCCGTTCTCCGTCCACCCTTGGAAATTGCTATACCCCAACCCCATTTATGGTGGTTGAGACGTAAACCAATGCGGTGCGGACATTCTGCTTACAACCACGCCCTAAGTCATCTAGGTGGGTTAGAATAGTACAATGTGACGCGTCCGTATGTATTCAGCCACAGTTTGTAAAATTGATGAGTTGTACATAGCGCTCAATATCAAATTTCTTCTTTCCACCATTGTCATTCTGCTTACAACTCTGTACAGTCATCGATGATCCATGATATCGGATGCACATTGAATCTGTCTTGTTCAAAATGCAACTTCTTTAACATTTCATGACGCCCATATGGTTACAATCTGCAAATACTAATGATAACAGTTTGTTTTGCTGAGAAGTTGATTACTCGCTCCCTCTGTGCAACTTGTGGGTCCGAGCAAGAAGGTACAGTCTGTGTCACTAAGGTTGGGCAACTGGGATGAGATTCGGGGATACTCGCGCCGGAGCGGAGCGACGGCAGATCTTGTCTTCATCTAAGGATGCGTACCGGTTTTACCTCTCGAGCACAGATTAGGCGGATCTGAACAAGGCGGGCATGGTAGTACACCGTGTATAATTCAGCTCCAGTACACGGATTTGGGTTAAGAAATATATCCTACTTCGGGTTCCAAGTGTGAAAGTATTTGACGCGCCCGTGCCGCGACATGAAATCCGATTAAATCCGCGCTTCTGCTTCTGCGGCGTGATGTCCGAGTTAGAGTAATGCACTCTCTCCTCCTCTCTCCTCCATCGCGAGGCTCGGCGGGACTAAAAATAGGTATGTAGCAAGCCTGTCTCCGGTCCGGCTAGCCGGACAACCTCAGAATCGTGCGTGGAACACGTCAATATCATATGATCTGAGAACGGCGGCTTCATCCGAACCTATGTCGAGCTAGCCGAGATTTCCCACGTCTAGGTGCACGTGGCTGCCTAGACAGGCCTAGCTTGGAGCTCGGCAGACCTCGGTCCGACTAGATTTATTTCGCCGAGGGGTCGGCTGAATGCAGTGAATGGACTAATAGGGGCAGTCAGAGTAGATGCTTAATGCGTGCTTAATTGACGTGCTTCAGATGTGCTCAAGCGAATTAATTAGGATCAAAGGCACGTAAATTTGCCACCCCAACGCACTGAGAGTCAGAAAATCCCCAGAAAATTCCAGTTGAAGCACCTTTTAAGAATGTTGAAGCGCCTCCAGAGGTGCTTCAATGCATTTAATCTGCTTAATGATTTTCGTGCTTATTCCCATGATAAATAAAATCCTTAAGCACATGTGAAGCACATCGATTAAGCACATATTAAGTGTCAACTCTGACTGCCCCTAATGTCTCGGGAGCAAACAATAGGGTGTTTCACGACGAGTTTTTTGAGCCTTTTTTGCATGCCTTTTATGGTCCCTTTTTTCGGCATGGCCAAAAAACGTTTTCACCGTTTTTTGAAAGTGTGCATAAGAGGGGTCGAGGCCTTTTATGCATCATTTTCGTTTTTTTGGTAGCGTTTTATGGCTCTTTTTTCACCCCATCAAAAAACTGGACCATGTTTTCGCTTAGAGGTTTCACGACGAACCCTTTTTTAGGCGTTTTTTGATCGTTTTTTCAACATTTTTCCATTGAAAAAAGAACGATAAAAGAACCTAAAAAAGGCCTCAAAAATGCTCAAAAAACCCGTCATAAAACACCCTCATTTTTGCAATTACGAGTACTTTAGTAATCATTCATAATATCTCGAGAGCACCATTTTTCCGACCTCGTTGTCTTGCTGTAGTGATTTACCGTTCGTAATGATTTTAGTGGCAGTGCTCATTTTCCATTAGATTTTTGAATGCCCTCTGGTGGCAGTGTTTTTCTTGTTACAAAATTCCATTAGATTCTCTAAGATTCATTAGATTTAAGAGGCGGTGCATACACGTAAGCGATGCATTGGGAAGATTGTCAGTTCGATCCGCTCCGCGTCGTATTTATTTATACCATGATTCAGGATTCACGCACATATTTCACTCGTCTTAGATACACAGATTACATGTGAGTTACTATTGTACTACAGTATGGCTATGAACTGCAGGTAAATCACTTACCTCAACGAAGGCTATATTGTCGGTGGTGGCAAGAAGCAAGAGGAAAAAATAGGCACCGGTGCACGTGGCCAAAGAAGCGGAGCAGAATTCGGCATGATGTGATGCCGAAACTTCTCATGCCCAAACTTCGAGCCTGCAGGGCACCTGATCGGCACCCAACGATGCCGCAGGAATCTCTGCTTGTTTGGTGCATCTGAACATCAAATTCCTCTCTTGTTTCTTACTCTTGCCGCGCACAAAAAGTTTATTTGAGGTTTAATGTCAGTATAGTAAGCCACGGGATAAGAAACAGAAAATAAAAGATGGTAATTAAAATTTTCCCAAGTACGAGTCACGCCACGCTTAATACGGTGGCCTCACCAAACAAGTACGGTGCAGATTTTTGTTGTAGACATTGCTAAGTTATAACTGCACGAGCCGCCTGTACACCATCTGCGCAGTGCTGAATATGATATACACAACTGCTATCGATCCGAGCGTCCAGCCCACGAAGGCCAGAGTGAAAGCGGGCGTCTGGGCGAGCGTATGAGTGGGGTACGCTCGCAGCATCAGCGCTGTCGGCAGGTCAGGGCGGTGAACAGGTTAACAAGGGATTCAACGCACTTGTGACGACCATGTTCAGCGGTGCGGCGATGTAGCCGAAGCCGATGCTAACGAGCGGCTCGTAGAACCAGTCTTCGGGGCTGAATATGCCGGGCACGTAGAGGCCGAAGAGGCGGCGGAAATAGTCCCTGAGGCGCTGCGTGCGCGGGGACTCGCAAAATTCTACCGCGAAGATGACCGGCGCGAAGAACGCGTAACCCAGCATGAAGAATCATGGCCACCTCCATCGCGGTGTTTCGTTGTCATCCCCCTTCATGTTGTGGACGTGGACCATCCCTGCGGTGCCGGCGATGACTGCATGGCCGAACCCACAAGTCAGTGGGAATCGCGGGGGGCCACGGATGAATGGTACGCACGGACGAAGGATAATGATTTCCATACGGCCCACGCGATGGGCAGGACGCCGGACATGTCGACGTCGTAGGTGAAGAGAAGAAGTAAAAGTTACACAGTCATCGCGCTTAAAGGTTCCGATGACGGCGCGCCCCGCAAATGATGGCGCATCGCCTCCGGCTCAGAGCCTTTAAGAGGAAAAAGGTTTTGCGGATATCCAGGGTGGACCACTATGCAATTGCAATTGGAACAAGAGGAGTGGAATTCCTCGTACCTTGATTCAATTTTGAGTATCCGAAATTCTTCTGCCGCCGGTCCCCGCCGAATCGGCAGTCTTTGCCACCGACTCTTTGCGGCATGTTTGGACATTATGTAAACCACCTCACAGGAGCGGGACCAGTGAGTCAGCGGCGACCCAGAGTTACCACAGGCGCGTATCGATATCTGAACCCCCTCCGTAATAAAAAACCGGCCACATAATTTCCGCATAGATCATATACATTCCCCTCGCTACCTAATACGCACGGAAGGCCCCCTCCGTTGTGGAAGAGGGAATTGCCTCGGTCGTAGGTTCTTGCGAAGGGCTGGTGATCCGTGTGGCGGTGGAGTCCAAGAATACCTTGACTCCTTCAAATACAGGGGCCCGGGAGCGGCGATTCGACCCAGGGTATTGCGCCTACGCGCACAAATTACAAGGCAGGGTGAAAAAATGAAATGAAAGTGCTATAATGCGGTAATGCACGAGGGAAGGGACCGTATGCACCCAACCCCCGCAGACACCACACGTGTCAACACCACCCTCTCCCCAGCCTCGATCTTCCTCCCCTTGCTCTGCGCCACCAGCACAAACCCAACCCAAACCCAACCCCAAACTTGTCGTCGTCGTCCACGGCAGTGGGTGTAGTTGCGAAATCGAAAACCAACTCACACAGGACGCGAAATACAACTCGACTCCAACTCCAGCTCCGGCTCCCACACGCAAGGACGCGTCGGGGGCCGCATAGATATAGACATAGAACCTCAGGCCTCAGAGATCGAAGCGGGGAAGAGAGAAAGATGGGAAGCGGTTAGCATGGCATGGCATGGCATCTCCGAAATTCGTATCATATCATATCGTATCGTATCGCAGCAGCAGACGAGCCTTGAGCCTTGGCATGAGACAGGACTTGGGATGGGCCTTGGGAGGGGGAATACTGACGAAGACGCAGGAGGCGAAACCCGGATGTGGAGGGATTGGATTGGGACTGAGTGCGGCGAAGCCGAGGACGAAGACCCGGGACTGCACCTCGCACACAGAGGAGACAAGACATACGCCCGGGGAACCGGAGGCGCGGCTAGAGGCATGGACGAAAACCAAATGAAACGAACGCACCTTCCTCCCTCTTGCACCAACCACAAGAAAATCACACGAACACACGCTCAGCGGTGCGGTGCGCCTCCTACTCGCCCACGCGCGCGCGCCGGTGCCGATGCCGATGAGCGCGCGCGGCGCATCTGCACCTGGACGCACTGTCCTGTTCCCCGGGGTGTGCATGGAGCGAGGAGGTGGCACTGGATCCACCTGCCCCCCTGCGCTCTCGTTCGTGACTTATGATCGCATGAGCCAACGGAGGGAGGGAGGGGGATCCTCAATGAATACGTAGGGAGCAAGAGGAAGAGAAATAGGTAGAAGTGTACGTATTATATATAAAGTGGAACAGGACGCGTACGCCGCACCGGACGACCGCAAACGCGCCTTCGAACGGGAGGACGCGAGCGTGAGCCATCTTTCTGCTGGCTGAGGATAGGGCTGGTAAGGTTAGTTTTGGGGTTCAATGATGCGGTGATGGGGATGGTTGAAGCGGAAGGCGAAGACGAGGATGGGGAGAGCGAGGGGGAGAGGGGCGGTAGGTAGGTAGGTACGTGTGGCGATCATGGCGAAGGCGGGAGGAAACGCGCAAGGGGGATGCGAAGGGAATAGGGGGAGGACGAGGGAGACACAGACACAGAAGCGGACGCACGACGCGGTTGGTGATCCACAGAGTGCCACGCGCCGAGGAAGCGGAAGCGGGCGCACCTTCTGGAAGGGACGCGAAGAAAATGGTTAGTATATGAGTATTGAGCAGCATCGTATTGGGCCGATGGTAGGAAGGCAAAGACGCACCAGCGAATAAAGTCCAGCTTCGTATAATCGACACCGGGCCACGAAAGAGGCCAGTTCTACGATGGGAAGAGGAAAATGAGTGGTAGTTGCGCGAGGGCGAGTTAACCTCGGAAGAAGGACCTGCAATCAAAATCAAAGATGCTAAATAGAAATGGAGCATGGACCTGCACTGCCAGGATTCTCCATCGGCGACTGGAGCACGATGCACATGAGGGCGAAGACGCGACGACGAATGCATTTAATCCGGGTCCGTGGGGAAGGGAATGGAAAGCGGTCCACGCTCCCCGCATTGAACGAACCCCAGGCAAGCTCTACCGTCGAATACCATCCCGCACCCTCGCCAGGGTCTTCACCGCTCTCCTTCGCTGGTGCCGGTGCTTCAGCCGCGATCGGGCGCCCTCGTATAAACCGTGCACCCCCGCACGCGGATGCCATCGAGCAGCGTGAGCGTTGTCGACCTGGCGCAGATTGCGGAGGCGGAGGCGCGGGGTGCAGCAAAGACGATAACAATAGAGATGACGATGAAGTGCGCCTGCCATTCTAGGTTGCCGGTGTAGCGTACGGTAGGAGGGCCCATTGAGCGCGCCGTGGTTGATCGAGTGTCGAACGCTGAGCGCAAAGGATGGCTCAGCGTCGCAGGCAAATCTCAAAGTCGAGGCAATTTCCAAGAAGCAAGAAGCAAAATCACAATGATCCGTTGGTGTAGGTTGTGATCCGTATCTTGATCTCCGGGGATACCGAACGGAAAGCGGGCCGATCCCAATTGCGAAACGAAATGGTGCCCACGCAGGAATCAAGCTGTTAAAGCCAACGAACGGCACCGCCCACCTTTGAAACGCCGTCTCAGATCATGTTCCGTTTTGTGCGTGGTTCCAACTCAAGATGTTTAAGCATTCAAGATTGGGTTCCTCGAAAAGACCATGACGCGCCGCAATTCTTCCTTACAAGGAACTGAAAGGCAACTAACTTGAGTCCAGTGGCATGCCGCGAAAATATAATATATTGGCCGGGAATACACAATGTTGCCACTGGACGTATCCAGTTGAACCAAAGAGGCAAACATCAACGTAAAGATTCATCGACCAATGGTGCAAAAATGAAAACCAGAATTTTTTAAACAGTGGGATCTATAATATAGTCAAATTCGATGGCCACGGGGGACCCCACGATGGAGCACTGTAGCCAGAGGAGTGTAAAATAATTATGTGTAATACAAAGAGCAAGGAGGTAAGAATAGTGAGCTGGATGAAGGACGAGTAGGTGCAAGAACCTGTGAAGAAAAAAGCAGAGCTAGGACACCTGAGAACAATGCAAAGTAGAGCTGCATTTGAGCCTGAGGACACCAGCAGTACAAAGCTGAGATAAAACCATTCCACTCCAACCCAGCATCTACGACCAAGTTGCAAAGTTATCCGCGCGAAAATCGATGCAGGGGTTTACGAGCCTCAAATTCATGGTACCGTTCTCGCTGGTCTTGTGCTGTCAAGATGGGCGGCACGAGTTTGCGCCGCCTCCATTCATTAGAGCCGCTTAACGCGGTCACAATCCAAGATTCTGGAATTACTCTCTTCACCGATCAAATTGCTGAACATTTCGTGCGGTGCCATGCTTGATCTTTACGTCGGTTATGCTGAACGCCTCCTACCCCCTTCCTCTCGCGATTACACGACGTTTCAGACGCCTTATGGCGCCCTCCGACTCGTCTCCCTCCCGATGCGGTGGGCCAATTCCGTCCCCATCTTTCATGACGATGTCACTTTTATCCTCCAACCTGAAATCCCTGAATTCGCAATACCCTACATCGATGATGTCCCCGGCTGCGGCCCCGCTTCCGCTTACCAGAGCGAGGACGGCACCTACGAAAAAATCCCCGAGAACCCCGGTATTCGCCGTTTTGTCTGGGAAATTTTCAACAATATCAACCGGATCGTCCAGCAATATTGCGGCGGCACGTTCTCTGGCGTCAAAAGTACCCTCTGCGCGGGACTTGATATGTCGATGGGGAACTCTAGTCGAAATTGTCGCCGATAATGGGCCCTCATTTTTGAAAGCAATGGCACATCAAACATATCCGCATATCGGCTACAACTCGCACGCCAACGGGTTGATCGAGCGTCCCCACTTCGATGTCCGAGAGGGCATCTTCAAAGCCGTTGACGGCGACCGGAGCCGATGGCATACTCCGACTTATTCCGTGTTCTGGGCTGAGCGCGTCACGATCAGCAGAAGAATGGGCTACTCACCTTATTTCGCCGTAACCGGGACTCACCCTCTGCTCCCACTCGACATCTCCGAGGCGACATACCTCCTTCCTTCCCCCGAGTCCGTTCTTTCCACCACCAAGCTCATTGCCCGCCGAGCAATCACACTGCAGAAGCGCCGAGATCAGCTGCCTAACCTCCATTCGGATGGGCTGGGTGAAAGTGCCGCGACTGCCGCGGCACTGACGCGCATTGCCGCGCACTGACGCGGCTTGACGCGGCAGTGGCTGTGCTATTGCCGCGGCGTGAGGGGTAAGTGCCGCGCCGCCTCTTTTTCCATCCACACGGAGTTCTGGATCCCAATTCAAGTTGTGTGGTCGTTTTACAATCCAAATGCATTGTTTGGGTTCCAAAATACTGTCAAAACACATTCCGACAGGTGCGCCCGGATGAATCCCAATTTATGACTGAAACATTGACTATACAACTATTTCCGGCCATGTTTGAGCTCCAATCACGAAATAAATTACACCATGCGGGTGTTAATTCACTGGAGGACCTTATGGATTGTTCCAGGTCTGCGTATTCCACAGCGGCGACTCCTGAAAGACATGATGTGCCTCGCTCTAGGTACAATGTTGAATGCACCATGTTCAATCAAGGTTTCACAGAATATCTTTGAGGCCCTCAGGCATTAGTTTATTGTATACAGACACCTTATTTTTGAGCTACTTATTGAATCTTTCAATTAATCAAGAACCTAATAGTGATTCCAACTAGTGGCCATAGCAATTTGAATTTAGGTTACACTACTGGCAGACAACGACTCGCCTTTTCTAGGCTTCCAGTGCTGCGCTGTCCAGTGAATGTGTTTTGTGAGCCAATGCTTCGTTGGATGTGCTTCAAGCTCCGTACTAGTTCAACCCTTCGGGATATTGACTGCCGACCAGGCACAACCATGGGCAATAGCCACAGAGTCAGAATTGGAGCTAAAAAAACTCAGAATTGAAATGCAAAGACAAAAGCATTACCTTGGCGGTTATTTCTAGAATTGCAATCCAATTCAAAGCCAAAGCAAGCCATTTGCGCGCCAATGCTTACATGGGTTTGGGCTCAAATGCCTTTTCCTCACCAAATTTCTCCAGAGATAGCAGGGAACCTGAAAAGTGGGGTTCACTTATTTCTGGAATCTGTGTTATGGTCTCGATGTGATTTTGATTGTACCCAAAATTGCGTTTGTGGTCATGGGGGTAAGGGCTACTAGCGGTGGTGGTGGTTAGAGTGTGGGAGGCTCTGTGGAGCACCATGGGGTCATATATTACACGCGTGGAATAATGACATCACACATTAGGGCAAGCTTGAGCAAGTCTTGCCCCAATCCGTGGCCTTTTCATGACATTTTTTTCATGATGAATGGTAAGGGAACTGTGACCAGGCTCTAAGCCAGGAAACTGTAAGATATGGGTCATGAAATGTGTCTTGAAATTCAGAATGGCTGCCGCAACGAAACATCATGAAACTTGAATTTCAACACAATGCTGTTGAAATTCATGACGAATACTTCTCACAGTGAATAATTAGTTCGACCCAGGTCAGTTCAAGTTTTTATTAACGACATTAGCCGAAACTCCGATCATCACCCAGGTCTTGGTCACATCTCCGGCCCCACCCGGCCAGATAAATGTTGTGGGCTACGAGCTGCCCTTGTGCCCATTCCCGAAGACCCACAGCAGAAACACTCCGCAATGTAATGTCTCAGGTATTTTGTACAGTACATGCAAGTTCAGATATTTTCTGCTGCCCATCATGATCCTCAACTGCGATTAGTCCCTTCTTGCCCTTTTCAACTGTAGCCATTGGCGCCTCCCCGCCGTTTAGCGCTGGCGCAAGTCAGTATCAGCCTCGGCGGCGGCAGTTAGGTGACGTCCGCCAGGCAACCGTCGCCAGGAAGCATTAGCCGAGATCAGATCGTTTGTAATATTTAATAAAAAATTGAATTGCCCTGGGTCGAACTAATTATTGAGCACCCCTATTTGCACCGCAATTTCAACTCAAAAATAACGTGCCAAACTAGTAAGAAAATGTGGTGTAAAACTTGAAACATTTTCAGTGAAAAAGATGCTGAAAATCAAGATTGAAAACTTGAAATGAAGGTGATAAGTTTATTTTGAAAAGTGATACCAATATTTCACCCAGTTTCAGGGACCCAAATGATGGTGAAAAATTCAAAACAAACTTTACTGCAATTTCAAGTCAAAACAGAGCACAAAAATTTGTGAAAAATCTCCAGGAAGACTGGTGTAAAACTTGAAATACAAAATTCAAGTTTTTCACCCCTCCTCAAAGCCAGTTTATGCAAGAATTTTCACGAAAAGATATGGCAAGTAAGATTCCCAATTTACACTTTAGTTTCACTCTAAACTTGGGTCAAAAACTTCAAACATTTTCAACAACATTTTTCCTTGAAAACAAGGTGAACATTTTGTAATATTGTTCATGTGTTTCACTGGAACTTTAACACACATATTTAGTCCCAAAATAAACGCTGACAAATTGAAAATGTTGTTCACCCAAAATTTCAGAGCAAGTATTTCAAATTTTACACTCCAAAGCTGAACAGGAAATCTTTTCAAATAATTGCAAATGTTTTACAGCCAATAACTGTACCGAAGGCGTGGATCAAAATTTTCTGTTTTCAGAGATTTTTGATCCCCCTCAAAGAATTGTTCATATCTCGCTCGATTCTGCACCGATTGGGCTGAAACCAGGCTAGATCGTCTGGAATAATTCATGCGCAATTAGTGACAGAGCCATATCTTCCAAAATATTATCTTTTCAAATGTCTCTGAAATCCCACTTCCAACCCAAGATTTCTGTCCACTGCACTCAAATCATCTTCGAAGGCTCTCTATTTCTATTAGAAGCGACCTGCACACGTTTGAAAAATTTTCATAGAGCCGTTAATATTTTTATGGCCCGCCAAGACGTCTACCATGCAGGAGAGACATTTTGAACATGAAATATGTATCTGGCTCCAGTTCTCTGAGTTCTTAGCTAAGCCGGCTGGTGAATCGTTTTAACGGGACAAAGGTTATCTCTGTAGGAGCTTATCTCATTGATTCTGAGGAACACTTGCATCGAACATTGCTAATCAGGTCTTCACGCCGTGGTACGGTAATTGACAGGTCACCGTGATGATCACATTGTGCTCATAGCGCGTCACTGCCTGCCCTTTGTCCTCGAACACCACTCCCTCTCCCATGGCAAGGAGAAGACGTCAAGTGCTTCTCAGAAATAACTATTCACGCGATCTAAAGCGACGGGTATTCACCTATCACAGAAACACCACCAGAGCTCCATCGAGATTGCCAATCTGCTTGCCATACTCTACACAGTGTACAATGTAGAGAATTTACTATGCGGCAGGGGACCCGGGTAGCAAGAACAACACAGCAAAAGAGTGTTTGGCCTGGTAAGTACACAGAAGGTGGTGGTACGAAGGCAAACGGATAAGGATCCGTGAACGCGCGTACACTACGTAATATACGCACAGCTCCACAGTTGATCCGTGAGCTCGCCAAGCTTGCTCACGTAACGCCAAGCTTCCACATACAACAGGTGCGGCATGTTTGGAACAAGATTGAGGAGGTTTCTCGACAATGAGTTCATTCAGGGAGAGAGCTTTTGATGTCCAGAGAGGCTGTGGATGTACGTCTTATCCCCAATTCAACTACTGAATCTCACACACTTCAGATGATGCTGGGCATGCTTGAGTGTTCCCCGGACCTATGCTCAACGAAATCCAGGAGCAGTGCGTGGGATTGAGCTGCGCCTGATGACAATTAGTCGCACCCGGAAGTGCTTGGGAATGACTTCGAAAAAGGTGTGTATTCTAGACTGAATTAGATGGCATCAGCGACTGACTCCCAAATGGCTCCAGCTTTCTAAACCCACCACTGAGAGATACAAATAAACCCAAAATATCATGCAAACCATCTGGTGACAGCAACGGCAGATGAATCTCCGGTGAATTTACTGACCACATAGCATCTCAATGGCGGGTCATACAAGGGTACTCAAGCACGCAAAGCCTATGATTTCTTGCATGGCCCAAGATATGAACATCAACAGAATGTTTTGACTACATCCAACCAAAGTCCTCAGGTATTCACTCCTTCTTGCCATTATGGTGGATGGTCTGATCTACACCCACATGAAAATTGAGAGATATAATGGGGAGCAGTTCATTGAACGGCTTTAAGGACTACTGGAGGTTATGAATCCTTATCCTGCCCCCAAAGTGTTTTGATTCTCGACATTTGTCACATACACCATGTTGACGGGGTTGAAGACATGTGTAATGTGAGGTGTGTTTATCATTTCTCTCATTACTATGGCTGACACATTTTTCAGAGGTGTCAAGATCATCTATCTCCCGCCATACTCACTGGACCTCAACCCGATTGAAGAGTGCTTTTCTTGGATCAAACACTATATTCATCGCAATGGACAATAATTCCATAGGATCTGCAAGGGCGACAACAAGGTGGCTCCACATGTGTTCTTGTACAATGTGATGGATCAGATAATAGTCAAGGCCTCTCTCTCACCCAGGATATCTGTAGTCAAACATCCAATTGAATTGGCTATGCGTATGTTATGACTTCAACACGCCAAGTTGATGATGTGTTTAGCAATGTTCGACGCAGGTATTCCTCAGAACCAATGATATAAGATTGTACAGATGTATTCCTCGTCCTGTTAAAACGATTCACCAGCCGGCTTGGCCAAGAACTCAAGCCAGATACATATTTCATGTTCAAAATGTCTCTACTGCACGGTAGACGTCTTGGCGGGCAATAAAAATATTTACGGCTCCATGAAAATTGTCCAAACATGCGCGGGTCGCTTCTAACAGAAATAGAGAGCCTTCGGACATGATTTGAGTGCGGTAGATAGAAATCTTGGATTGGAAGTAGGATTTTGGAGGCATTTGAAAAGATAATATTTTTGAAGATATGGCTCCATCACTAATTGCGTATGAATTATTCCAGACGATCTAGCCTGGTTTCAGCCCAATCGGCTCAGAATCGAGCGAGATACGAACAATTCTTTGAGGGGGATCAAAAATCTCCGAAAACGGAAATTTTCGATTCGCGCCTTCGGTACTGTTATTAGCTGTAACAACAATTATACCTCAAATTGGGCTCAAAGATTGGAAATAAATATTGCAGAATTTTTTGCTGCTTAAAATGCGGGTTATACCGATATTTTCACCGGAAAATCTGGAATAGTCATGATATAAACCTTGAGTCTTATGTTTCAGGTTTCTCAGCCACAATTCAGTGAAAATTGAACATGAAAAATTGCAAATCAAACTTTCAAATTATTCATTGCAAGTTTGGGCCCAAAACATGAGCCAAGTCTCATGCAAATTACTTGGTTCAAATTGTATTCTGAATCGGATTGATATCTAATCTATGGCATAATTTACCTTTGGGGGCAACATTGAGCAGCACTCGAGAAGGAGGCAAATCTTTCCGGCACCCTAAATATGCCCAAATAACGTAGAAGCGCAACACTTCAACATGATTGATTGTAGTTCTGGGAGGTATGCCTTTTGGTGTTTTAACTACAGCCGGGATTTTTTGTTCCTTTCACGCAATATAATTTCTTCCGGAAAAACTTGGTGTTGAGAAGGACACTTGTAGCACTCGGAATACTGCCCCGATTGGCCTAGTTTTTGGATATTGCTATACATCTGAGGTGGCCCTAGAGAACCACATGTTTATTTATATTACATGCTGAGTGATTGTGATCTAGTGAACACTTTAGCAAGGAAGATATCCGGACACTACCATAAGTAGAGCTGTCCA
Source organism: Mycena galopus ATCC 62051 (assembly GCA_014925785.1). Classification (NCBI taxonomy): domain Eukaryota; kingdom Fungi; phylum Basidiomycota; class Agaricomycetes; order Agaricales; family Mycenaceae; genus Mycena; species Mycena galopus. The sequence goes on from WIQG01000156.1 coordinate 172,543, forward strand.
TGGAAGTTTGAGTACATTAAGCTCCGCAAACACCCACATCGGCTAGGGTCACATCAGATGTATAAGAATATCCAACAACTAGACCAATTGGGGCAGTATTCCGAGTGCTACAGGTGTCCTTCTGAACACCAAGTTTTTCCGGAAGAAATTATATTACGCGAAAGGATCAACGATACCAGTATTCCATCCCCTATGGATTTTTAATGCGAATCGAATGAGCCGATTTTGAGGAGAAACAGTTGAGAATTGAGCTCAGGGCAGCTGTTTTTGTGAAAACTTGCCAAAAGAGAGAGGGAAACGGACAGCGCCTGTTGTACCACAAAGAGCTGTAATGGGTAATGGGTGCACTGCGGAAGACCTAAATCATCTCGGAAGTGTGGGACTGTGTGCATCGAGAAGAGGCCTTTTGCTGGACAGAAGTACCTACCCTCAGCAAACATGCGTGGTCATATAAATACAAATCTCAAACATACTCATACAGCATGCCAAATTCGCAAGTCGAGACTGACAATTAGGTGTAGCAACCTCGACGCAGCTTTGGGGTCGACTTTAACAGCACTTTTTTGCGGCTATGCCATGATGGGGGGAAGGAGAAAATGTGGCTACACTGCATACAAGTGTTGGTGACTCCTGACAGAGCTAATCTTTCTTCTCCCGAGGGAATCTGCTCGGATCGAACCTAAGTCTCTTGTCGGGTAGCTGATACTCAAATAAAGGCGCTATCCATCCACCCAAGATCACAACCAGCTGAACATGGAGACATGTAAATTGGGCTCTTGGTGCGAGTGAGAGAACTCACAATTCATTCAAACCATCGGAAGCCAGTGGGCAATTTGGGGTAGGTATCTCCGTAATAGAGGACCTGCATGATACCGAGGGGGGATTTAAGCATGCCCGTGGCTCCTAGATTTCGGAAGAAAAATGTCTTCTGTTCAGTCTAGACATCCAACGCTAAATACCCGATCGATGAACCAGAAGAGTTGACCGCACATCAGGAAAATCCAAAGTTGCTGGATAGCTCCAGATAGCCCCACATAGACAACATAGCAGCCATAGCAGAAGGTCTGCTCTGAGAGAAAGGTGGGAGGGGTGTGTTGAAATTCATAGCCTGGCATAGCACACCATAGTGCAGGTATTGTTTATGACAGTGGTCATAGCCCCACTGGCCATAGCACCTCATAGTCATAGTCGATGGACACAAGAAAGGTAGAAAAAGAATGATCTTGCTCAATCTTTAATGACTGCTCAAACAACCTTTAGTACATGAGATTTCGGATTGACTTCATTTCTTGTCACTCACTGAAAGTTGACATATTATTGTATTGACTTGATATAGCTGTGAAGAATTTAATTAAAGGTGTTTTCTACAGGGTTCGAACGTGCGACCTACGCGCTTTGGCAAAATGTGAAGTAAGATGATATAACCATTAGACTAAAGCAGACATATACATGAGGTTTTTGATCAGCATATGGGGTAGGTGGAGATGTTCAATCACAAAAGCAGCTCAAAAGACTTGCGTCTTAAAAAGTATTTCGCGTTTTGCGGGCCAACAAAGCTGCGGATCATAAAATTGCCTTAGACACTTCTTGTAGAGCTCAATGAGCTCTACAACTTTGGTTTGGGGTATATTTTTAAGGTTTTTGAAAAAGCATTAGATTAAGGAGAAAAACAAGCATTAGATTGTAAAAAAAAGTTAGATTAGATGCAAGAGAAATAGCAATTTGTGGCTCTAGATATCTCCCGATACCCTAAATCCTCCCCATAGATCTCTATAGTTCAGAATATTACTGATCGGTTTTCATAGATGTCAAGAGTTCAGACCAGCATGATGCATAAACTGCCAGAGCCTCCCATAGTGCCCTGTCCTGCTCTCATAGCCTCCCAGAGCCTCCCATAGTGCCCTGTCCTGCTCTCATAGCCTCCCATAGCCCCCCATAGCTGCCTCATAGTCTATGTATGGAGCTATTCTGGATTTTCCTGATGAACAGCCCAGATAGTGCCCCTGCGGGAAGAGGTCTAAGACTATACCTCGCTGGTATGTGTATCCATCTTCCGCACCTCCGTCCGTCTCACATTGTTCCCAGGAGGCACAGGAGGACAAGGTGGATACGGTGGCATGAGGGGAGGTCATGGTGGCCCAGGGGGAAAAGCAATGTTTGACGCGGAGCCCTTGGTGGCCCTTGGCTTCGTTCACATTCGTGCTGACGGCAAGTAATCCAACTTCTTTGTGGCTGAAGGCAAACCCTTGACAATCACTCGAAGGTGGGGTCAGCAGCGGAGGCGGAAAGGCTGGTGTTCTCGGTCACGGTGGAGATGGGGGAAAGGGCGAGGGGGCTGCTCAGGTGACGACTCTATTGGGTAGGAAGGTCGAGATAGCCTTGTCATATTTGCCTCTGGAAGAATTTGCCAGGGAGTACCATCTTGGGCGCAAGACCATTGATGCGCTTGCTAAATTAGGATTTGAGTCGGCGGGGGGAATTCTCAAGGTGTCAGAGGCCGATTTGAAGGATGGGGGTTTTCAGGTTGGACAAATAGCGGAATTGAAGCGGGCGTTGGAGGAGTGGGTACAAGCAGTAGCCAAGAAATAGCTTTTAACATTTTATGTATTGTTTCCCTCTTAGGAATTTTTGATGTTGACCACCACGGGAACCTCAGTTGTGCTCCTCGACCCATGGGCCGTCCATACCCTTCGGCCCTTCCGCTTGCTCACGTGCAACTCTTATACACTTAGTGTTGTGCCGGGTCGGGCCTCAAGCCCGACCCGAGCCCGACCCTCCCTCGGGCCTGACTAGGGCTTGGGTCGGGCTCAGATTTTTGCAGGCCCGCGACCCGGGCTTGAGCCCGGGCTTGCGGATTTTTTTGGAGAAATTCATGGCTCGGCTTTGTGCGGAGTTCAACTCAACCATGACGTGGTTTATATGCGGTGTGGTGATTTCCTGTGTTTCGGCCGGACCGGCTGTCTGCTTTGGTGCTATTGCCCCTGTCGCTTACCAGAAACTTTCACAGGCACATCCTTACCGACTCGGATGGTGCTCGACTTTGCACACGAATGGGCGAGCACGGACCATGTAGAAAAATATTTAAGGGAACAGTCTCATGACAATATGCATCGAGGTCTTTTTCACCCATGTCACGCACTCGCGACAAACCCGACCCTTCAAATATTATCGTCGGTAGCCGGGGTCGGGGTCCCTCGACCCGCCTCGTTAACCCTAACAACAGTGAACCGCTGGATGTCTCTCACCGTGGTCTAGTGACAGAATCTGGTACGTGTAGTTTTGTTCCCAGTGGCTCGTTCTTACCTCTCGTTCATTCAGTCTCCGAAATTGTAGCTCTCATTGACGAGCTGAAGAAGTTGTGTCCCGCCCTCCCTTCGTCCATCCTAGTGGCTGCGGCCAATGATCGCATTCCGACTGCGCTGAAAATGGGCGGGCAGGAGGGAGGGGACCATGGCACTTTCATTCGGCACATGGACCTCCTTTTTGGAATGACTGCGCGCAATGAGGACGGCCGCCTCATTAACATTCGCCGCGGACGCTGGGGCATTGAGCACATCGTCAAGTATTTGGAAAGCATTGACTGGCGGACGTCCGGTATCGATCTACTCCTCGCCAATGTCAAAATGACACAATTGCGAGACGAGCTCAACTTCATCATGTGTGAAATTAAACATCCTTTCCTTCTGGCCACTAATGCTGTTCAACAGCGCAAATCCAAACACAATCCCGGTTGTACCGGTAGTAGACCTCTCAGTCTCTACGCCCTCAACGCCCGGTAAAGATGACGACGTCGAGGATGGTCCTGAACGCGGCCGTCAGCGGGAGAAAGGTGCGTGGCTTCCTTTTTTTGCACCCTATACTCATGGCATTCAAACAGGAAAGAGTAAAGCTTCTCCCACCGAGAATACCGACGGGTCTGGTCCGAGCAAGCGTAAGTGCTAGACACTAATTTGGGTCTTTTCAACCTGAAAACTGATTCACAGCACTGCGGAAGCGTAAACGAACAACGTCGCAATCGTCCCCCGATGCCGTAGACAAGGATGGACTTCTAGCAGACATCCCTGTTGTTATTGACATTGATCTTCCAATGTCCACTTGTTGGGTGAGGCCACCGCAGTGTGCGTGGCGTGACTCGTACTTGAGTTCTTTTCTATTTACCTTCAAAATCCCTTTTTCTTTATTTATGTTTAGGTCTCCTTGCCCACCTATATCTTTCTCCGCATTACTCATGTACCTGCTGTCATGCCAGCATTAGTTGACTTTTGTTCCGCATACCAAACAAAATAAAATAAAATAAAGACGGGATGTCAATTGCTTGTCGGGTATCCACAAGCCACGTTATCGGCAAAATCCAACCCAACAGTCAAAAAGACAACATGAACTGGAACAGATGACAACTTTAAGGGTTGCCACCAAAGTTCCTGATTGGGACATCCAGACAAGCCAGCCAACCAGGCTATTGTTGTCAAGCTCAACTCACCTCTCAGGATGGGCCTAGAGGAGGCCAATTCCTAGTACAATTTACTGACCAAAGTCCCAGGTTTGTTCACTCAACATTACTGTACAATTTCGTTCAATTTGGTGATCACACATCACATTCATTCTTTTTTATTGAGGCAATAATTTTTTCTCAATTTATGGGATTTATTTTGGATTGAATGGTATCAAAAAATCCAACTTCATGTCGAATTGATTGAAATTGTACAGTATAACCAAGGACCGGCACATTCCCGTTTCATCACCACATTTACAGCGTTAAATTAAGGGCCGGCCACATTCACTCATCAGTTAAGGCCAATTCCATGGCAATTGGGTTGGCCGGTCGTCCTCCGTGCGTGGTTTGATGCTTTCCTCGCTTCATTTAGGTTAAGGTTGGATTTATTAGAATGTAAGTACCTAATCACGCGCTTTTCAAAATAACCAGGCAGAAAATAATCCTGGAGGACACCGTGTAGTCCATCACCTGTTTTTCTGTGCACTCATGCAAAAGCTGTGCTTGGTGAAGGCGAGAGGCCGGAGTGAAAATAAATGCCAAGAAACAAACGGAGATCCCCGGCATCAATGGCCGCCGATCACGTTATGTCCCACGATGACGGCCATCAAAGTTCCATCGTCCCGAACTTTTCTCCGTTTGTCAAGCCTCATGGCACCGGCGTCTATTTTTCCTCTTGCTTCTCGCCACCACCGACACTATGTCTTTCCGTCGGATACGTCGCCTACTACCCAGGAATCAGTACAGTAGAATTCTGATACACGCTGTACCCATGAGAATACCAAATCTTGCGAAATAACTACCCCTATTATCAGACCTGATCAATACTTGCCATCGCTTCACTCCGGCACCTGTTCTTAACGTGGCTTGTTCATGACTTTTTGAATGCACAAAGATACAAATTCAGGGCTGACTTGCAATTTTAGAGCAATATAGACATCACATTCTGAGTGTCCAAAATAGGGTATATCAAAAAATTCGATCCTCCTCCTTCAAATCTGCGTCGTTTCCCTGGGTCCCAAGGGTGCACCCCTCCTCTGAAACTCCCTCAAGAGCTCTATCCTATTTGCCAGGCCATACAACACGAAATGTGTCCCCGCACTTCGTCCAAGTGTCCATAACAGGGTGCATCAGAAAATTCGATCCCCCTCCCCCAAATATCCCTTGTTTCCCTCGGTCTCAAGCGTGCACCCCTCCTCTGGGACTCCCTCAAGAAGCTCTGTCCTATTTTCTAGGCCGTACGACACGAAACGCGTCCGCGCGCTTTGTCCGAGTGTCCAAAACAGGATGCATAAGAAAATTTGATCCCCATCCCTCAAATCTCGCCCGTTTCCCTCGGTTTCAACTGTAAATCTCTCCTCTGGACCTACTTCAAGGTTCCCATTTTATGTTCTAGGCGGTAAGACACAAAACCCGTCCGCGCGCCTCGTCCGAGCGTCCATAATAGGGTGTACCAAAGAACTCGATCCTCCCCTCTCAAATCTGCCTCGTTTCCCTTGGTCCCAAGCGTGCACCCCTCCTGTGGAACTCCCTCCAGAGCTCTATCCCATTTTCCAGGCCGTACGAGACGAAACGCGTCCGCGCACCTCATCCAAGTGTCTGGACAGGGTGTATAAAAGAATTCGATCCTCCTCTCTCAAATCTGCCTCGTTTCCCTCGGTCCCAAGCGTGCACCCCTCGTCTGGGACTCCCTCAAGAGTGCTATCATATTTTCCAGACTGTCCGACACGAAACGCGGCCGCGCGCCTCGTTCGAATGTCCAAATCAGGGTGTATCAAAAAATTCGATCCTCCTCCTTCAAATCTGTCTCATTTCCCTTGGTCCCAAGTGTGCAGCCCTCATATGGAGCTTCCTCAACAGTGCTATCCCATTTTCCAGATGTACGACACGAAACGCGTCAGCGCGCCTCATCCGAGTGTCGAAAATAGGGTGCATCAAACTACTTGATCCCCCTTCCTCAAATCTCCCTTGTTTCCCTCGGTCTCAAGTGGGCACCTCTCCTCTGGACCTCCCTAAAGAGTCCTATTCTATTTTCTAGGATATACAACACGAAACGCGTCTGCACGCCTCATCCGAGTGTCCAAAACGGGTTTCATCAGAAAATTTGATGTAACCCACCCACTTGTTGGTCGTTGTCCTTGGTTTCAATTGCTTGAATTTCCTCTGGACCTTTGCTAAAAGCCTTCCTCCATTTTTTAGGCAGTGTGACATCAAACACGTCTGCGTGCTTCATCCGAGTGCCCGAAATGAGTGTGACATCACACAAGCAGTGACCATATTGTGCGGACATTTTGCAGACCTGAAAATACCAACAGCACACATCTGAGGAAGCAAAAAGAAAGTTTGGTAATGAAGGAATGGTACAGGGAGAATAAAAATTCAACACAGACACATTTGAAGAGCTGGGAGCAAAATCGGAATCTGTTACGTAAGAAAATACTCAGCCACCGTGACAAAGATTTAAGAGCCATTAGATTCATTTCTAATGAAAATGCGGATTGAGTCAAGTTTGGCATACAGCCACTATTGAGGCTTCAAAATTCTAATGAATCTTATGCACCGCCACTAAAAGTATCACCGTCGATAGAAGCGGACAGTAAAAACACGCGAACTAAAAATGGCGGTCCACAAAGATTATGAACGATTACTAAAGTACTCGTAACACTGGATCGGCGGGTCCGCGATCTCACCGAATTCTTTCATCCCACGCAAAATGGCCATCGTGTTTGTAAGATTTGCGAGTAAGTTGTTTCCATATTTGTGGTTGAAGAACCACAGTTGAACTGTACTCCTAGGAAAAAGAAAGGTGCCGAGTCGAAATTTGTCAAAGACTCGTCGACTCTGCGCCGGCATATCGAGCGCTACCACAAGGTAATTTTAGTCCTATTCCTCGCGTAACAACAAATCTGACGTCGAACCAATAGGCAAACTATGTTGCGTGGGCCAAGAAGGAGAATTTCGAGTCCATGCTCCCCAGTGATACAGCGGCTCGATGGGTCAAGGAACAGGTAGCAAAACAAACTCAAAGCACGCTAAATGCCCACCTCGGACCGCGAACCGAACCTGTGAAGACCGTCAAGTATACCTCGGAGCGTTTGGAAGAAGCAACAATTAAATGGTTGATTGCGACTGATCAGGTGCGTCTTAGTGTTCGTCAACGGCACAAGCTGATTTTCTCTCAGCCACTGTCGGCGACGGAGAACCCATGGTTCAGGGAGATGATGCAGATCGCCTCCCGCGCGCCCGATGGAATCAATATGCTTTCTCGCAAAATGGTGCGGGCTTCAATTATTCGCATGTTCAAGGCGAATCTCTTGAAATTGAAGGCCTTGTTGAATGTGAGTTACCATGTGACCTGTGGGTCAATGTGTTTACACCTTTCAGAGCTCAAATGTTCCTGGCGAAGTCCATATTGCTTGTGATGCCTGGCAGGCAGATAACATCGACGCATATTTTGTTGCAACAGGATCATTTATTGAGGTGAAGGATAGTGTGTGGAGAAAGCGGACCGATATGCTCGGATTTGTCCGTTTGCAAAATGCTCACAATGGGAAGCGGTTGGGACAAGCCCTTTTCAGAATTGTTGCACGACTGGGATTCGCACACAAGGTTAGTTATTTATTGCGCTCTCAACCAGTGCTAATAAATAATCCTCCCTCAGGTTGGGAAGGTGAACTGCGATAATGCCAGCAACAATGTGACCATGATGGTCGAGTTTGCGTTCCAAATCCGCGTTTTAACTCGCCGTGAATATTACGCCGATGACTACCGCTTAAGGTTTGTGAATTTTGATCTGCAATGTGGTTCAGTCCCAAATCATCACCAGATGTTTGGCGCACATTGTGAACTTGGCGACGCAGGCAGTAATCAAGAAATATTCGCAATCTAAGTGCTACAATCCCCACCAACCGGAGGAACACATGCCTGAGCTGGATGGACCGAATCACGACGTGGTGGGGCTCGTTCGGGCAATCACAGTGAAGGTATTTTCGTTTGATTTGAACATGGCATTCTAGTCATTATGGTTATGCAGGAACGGTCTTCTGCGAAACGCAAAGAGCTATTCCGTGTGATTCAAGAGAAGGCGCAGTCCGACAGCATTCTTCAACTCATACTTGACATGGTAATTCGGTGGTCTTCTACATACGCGATGTTGCATCGCGGCTACACCCTGCGGAAAGTACGTTGCAATCAATCTTGTCAGTTCAACCTTCCTGATGTTAATTCAAATTTCCAGCACGTCCATGACTTCATTCAAAAAATCTCACGAGAAGAGAAGGACGTGGAAAAGAGTAGGAAACTTGCGGCGCTGGTCCTCACGGACAGCGAGTGGGAGCGAGTGAAAGTATTCCTCGGACTCCTTGGGGTAAGTGAAGCTATGCTGCAGCTCCATCTTGGTTCATTTATACTGCTCAGCTCGCCGATTGTGCGCAACAAGCTTTCTCAACCGACGAGGGGCCCAGTATGCATTTTGCAATCCCCGCTCTGGAATCTCTGCACCGCAGTTGGACACAACAAGCAAACAAGACCTCGCGTGCTGAATTCAAACCCGCTCTCGACGCAGGACTCGATAAAATTGCTGAGTATTACGACAAGGTTACAGATTCCGATGCGTACATGTTCTGCATGTGTAAGTCGCGCAGATTGATACCTCTCCGGTTGCGCTAACTTGTCTCAGTGTTGGACCCTTCTCAAAAACTTGCTTATTTCCAGCGTCACTGGTCCTCCGAGTTGCAGACTGAGGTCTTGGCCAGGGTTGAAAAAATTGTAAGTCAATTCGGAGTCGTGACCACCATCGTTAAGGAGCTAAAGACAATTAATGTAGTTCGAGGCACGCTGGCTCAAGCTCCGGGCTACTGGCGCCGACCAGCCAACCCGGCCATGCAAGAAGGCCAAGACCACAAAACTGCTCGCCGTTGGTCTCGACTCTGACTCCGAAAATGATGAGACTCTCAAGTTCGGCGGGCGACGAGTTCAGCGTCACCTGTCGTAGGGAAACCATGGGTACCTGATTTTAGAAAATACATGGATGCGATAGATGACCTCCCGGAGGACATGTCCGTGGTGACATGGTGGGGCGTACGTGGTTTCATTCTTTGCATGTGTGCCACTCACTGACTTGATCCCCAGATTAATTATCCCCGTTTCCATCCGGCATGGGAATCATTAGCCCTCGACTACCTCGCAATTCCAGCTTCATCCGTGTCAGCAGAGCGTGCATTTTCTGCGGCCGGAGTCACCATCTCGAAACGGCGTAATCGGCTTCATGGAGATATTGTCGAGGCACTACAGTTCATGAAGTCGGCGCTGCGCGGTGATCTCCTCTTTCCAGAGTTGCCGTGCTCTGCCAATGAGCCTGCATTGGCCGATGAAACCGAGGAGAAGGACAGCAGCGAGTGCGAGGAGAAAATGGACGGATTGGGTATCTGGGACAATTTTTTGGAAGATGCAGCTGACGAGGGGGAGGATGATGCAGATCTTGGGTTTGGATTGCAGTAGTTTACGCCATGGTAATTTGATCCTTCTCGCACCCTTCTTAACACCTGGAGTGAGGGACGTAATTCAAATTTGTCACTCCCCGCTCAAGCCCGGGCCTGAGCCCAAGCCCGACCCGACCCAGGCCCGACCCGGGTAGTCGGGTTGGGCTTGGGATTTTTCGAAGCCCTGACCCGCTCAAGCCCGACCCTAGCCCGGGCTTTGAGGCCCGACCCGACCCGCACAACACTATATACACTTCACATCCCCAGTCCCTGTGCGCCTCTTGAATGCTGGATGGTACCGATGCAAAGCATGATCCGCCCCTCAGTAGGCCGCCACAACACTGGCATAAAATAATTGGGGTGGATGATTCTTTGGGTGCGGCAAGTGCAGCGAATATACTGTGGGTGTTAGGCCTCAGTGATATTTGGAACCCCGCCGACGGCTCCTTTTGCGCCTAGTGGGAGGCCTTCGCATCGCCTTCACCACGCCTCCGTTGCCTCTACCAATATGCTATTACATTGCTATACTTTGTATTCCATCCCCCAGTGAAATATAGGCATTAGTCATGCCAATTTTCATTGATTTGAATTGAAAGATACCAGAGAGCTGCTTGGACGGCGACGTCGTCAGAGGCGCGGGTGGTTCCGGGCCGACAATTGATGGACGAATCACATCGCGCATAAACGTCGACGGGGTGAAAACAATTTCCTACTCACCCAATACTTCATGTTTGATGGCTCAAATTACGTGAAGCCCTGGCTCGCCCCATCTATTCTGTAGCTAAATACCCTGAGATTTTCAGCTGTAAAAATACAGGGCACGAAAAGCGACCAAGTCGAACATCATGCCCTATAGGAACTGACCATACCTGGTCCATACCATTTCCAATTTTCATGTTCACAACCGTATATTTTTTTCTCCACAGTGTGAGTCTTCATTCATATTTCAATAACCTTTCTATATGTATTAGACGACCAAATGGTATCAATTCAACACCTTAGGGCACAAATATTCGGACGGGGAGGATATCAGAAAACGTCATATTGAAGTTGTAGGCTACATGTCCAAGATTTTTGACTGCTAAAGACCAATGAGGCGACTCGCCTGGGTAAGTGGTCGTCGCCGTACACCCAGTTTGGCGTCCGATTTTGGCATGAGTTCAACTCCAACTCCGACTCCTCTTCTCCTGACATTACCTGTGGCAAGTTCGATGATGCCCTTCCCCTTCCGAGAGTCGCCGAATAGTCTCTGCTAGCCCTCGCTCTCCATCAGCAATGCAACCACCGCATTTTCATCGTCCTCGACGTGCACTACCGTATCACAAAGAGCAAGCAGCCATACGCACTCTGCGAGAAAGGTCGCTAGTATCGTTTTCAGGGGGCAGGAGAGCGTGCTGGATGAGGTGTATACTCACAGACTATCCGTTTACTGCCCCCGGCCACCGGCTTTCACGCTCACACTGGCGTACAAGGAGGCGCGCACAGCGGAACCACCAAAGGTGAAGGAGGTTTGTAGGGCAGCACCCGAGAGGTGTCCGAGACAGTGAATAGATGTCCGCAGAAGTGCACGCAATGCCCTCGGTCTCAATCAGCGTCGACGAGCGTACACGAGCGCGCAGGGGCCAGGTCGGCAAGAAAGAGAGACAGAGCGGTGCTGAATGGTGGGGTGCACGCGCACCGGAGCAGCTGCAACTGGACAATGTGGGGAGGACCAAATTGATGGTAGTGTGCAGCATTATAGGCGCAAATAGGAGGGGGGGCGGTAGGCGCAAGGTCGCGGAGGTGCTGCAGGAGACGACTGCGGGGCGACAGCAATAAAGCAAGGAGCAGCGCACAGCGTTTCAAAAGGCGGCAAGGGCATCAACGAGAGCTGTAACAAGCCGCAAACAGAGTTTCCATACAGATAGTTTCCATACAGATGTGCAGTGGTTGCGGACGCCGGTGCCAGTGGCATTACTGGAGGCGGAACGGGCTCAGCTCCAGACGCTTACAGACTTGCTTCGATGTTGGCAGCCTCGTCCCAGTCGTAGTCACAGTTGGAGAGGCCCAGGGATGCGCCGCGCAAGAGCTGCAGTGCAGAGGTGGAGGCGGTGAAAAGTCGGAGGTGGAGGTGCGCAGTGCACAGATAGAGGCTCCAGAACATAGATGTTCGTTACCAGTGGAGAGCCCATGGAGCCTCATTGGTATTGGCGAAGGATGCGCCGTGCAAGAGCTGTAGTGCAGAGGCGGAGGCGATAAAAAATCGGAGGCGGAGGCGTGCAGTGCACAGATAGAAGCTCCAGAACACAAATTCCTGGTACCTTTAGGTTTCAGGTCTCCGAGAAGTCTTTTGGAAATTGTTGTCCCGATATGGTCACTGAACATTTCCTTAACTGGGTATATCCCCGTTTGGAATACCACCACGTGCAACTCCGAACCCATCAGTCAGAGTTGGTCTTTTTCAAAATGTTGTCCAAAAATGGAAGGACCTGCTTTCCAAATCAGGACACCGCACATGTCTCGCATTGTTTCAGTTTACCCCTCAATGTTTATGATCAGGAATTGGTCATTGCAACAGATACACATGGTCCCACTAAACTTTGCCACTGACACTGGGGTCTACAAGACTGGCAGTTAATTCATTCACCTGAACGCAGAACGAATCACACCAAGTGCTGCCAAGGACCAGGATATTTGCCCTTTGACATGAATCTGTGGCGAAGGAAATCTGGCTCGAAAGATTAATCCGAATTCGGGACGGGGGAGAAGAACCGTTCCGGATCAAAGGGATGAGGGCCAGGGAAATCCGCAGGGTTCAGATGAATTTCCCAGAGATTGGCGATGATTATGCTGCGTTTCGGAATGAACATACCCTGGTACACAATGTTCTCCATGCTCGCGTGTGGTGTCCCGCCGAGGACCGCGACAGGTCGTCATCGCAAGGTCTCATTCACAACCGCACGGATGAACGGAAGGTCGAAGTCCTCGAACATCGGCATCCGGTCGGGACCGCCGACAGTGCCGAGCTCATTCTCCGCCATGGGAATGAAGGACGGTCACAGGCCAGCATGAAAGACCCCCAGCAGTAGTTTCGATGTCAGCGCCGAACGGGATTGCCAGGTAAATAGTGAAACGGTTGTATTTACCGCATGTCTATGCAAATTTAAGTTCATTCATTTCTTTCCCCTCGATGAGCTGGCGGCAAAAAAGACAGTGTTGCGTGGCCATTTGCCATCTTGGTTTTCACCTCTCGAACAAAACGTGTGAGATACTTAATGTCGCACGCCCGTTGTTTCAACGCAGCGGTGGGCATTAGGAAATTGGGAAGATATAGGAGCGCGGGGATGCTCTCCACAAGATGTGCTGATGGACCCCTTATTTATTGATTTTCGGCTCCTTCATGGAAATGGTATCGGATACTTGTAAACGAATTCAAAATCTCGAATCAAAACAGCTCATGTTCAAGCTGGCCAGATCTCCGGCCAAGCACTGCGAATACCTTGATTGCTACACGACCTCTGTCGCTGTGGTTGTTATTTATGGTTGTCGGGTTCACGACATCTATATGGACGAGGTCGTTCTTGTCTCAATTGAGAGACAAATCATTTCTTGACGGCATCAAGTGTGTTTAATACTGCGAGTATTCTATGACATATAACCTAGCATCCCGGGAAAATACGGTTATACAGTGTATCGCACCGTGGAGAACCTGCGCACGACAACGATAAATCGACTCGTTCGGCCGCCAAGCGAGACTTACCCAACGCCGTCTTCTCCAGAATGGGTTATTTGCAGATATCAAACCGCGCATGTTATTGATTAAAATCTCTTGCCCCTGCATCTTCAGCGAGCCTGGGGTTGAAAAAAGGGAAAAACCCGCCATAATAAACCGGGGACGAGAGCTCGTGACGGGGGGACTTTCTCGGGAATATCCCAAGCAGCCAGTGCTGTTCCAATGACCACAGTATGAGTACGGCCCATTTGCAGATCCATCACCGGGCCATACTGATCGTCGAATGGCTGCTGGGCGAGAACCTGGTTGCTGTTACCCATTGAACACGTACCAAGGCAATCGATCGGAGCTGCGATTGAGTTGAATTCATCTCAGTCTCGATTTTTCGACTTGCTGGGTTGCGTCGTTAAGCGCTGTATTGGCATGGGAGGAGAGCTCCTTGATGCTGGGATGCACACGAAACAAGTTGCCCAGCAATATCATTGCTTCAACTTGAAGTTTGAGGGTCACAAAATTGTGGAGCTCCAGAGGAAGCATGAAGGGATGAATGCAGCAACGGACAATATGCAAATGGGGGAGATGATGCGCGTAACAAAGAAGGACGCGCGGGAGACCCTGCCTCTTTTGAGCGGACGTTGAACGCCTGATCGGGGAGGTCGAAGACAACAATCTTCAATCTGTTGGGTGGACCCGGAGAACAAACAGAAATTATACTATTAACGTGCGCGTGTCTTGGAGTGAGTGAGAAAAACAAACATTTGGTCATCCACTTCATCTCGACCTCCCTCGCGTCCATCACGCTTGACCCAGCGCTCCCCCACGCGAAGAATTTGATGAAATTGACCTGTCATCCCCGCACACAATCAGCCTCATCCATGGGGATACGAAAAGGATGAACACGCACCACACCAATGAATTCATTTACCATGCTCATCCGCTCATCGCACGCCTTGAGCTCGCCCTTGTGCATGCGCACTCAGCGCTGAGAGACATAGCTATTCAGCGGCCAGTCGATGAGCAGCACCACAAAGCCCGCAGACGCGCTCCACCTATATGTACGTGTATGACAAAAAATAAAAGATCAGATCCCGGCGAAGATGCAATGTAAAAGCAACGAATACAAAAACCCTCCCTCCACGACAATCTCCATCGGCGCCCCGTAGATATTATACGCATTATTCACGCGTGTCTGGTCGCCCGCCATCAGGTTCCCAATCTTGGAGGCTCCACCAAACCCGACACAGCGACACACCTGTCGAAGATCAGAAATCCAACACGCCTCAGAAAATCCAACACATGTAAGAAAACCCGACACATTTTCTCAGATCTAGATCTGAGATCGCATTTGACCCCTCCCTTGTCGCGCGCATGGTGCCTCGCTCCCGTCCGCTATTAGCTTCCAGCGTGCCTGGGCTTCCCCAACTGTAACTTTTCCATACTCTGTCTACGTGCGCTCTCAACTTCACCTTTAGCTTATGGAGTCTACATAACCTCTCAAGGAATTAGTATACACCAGTAGCTTGGATATCTGGAAATTTTGAATTTGAAGGGCAACCCTACAGAATTTGAGCTACTATGTAGTTTGCCATGAAACCTCCCGAAATTGAAGACCCACAAGCCCATCTCACGCCACATGCATGTCGCTGGCCTTGGGCCCAGCCAGCACGATCTTGCCGCCGCCAATTTGGGTGTATTGTGTTGCTGTGTCGTTGGTACGTTCACCCACTGCTCCAGTGAGCGTGCAGCATTACACAGGGAGCTGGGTGGGCGGACATGTATGCTGTATGACATCCAAATTGAGTGGGCCCTTTGCTCACCATTATGGACAACAGAACTCAATCTCAGTCCATGCACAAGCCGACGTTGAAACCATGCGTCCCGCGCTGTGGTCTGGCAGAAAGAAGCCGCTAGGGTGTCAGGAGAACGCGAGCGTCGCGTGATTCAGGGCACCCCGAGTTGATCTGAATATGTGCTCAAATCTCTCTCGGCGCCAACTCAGCACCGGGCTGCTATGCAGGCGTTGTCGGCCGTGTTCGTGGTTGGATTCTGTCGATGATGATGGTTGGAAGCAGGTTGGATTGTCACAGTGATGGGCTGACAGCGTAATGGGACGGGACGTCCAGCCAGGTGTGTTGGATTTTCCGAATGAGGAATAAATGTGTTGGATTCTCTGAAAAATCATGTCAATGTGTCGGCTTTTCTGGAATGTGTCGGATTTACTGATATTTGACAGGTGTGTCGCTGTGTCGCGTTTCCTATATCCTCCAATCTTGCGCGTGTATGCGCCCGCCTTGGGGTCGTACACGTGCTCCTCGCGCCGCAGCGCGCTTTTTTCTCCGCTTTCGTTTGAGGCTGTGTGTGCTTGTGTGCATTTGGCTTATGTGTCACGTCCTCCGAGTCCGCATCCTTGGAGACGCCCCCGGAGAAGTCCTTGCGCTTGAGAGCCTTGTCGTATACCGCTGCAATGAACTTGACGTGGAAGTATGTCGAAGTGCGCCGGCTCTGCCAAAGGTGCTGCGTGTCGATCTGCGCCCGTGTGTATGGTAGGTCAGTTAGCTGGGTTGGACGAAACAACTAATTTGAGAGGGGCGCGGTGAAAGTGCCACCAGGTGGACTCGAAGGGACCAACAGGATGGCAGCATGCTGGCGGAAACACAACATCCTTACAGATCACTATTTTTCCTATATCTCAATTTCCACAGAGAATCACGTGGAACCTCCTTCAGGACCATATTTTAGGCGGTCCACGCTACATACCACGATGTCCATCTCAAAATAATCATTTCATGATAGATTGCCGCCACCCAAACTGCCGCCAGCCTGTCACACCGCCGCCAAGTCACACTTATGACTGCCGCCACTTTACGCCAAATTGCCGCCAGAGTGCCGCCAACCAAACACAAGTGCCGCCACTTTGATGCCACACTGCCGCCGAATTGCCGCTCATAACTGCCGCCACTGCTGCCTTTACCGCCAACAAAATATGTTCATGGCCGCCAACTGCCGCCAGACTGCCGCCAACTTAGCACCAAAAATATGACTCACAGCTCTCAAACCCTCTTAAATGTACGGATAAATGTGAGTTGAATTGTATTATATCTATGCGGGATATTGGAGATCTACTTTGGCCTACCCTTGGGCCGTTGTTATGCACAACTCTGTTGAATTGCCGCCATATTGCCGCCACTGGCGGTAGGGGCGGCACTTGGTGGAGTCTTCAAAAAGGAACTTATTTCCTAACTTGGTAAGTTCACTTACCACCTAATTTTAAGCGGCCGCACTTTACTGATCTTTTCCCACACTTGGCTCACTTCACTTATGTGCACTTTATACCCGACTCAAAGTGATATGCGAAATAAAGGTTTCAAGGTCTGTAAATTACTTGAGGCTGATTGATACTGATCTGTGGTGTTTATTGTGTCTCCAACATGATTATAAATCCACGGACGAAGCTGTTCAGAGCTCAAAATTGAGGAACACTGGAAAATATTTGATAAAGAGCTACGAAAACACTTATCATTGATATTTTGTCCACAAGTTGTGACAGCGGCAAGTGTCTTTCAGGCCTCTAGCCCCTTACCATTTGATTACATCTCTGGACAATTCTTTCGCAGCAGGAGGTCTCATTTTTGGTCCACTCATCTGCTTCTGAATTGTCAACTTATGAACCCCCAACATGTCCAATCCCGGAACCCTTTGCTCATGAACCATAGTACATCTCTCAGAGAGTGCCCCAAAATAAAGATATCCGAAACTGTGCAGAACTGCCTGAGGAATCTTTATTTGTCCAAGGTCGAGGTTGGTCTGAGGAAGAATGGTAACTGTTAGTACAACACATACACAATCTTGGTATTGATATTCTTCATAGCTGGGAAGGGTAACACTGCTCAGTTTCAGGTCCCCAGGTCAATGATCATGCTGTGATCAGCATCATTTGTTCAGAGTTCACAGTCAAGTCAGTAACTCATCAATATTGTTGCTGGTACCGATGGACCAACAGGAAACAACTATGATGGCCATTCTGCACTAGTTAGACTCTGAACTTGTATTCACTGACCTTACCTGAAGTTCACTTAAAGTGACTTAAGTTCACTTTACTGCCAAGTGCCATCAGAGAAATTCACTTATACCATCAGATGGCATCAAAAACTTGCACTTTCACTTGTGAAACTCACTTAGCCTGCCATAAGTTCACCTAAGTTAACTTTGGCAGGCTAAGTTAATTTACATAAGGTACTTAGTGAAGCATCCACTTGGTGACTTGGCGGCAAAATCCCCTGGCCTATTTGAGAGACAGTCGTATTGGGGGAAATATACATCAAAACAAGCAAATGAAGACAGACAAATGACCAAGAAATATAACGTACCTTGAGGACAGCACCAATCAACATGAGCAGCACGTAGTTGTACGTGGTACCTTTGTCGCGGCGTGTTGGCGTAGGGGTGTTGATGGCATCCAGGATACGTATATACAAGGGCACCAGCTAAAGTTTAATAACACAGCAGGAATTATACTTCAAGAACAACGGGCCGGCGTAGTTGAAGAGGGCACTGACTATTGTGAGGGAGAAAGAGAGGCTGCAGAATGAGAGGTGGAGTTAAGAGACGCTGAGCTAATGCACAGGCAGAGGACAGCGGAATACGAGCATGGTATCGAGAGAATTGGCCACCCGGAGTTTTTACAGCAGGGTCGGCATCCTTATGTTGTCTGAGCGCAAATGGATGTAGCAGAAATAAGGAACTCACTGGAGGCTACTGAATTTTATCCAGACAGGTCTAGATTGGATATTGGGCTCGGTTCGAAGACGTCGTTGTGCTGGAGCGTCTTGTGGGTGCCCTGAAATAAATTAAGTCAGTAAGGGATTGGCTTCGACTCCATTGACGCGTCGACGCGCCTTCTTCATAAGTGGATATATTCAGCTGAAGGAAATCTATTGCCATAGCGGTGTATGCTACCCACTTTTCGTTTCAGAATACGTGTGTCGCTGTCCTCAACTTTCTACTGGTGAATTAATGCAATGTAGATGGTGGCGGGAAGCAAGAAGGAAAATAGGCGCCCAGCCAGGAGGCCGAATGAGCGGAGAAAAGTTCGGCACGACGGCACGCCGCTGATTTGATCGCCGGATTATTCACTGGAGTGTTGCGAGGAGTTCTCGACTTATTTTTCTGCTTGATTGTCGGCATCAGGCTGATCAAGGAATGGGCTTTCAGTGATGTTTCGGTGACGGTAAAACAAATAATAATAATAAATGTAAGTACGGGTCACGCCACGCAGAATGCGGTGGCCTCACTCAACAAGTATAACTAGTATATTACCACCTCCTGGCCTTGCACCGCGACGACAAAGTGTGTTTCAATGGGTACTGAACCATAATACTAGCAGCGCTTGGATCACGGCAACATGGTTAGTCTACCTGGAAGCTTTGTCTACGTCTGCCTACGGGGTAGGTAGACCCTGTGCCTACGACCCCACGGACTGCAGTGATTCTTTTTTAGGCCGTTGTCGGAGTGTTTGAGATAAATGTTAGGGAGCGTGACATTCAGCTCGCCTTGTGACTTGTGTGACTAAAGGCACTTTACTTGTTAAACACTCTAACCACGTCCCGGAAAAATAAGTTGAAGATTCAGAAAGCGATTCACAGTATGCAGAAGTCCCCCCAAACTTTTGCGGGGCTTCTGAGCCAGCGGAAAGTTGAGGACATGGATAACTATTTTGAGATCAAAAACCTTGATCACCCGTAAAGCTTTCTCAATGGCTTTCTCTCACGCTATCCCTTAGATATTTGGTACAGTTGTAGACTGCATGTACATGCTCTTATTACGAAAAATTCCGGGAGGAAACATTGAGATACGGGGGAGCAATTCGCGATTATCAGAACCATTGTGCCCCATTGGGCCTAATAGAATTCGAGGACTTGACATCAGACACGCGGTGATAAGCGCTTTCGGAGAGACGGCGCAAGGAGCGCCAAATTTTCGGTCTACGACGCAGAGAAGGTGCGGAGCGTACCGAGGAAGGAGGGTCGAAAACAAGGATAGCTTCATACGCGCTATCCGCGTGTCAGCACATACTACCCCTCCGAAAATCAGGGTGGTGCGGCGGATGCTGCGCTGAGAGCTATTCTATTCAACGCCAAATTCTGGGTCTGCGGCGCAGAGAATGCGCGAAGCAAACCAAGGAAGGAGGACCGAAAACAAGAAAAGTTCGATACGCACGATCCGCATGTCAGGGTGTACTCCTCTGAGAATCAGGATGGCGCAAATCCTCGTATAGATGGAATTTTCAAACCCCAGCGCCATGCGGCGGCGGCAAGAAAACAACCCTCGATTCTCGGCTTCGGCCAGCCCGCAGTCAAATTAGACTTTTGACAGATTTCTAGCAGCGTTGTACACGGCCAAAAAACGGGCGGAAATACGGCTGTAATACTGAGGCATAGTTATTTGATGCACACTTTGCATTTTTATCCTACCCCCGGACGGGCTTGGTTAAACGGCTTGCCCCACTTGTCGGGGTTTGAATTTGGCTGGACGGGCTTTAATGGCTTGGGCTTACGCGCTTGGGCTTGTCCTCGACTACACTACATGTCCTCACTATAGATAATGTGCTCATTGCTACCTTTCAAGACACCATTAGTATTTCCTTCCTCCACCACTCCCTTTAGAACATTCCTGCTAACCCCGTCGCCGATTGATGGCAACTACGGATGTTGAACTCCGAAATTGACCCTCAACTTTTTTGGTCTCTGCATCCTTTCATATAATTTGGTTCCAATTGGGGGGTAGCTCATCATTTTCCAATCATCCTGCTCTGGTCTCGACTGTTCCGGGCCGGTTTAATACAAGTTAAATACAACACTGATTGCATTCCTCTTGATGCGAAGTGAGGAAGAAATACAGAATTGGCAGGACAGATTGTTCCAAATAATAATCACTCCTTTATTAAAATTAAGCCGTTCTGTCTGAAGCCATTTCAAACTCCGCTGCTCAGTTGACCTTGCTGTGATCCGATATTACCCCATTTGTCTCCCTGGTCTCAAGCCTTTTTAAACTCCGCTGCTCATCTGACCTTTGCTTCGATCCGACATTACCCCTTTATTCACGTTCTCATGACGTGGGTATTACCTCACCCTCTTTATAAAATTCCGCATGTCCGAAGCTTTTAAACCCCACAATGGGGAAAATCAGCCCGGACTTTTGGATGAGCGCCAAAGCAACATACGATGTGCTTAGAAATAGACGCTCGTGTGGGACCCAAAATTAAAATTGGAATTCGAAAGAGGATGCGAGGCCGCGAAGCGGCCGAGCAGCCGCTTGTAATAATAATAATAATAATTGGCAGGACGGCCCTTCTTCTTGCACATCTCCCGGGAAACGAACAGCATGCGTGGGACGTATTAGGGTGACAATGACGAGAATCAAAGTGTCTGGGAATGGCCCGAAATAATGGAACGGAGGGACATGATAACGATAGGCGCCACTATCAGACACGAGCTCTGCAGGGACCGAGAGAAACATTAGCACGGCATGGGAAGTGAGTGCTAGTGTCGAAGTTGTGCCCGTGTGCATACCATGTGCCACGGCGACGAAACAACGGCGAAGGCACTAAGATAGGAATGCTCGAAGGGCATCAGCAGCATCAGGATCTTAATTGCGACCGTACAATACGGTTGGTTATCCTATGCGCCTCGCACAGGCACGGATAATCCACAGTATTGGAGCTCACATTTGTCGTGAGGCTTAAGACCCATGTCCGGTAAAATACATCTTTTAGGGTACATACCTTATGAGAAGAACACCTATTTCTCACCGTCATAATAAATACATAGGGGTGTTCGGATCCTCCCGCGGTTAGCACGGAAAATGGAAGGATTCCTTAAGATGAGGGAATTTGAGGAAGTGTAACCAATGTGAAAGTAACGTTGGTAGTGAAAAGCACTCAGAAGGGGATATAGTTGGTTTCTAGAAGGACCACATTTTGCTCAAACCTATAGTATATAATGGGCCAGACAGAGCAAGAGGTGTCGTTGATCACCCAAACAAATACCAAGCCAGACACTGAAACGAGGTCATCGCCTAGAAGATGCAAGCCTCCAAGCACTCCGACCTCAATGGTACGCCTCTATCTTTCGCGTATAACCATCAACTCACAAGTTTCGCAGGAAGCGGAGGTCAGCAGGATGGACAAGGTGACGGTCGGGGCCAGGAGCCCGGGCCCCAAACAGAAAACCCAACCGATCCCTGACGACGATTTCCAGGCCAGAACAGCCCAGATAGTGCTCCCGCAGGAAGAGGTCTAAGACTGTACCTCGCTGGTACGCGTATCCATCTTCCGCACCTCCGACCGTCTCACATTTTTTCCAGGAGGCACAGGAGGACTAGGTGGAGAGGGTGGCATGAGGGGAGGTCATGGTGGCGCAGGGGAAAGACCAATGTTTGACGCGGAGCCCTTGGTGGCCCTGGGCTTCGTTGACATTCGTGCTGATGGCAAGTAATCCAACTTATTTGTGGCTGAAGGCGAACCCTTGACAATCACTTGAAGGCGGGGTCGGCGGCGGAGGCGGAAAGGCCGGCGTTTTCGGTTACGGTGGAGATGGGGGAAAAGGCGAGGGGGCTACTCAGGTGACGACTCTATTGGGTAGGAAGGTCGAGATAGCCTTGTCATATTTGCCTCTGGAAGAATTTGCCAGGGAGTACCAGCTTGGGCGGAAGACCATCGATGCGCTTGATAAATTAGGATTTGAGTCGGCGGGGGGAGTTCTCAAGGCGTCAGAGGCCGATTTGAAGGATGGGGGTTTTCACGTTGGACAAATAGCGGAATTGAAGCGGGCGTTGGAGGAGTGGGTACAAGCAGTAGCCAAGAAATAGCTTTTAACGTTTTATGTATTGTTTCCCTCTTAGAAAATTTTGATGTTCACCCCACGGGAACCTCAGTTGTGCTCCCCGACCCTTGGGCCGTCGATACCCTTCGGCCCTTCCGCTTGCTCACGCGCAACTGGGGATGGAAATTTTGGGTCATGTGTTGGCAGACTATGGCCGAACGAGCATATACATATAGGTAGAGCTAGGCATTCATCAAGTACACAAAATCAATCAGATGATGCAACTCATCTGCATCATTGAAGGCTGGAAATCAAATATGAACGACCAGATGTAAAGGGCCTAGAATTATGACCGAATACTTATGCCTACAATCCCCAGTGTGCGAATTCAACATGATAAATTTACCCGTGTTTAAAAGACTGCCATTGAATTTCTTGCAGATACTGCTTCGTTCATTGAATGTACCTTGGATGTACCATAGTGTGCCGGCCATCGAGGCTCACGACGGTGGGAGGAAGAACCTGGTTTCCGGCATCTTCATTGACCACCGGATCACCTGAGCTGTTAACCTTCGGGCCGATTTCGGTGAAGACATAAGTAGTAGAGACAACTCACCCTGAGTTCTTAGAAGACTCAAGACGTCAGTTACCAGCTGAACACCGGGTGGGCCTTCCAAGATACGCAAAGCGCTGAACAATACATGCCCGAGATCCCTGAAGGCCGCCCAATTTTACCGGTGATTTGCTTGCCGGCTCCAGTGTCGCAGGACCGATAGCGAATGACCTTCCATATTTCTTGGTGCCAATCAATCATTATCAAGCAGTAAAGCGTTCAATAGCCTCGCTTGGAAGGATTAATGGGATAAGGACCGAAATTAAAGTGGAACAGTATCCATACTATTGGTTCACTGGCGGTAACGGTATTGGCGCATATACAAAGGCAGACGAGGGTACAGCACACCCTGGACCACGGGGTGTCGCCATAGCAGCACGTCAACATAGTTTGGATCATGCAAGTGAGATTGATAAACAGACTCAATATTTTGGGAGCTCAGATTGTGGACTCGATGCTGAATTGAAAGCCAACGCACAAAAACTGGGAGTTGGGAATGCTATGGGTTATGCCACGATCAATGCTCCCATCAATGCTACCGGCAGCCGGCACGCTTTGGCGGAGTTTGAAATACTCAGATACATCTCAGCGGCTCTGTGTTGCAGGTCTCCTCCACAGTTTCTTTATATTATTCTTGGCTTCAGAATGACTGGTAATTTTATCCTCTACAATACTGCCTGGCAGGTTGTTTCCTTCCTGCGGCAATCTGGTTTTAGCCAATTGTAGAGTTTGTGTTCTGGGTTTCTAGAGAGGGCTTTTAGCAATGAAATCTGGAAGGCCATAAATAGAGATGCATTTTGGGGATACTCTTGAATATTATATGATCTATTTCACCAGTCGCAGCAATATCTGAGGAGAATCCGACGAGACAGTCAAACTGTCACGGCATATCACATGACGTGTTTGCACTCCTTTCGCACCTAGTATGTATCAGCAAATTGATGTTCGAGGTGATACCTAAAGGCTTATTGAGCAGTCCTGCATCTAGAATGGCGTACTACTTGATAATCTTTATGAGATGGGCACGGAAATGTGGCGAGATAACAGGAGATACACCGCCACAATCATGCCGTTGATGGCCTTGGGGTGTTTGTTTGCAAAATGCTACCATCAATACCACCAATCATGCCACATTCGCCATCAATCCCAACTCCCAGTTGCTCTCAGCAAACGACTCATTTTCAGTACCCCAAACTTGCAATAAGTGAAATTGAGACTTTGGAGCTGTTCTCGGGTGTCGGAAAGCGTCCATTCAGTCAGCAATAGCATATTCAGAGCTTACCTCCTTGAAGCCTGAAGGAAAAATTGGGAAAAGGAATAATGATCAACACCCGATGAGAATGAGGAGGGATCGTAGGTACGTCGCCCAACAGACTGGAGGATGCTGATGCGCCGGCACGGATGACAGTCGCATTCCACTAAGAGCGCTTGCAATTCCGGGCAATATGCGCAGGCTTGAAGGCGTAAATAACGAAGTCACCTGCGACTGTTATTTCTCTCCGGGAGAGTACCAGAACATCCGGACACAACACCTGCTTTTGTGCGGCCGCTTTGTGCGCTCTCGCGTCCGGAAATGACGGCATACATTTGAATCCATTTCTTGCAGCAGGAGCAAGAAAATTGGATTTGAGGATGAGGATTAGGGTGCTGTTCACATGCGTAGCGTCGTTTAGTTTGTCGACTCCCTGAGGAGTAGTATAGGGTAATAAGTTCTACATCGAGATATATCTTGTGAGCTAGCAAGGAGCAAAGTCGACGGGGCTCGTTTCAGTTGCTGGGGTTATGGGTGATATACTGTCAAATAATTAGGTACTGGTTCCATGGGTTTTGAAAACATCTGCCAGGAAATTGGGTGGCATCTTTTCTGACCTTGGCTGCATCTTTCTCACTTTGGTTGCATCTGTCATTATGGTTGCACCTTGATATTGGGTTACAACCCTTTGAGTCCCATCAACATTGCTTGTATTTGGTATTGATCTGTGAATCCCCCCGGCTGTCTGCTGGGCTCGGCATCTCCACAACTCCTTCAATATGGGCACGGCCGGGCAGGTCAAGATTCTCTGTGTTCAGAAAAGCCTTCGGAGAAATATCTGTGGTGTGCAGATGGCATCCCTTCCGAAATCCATGAACTTCCCATGTTTTGATCAATTAATTGCTATGAGTACTATGAAGGATGTTGAGCTTGCTTTCATGGAAGACATAGTTTAAGATACTGTTCAGAATGTGCGCTAAGCACCAGGAATTCAATGTGATGCTCTCATGGCGAGAATTCATCCGTTTAAACTTTCGGAACATTATGGCATCATTGTTTCAATCAATGCCATCATAAATTAAAATTTTCCTCCAGAAAAAGTCCTTCACATGTGAACTGTTTGAATTGTAGTACATGTGAGCAGCGGACTGCATCCTAGATGGAAACATGCATCCACTTTCCAAGATGCAATTGGGAAGAAAGGTGCAAAAGTGATTGCATCTTGGAAAGTGGATGCATGTTTCCATCCAGGATGCAGTCCGCTGCTCACATGGACTACACTTTAAACGGTTCACATGTGAATGACTTAGTCTGGAGGAAATTTTGTATTTATGATGGCATTGATTGAAACAATGATGCCATATTGTTCTGAAAGTTGAAATGGATGAATTTTCGCCATGAGAGCATCACATTGAATTCCTGGTGATTAGAGCACATTCTGAACAATGTCTTAAACTATGTATTCCACAAAGGCGAGCTCAACATCCTTCATAGCACTCATAGCAATCAATTCATCAAAAATTGGGAAGGTCATTAATTTCGGAAGGGATTCCATCTGCACACCACAAATATTTCTCCAAAGGCTTTTCTGAACACAGAGAATCTTGACCTGCCCTGCCATACTGACATTGAAGCAGTTGTGGAGATGCCGAGCCCAGCAGACAGCCGGGGGGTTTCACGGATCAATACCAAACACAAGCAATGCTGATGGGACTCAAATGGTTGTAACCCAATGTCAAGGTGCAAGCATAATGAAAGATGCAACCAAGGTGAGAAAGATGCAGCCAAGGTCAGAAAAGATGTCACCTAATTTCCTAGGAGATGTTTTCAAAAACCATGGAGCCAATACCTAATTATTTGACAGTATATCACCCATATATATGTGCCATATGGGGTTAAAGGAATGCGCGGAGGGTCATGTTGAATGTTGGTTACCAGTTGACAGAGAGCAGGGACTCTTGTTAGTATTGGCGAGGGATGCGGCACAAGGGAGGTGGTAGTGAGAAGGAGCAGGCGGCAGCCAAATTGGGCACAGCAGTGCCACTGATTGATCGCACCCTCCACATCCAGCTAAGTATATGGCACATACACTGTCCAAAAATTAATCAAGGGTTACATCACCGTGGTTGCAGGGTTTTTGGTTGCATCTGGGAAGAAACGTGCAAAAGTGATCGCATCTTGGAAAGTGGAAGACGCTCAACAGCAGTGCTTACCCCTGGAATGGCAAGAATATTGCATGCAATTCGAGACAACCAGGTAAAGTGCGGTGCTGGCATCTGTGAAACAAAATCAGCTCAATATCAGAAAGGAGAGCATCAAACAGCACCTTCCACCATCCCAGAACATCATCATCATCCTCTGCCATCGGATAGATTCCGCTGCAATATACCTCCAATTCTGTCTGAATTTTCTTCGCCATTGAACCAGCGGAAGCACCAGCCAGTGCGTGCCTCCAGATCCCCTTTGAAAGAGAGGTTGTAGCTGCCAGCGACCGACTCGTTAGGAAAACCAACGGGAATAGAAAGAGGGAGGGCTTTGATGCGAGCGGGCAGGGCATTTAGCAGGTCCCAACATTTTACATGTCCGTCAATGACTGCGTTCCTGCGGATCCTCCCGTCTTCCGTGCAGGGCGCGCAGATCCTGCTGTGAAATTGATGTTCTACCCAGGGATGGCAGTAAATCCGTCAACCAGAGCAGATGGTATCGCGGTGAGCTGATATATCAGGGTGGATGTTGGATTGATGTCAGGGGCAGTCAGGTGTGGAAATAGCAGCAAAGCAAGAGAGCTAGTGGTGGTAAATTGGGTGTTGAGGTGACGTGAATGCGCAGGATGCGAGCAGCGTGGTTTCAGGGGGTTCGAGATGGGTGAAATGGCGGTGGAAGTAAATGTGCGCGCCTGGGGAATCAACCATTTGACAGTGATTGATAAGTGATAGATCGTGATTTGTAGTTTACATCCTTATCGCGCTCCCGTGCACGGCAGGAGAAGCTCAGAAGCCTGCATACTGAAATTAAGGGACCAATGGGACTTGAATGTCACACACACGGTGTAGGGTCGGCATATCCTATAGTCTCAGCCCGGGTGGAAAGCTGTCCCTCTCTGGACGCCCTCTACTTCCTTAAGTTCCCTTCATCATGGATGGGACCGACTCACGCCAACTCCTTAAGGACAGCAACAGGGAACTTCAAGTACTCCGGATGCTCCTTGGGCAGTCTTCCGACCCATGTGTGCGAGACTTCGCAGACAAGCACTATTTGGATCTTGTCAAAGCTTTCAAGGACCAGAAGTTGGATGAGTCTGCCAAAAGTATCCAGGCTCGAGCGGGTTACTTGACTGGCCTGAGCAGAATTGTGAGTGCTCGATGTGTTACCCGTTGCTGTGGTCACTGAAGAAGCCTCCCAGGCTTCGTTCCTGGCATCGGTTCAGATGGGTTTCGTGCCCCTCATCGGTGCCCCGGACTGCCAGGCGCAGCCGCAACCCGACAAATGCACAAGTCATGCGGTTTTAATCCGAGGCTTGACATTCTTTTTTGCCTACCTCGCCCTCTCCTTTAATTCACTGGGGGCTCTCTTCGCGCTGCTGACAGCGCGGACGCTGTTCAAAGTTAGCAGCGATGCACAAGACTTGATAGAGGACAAGAACATTCTGGATCAATCGATCATTGGACTGTTGAAGCAGTCAGATATTTTGGCGCTGTTCGTGGATGACTTATATCAGCGTGTGCTGCGACAAGACCGAATTTCGAAAGTACATGCTGGTGGCCTCCATGTTTTCATCAGGTTCATTCTCCTCGGCATGATGTGCTTCTTTGTTGGCCTCATTCTCTTGGTCATAGAGAGCCAACCTCTCAAGTTCTGGATTCCTTTGGTGCTATCCGTGTCGGCGATGGCAATAATGTTGGCAAAAGGCGAAAAGAGCCATCATCCAATGATGGGGAAGGCCCTGAAGAGTCGGTTTTTGAAAGTTATGCCACAACGGATGGTCAAAAATTTGGAGAGTTGGATGGAGTCAATCAATCCGGGCACGAGAGAAAGGGACAAAGAAGAAGGAATTTGGAGGGAGAATCTGGGCTGGGAAACATCACCCCTATAGTTCACTTATATGTGACTCCTGGACTGAACATTGGCGACAACGTTGAGATCGGCGGGGATCATGACTCATCAGGAGGTGAGAATCCTGCAATGTTCAATTCCGGCAAACAAGGTCCTGTTGTACCTGCAGTCGGTATGGACTTTTTCTGATCCAGGTTGACCCAAAGCGCTTACCTAGAGTGTCACAGAACAATATCTACAACCTGGTTCAATCCTTCACCCAGTTTCATTTTCTCGTCGTACTTACACGTCCATACAGGGATTAACACGCATATTTCCCACAGCACTGCTTACTGGAACCTGGCCAAACAACCGAATGTGCCCGACACAAGTATGCCTCTTCATACTGCCTCCGAGGCTGGAAATATGGACATAGTTCTAGTTCTCCTTGCCAACGGCGCAGATATAAATGCTCAGGGTGAGCTCCTTGCGTTCCGTTGAGTGTGTCTTAAATTTTGTTTCACCAGGCGGTGAATACGGCACTCCATTACAAACAGCATCTTGTCATGGGCATATCGATGTCGTCCGATTACTCATTGCCAATGGAGCTGATGTAAATGCTGAAGGTGCGCAGTCAGCGAGTTTGGAAGGGAGGCACTCACTGTTCAACAAGGCGGCAGGTATGGAACAGCTCTACACGCCGCTTCGAATGCTGGACATCCGGACGTCGTCATATACCTTCTTGAACAAGGTGCAGAGGTTAACAGTCGTGGTGCGTCATCCCGTGCTCCAGGGATACGACGCAACACTAAAATGTACCCCCAGCTATGAAAGAGAGACAGGCTGATCGGTCACCCATCGGGGAAAGGTTGCATTAAAAGTGGCTTTCAGGCTCGCCCTGGGTGCGACAGGGCCGAGTCTACCTGAACCCTGAATGCAGTGACTTGCGAGCCTGAAAGCCATTTTTAGTGCAACCTTTTCCCGATGGGTGAGCAGTGAGTCACTCTGTAAATGGCAAGGGCATCGTGGTTGGGGTGGTCTGTTTACGAGTACGGAAGTAATCGTTCATAATATCTCGTGACCATCATTGTTCCGACCTCGTTTTTTTACGGTCGACATTTTCCGTTCGTCATGAAAATAGTGGCTGTGCCCTAGATTCGTTAGATTTTTGAAGCCTCAATAGTGGCTGTCATCAAAACCTGACTCTTTCATTAGAAACGAATCTAATGAACCTTAAATCACTGACACGGTGGCTGAGTATTTTCTTACGTAACAGTTTCCGATTTTGCTCTCAGTTATTCAAATTTTTTGGTGTTAAAATTCCGTTCTCCCTGCGCCATTCCTTCATCATTGAACTTTGTTTTAGCTTCCTCGGATATCTGCTGCTGGTGTTTCGTGTTTGCAAAAGGCCCGCACAAGTTTGTCACTGTCAGTGTGATGTCACATTTCAAGCTTCATTTTCCAAGCATTTCCGATCTTTGCTTTCTACCGTCTCAACGCGGCCTCGTACATTCGGGGTAAGCTGGCAACTATTTTAGATCATCATTATATGGACAACTCTATGACTGGGCTCGAAGGAACCCATCGAGAAATGAGTGAGTTCTGGAGGGTGCAAGTAGTCCCAAACACACTTTTTTGTGAAGCTTCTGAGATATTTATTTATTGATAGACCATCGTGATATTTCAAATGAAGCAAATACAAAAAGGCTCTTGAGGGAAGTCCAGCGCAGATGTTCATCCTTGAGACTGAGGAAAACGAACCATATTTGAGGGAGATGGATCACATTTTCTGAGGCAACCTGTTTTGTACACTTGGACAGGGCGCACGGGCGCGTTTCGTGTCGTACGGCCTAGTGAATATGTCAGAGCTCTTGAGGGAGGTCAAGAGACGATGTCCACCCTTGAGACTGAGAAAAACGAGCCAGAATTGTTTGCGTGGATAGGCAGATGCTCATTATTTCGTACCCAGATTTATCAACTGATTATTCTGCAAGACATATTCCATGCCATCGGGGGATATAAGCTTTCGCGCTTCCTTCATACCGCACTCTACGGCTGGTTGTCTGCTCATTCGGCTGGCGGTGCCACTTCTGACGAGCAAATACGGCCTCGCAACGACGCTTCAAATCTTGGGGATCGTCATGGCACTTCTCGTGTTCCCGATTCTTCCGTTCATCAAAGGCCGCCTTCCGCAAGCCCGACTCCAATTCCAGGGACCGTTACCAAGAGGCGCTACAGGCCCTCAAATTTGGTTCAAGCAGAATTCCTTTTGGATGTTGCTCGCTACCTTCCAGGGCTCTGCATATTTTTTTACCAATCGTATATTTACCGAACAAGTCATTTCGTTCATTTGCAATAGGACGAACATGACTCATCACTGTTCAGCATTCACCCATGATCTTCAGGTTAATGCATCGAACGCTGCTGTTACGGTGCCTCTTTTAAACGGTGATTTAAAGCAGGCCGTCATTCGTTCATCTGCTCATTCAAAATTCAGCCTCTTCCTTCGTGGGCTGTCTCTCTATGGGATATCTTTCAGACAGCTTCAATCCTTGGATGCTCGCGTTCTCGATTCTCATGAGGACCTCGGCTACGAGATTTATCCTCTGGGGTGTCCTGTCCCACTCCTATGCAGGACTGCTTGCCTTCCACTCGCCAGTAAGCTCTTTCTCCGCCTTTCATTCTAGCAATTAATCTACATCCACCACAGAGAACGACATTGTAATGTCGACGACCTTGTACAGTTATCTCTTGCCGTCTAGAGGCATAGGAAATATTGTTTCCGCTCCCATCTCAGCGAAATTATATGCCCACACCGAAACCCACGTTAATGCGACTGTGGTCGGCAAGGCGCCAAGCATTAGCTTTGATGTTGGCGAACTTCAGCCAGTTGGGTTCACTATTGATTTTTGAGAGAGGATCAACGGGCGAAACCATATGATCAACGGTGGGAACGACTCGACCAACGGAGCGACCTTCGTAAATTTGGACTCCGGCACCGGTACAAGACTGGGCTCTCCATCTGCCTTGCGGGCAAGGGTTAGTGGCCACCGTTACAAGCAGGTATATTCTCGCGATTTTCATTTTCAGAACATGGTCATCCAAACGACCCAAATGATGGAGACCTATATTGATAACGAAAGCCCGGACTCTGCAAGAGACACCAAAGTCGGAGGCCTTCTATGGATGATATAATATTGACAGAGTTTCCAGTCACTGCAGGGTTCGTGAGGGTGGACTCGAAGATGAAGAGCAGGAATCACGCTGAGAATGGCTCCCGTATACCTTATGGCTAGAGTTCAATTGTAAATAGCCTTGGCTGCGCTGGGACGACCATTGGAATTGCGTAACGAAACCTTTGCGTCTAGCCTTTATCCATTCTTGTTTGAAAAAACTGGTTGAAGACTGATTGGCAAACCGGATACGAACACACGAAAGATTCGCAACTCAGGAGAGCGCTGCACTTTCTTGTTTCATTGCACGTACGGCAATAAGTGAGGTGAGGGCAAAATAGGGAGCGGCGGTAAGGACGACCAGAGAGCCGGAGGAGACGAAGAAAGGAAAGGCGGATGAAGAGCACCAGAATATCTGCACACAGTGCAGTCAATCTTCAAGGTCGGGATGGCATAGAAAGATCATTCCAGCAAACAACATCTGCAGGGAATCATTGGTTCAATTATAGCGTGCGGTTTGGCAGCGCACAGATGAGAACATTCCCGGGGTACCGAATTTAGCACTCCAAATATTATCTTTGGCTGAGTTTAAAACGAGAAATGCAACAAAAGAATTGATCAGCACTGCGTCACGTATGGTAGAGTTCAAAGTTAAAAGAGAGGTATATCTCGGAATCCTGCAAAACCTTGATGTAAACACTTGTGCTGAATACAACCACTGCTGGATATAGCCAACGGAGTTGCAGCGCACCGTTGAATATGCGAGTCGTTTTTCCATCGTGGCGTGCATGCCAAGAAATTGTGCCATGAATATTGAATATTTTCCGTAACACAGTATTGAAAGCGAGCGTGAATGAAGGGGCGGCGGGAGAAGGGAATTAGGGATCGCACGTACTAATCACCCGCGCGCATGACAGCATCGGGACAAACCGGATTTGGTGCGGGGATTGCGGGACAGATATCAGTGTGAAGATGAACCCTGCAGATAACAGTGACAGCAGGTCCTTGGCAGGAGAAGAAGGAAGGATTCAGGCATACTTGGTGCGTACCTCAGCTGTAGGACACGGGCCCGTACAGCAGAACTTGCATGAGGTGCACACGGTGATGCACGATACAATGTCGCGGTCACCATGCTTGAAAGCCGTGATGCTGGTGACGGAATGTGCCATGCCCGTGCCTTCGTGCCCGAGGATGAGCACCGGGAGAGAACGTTGGCGGGTTCTGATGATGCTTTCGGGACGACAGCCCGAGGGACACAGGGTCGAGTCTCCATTTGTGCGGCGAGACCCTTGCTAGCTTCCCGGTATCTTTGTTGTCCCTTTGGCCGCTGTCGAACACTGTCATCAAGAGTCCGCGTATGTGCCAAGGAAGTGACAAGTCCCAGGACTCCGAAATCTTCGCGCCCTACCTAGTCCCCAGCACGAATAACGAACATACATTCCAGCGGCTGCCATGAAACTAAAGAAGCGCAGCGGAGCAATCGAAAGCAAGTGATTCGCAAAGAGTAACTAACCGGCGGGAGAAGTCAAATACCTCAGATGATGAGGATGCAGAGCTTCTTGTGAAAGACCAGTTGCTGCGGACGCGAATCAATATTCGCGCAAAACAGCGTGCGTTTGAGGGGAAGAACAGCGGTGTCGGCCGCTCGGCTTTCCGGAGAGGCTTGGTCTGCTGGGAGTGGGCAGAGATAGAGCGCAAGCGCGGCCGAACCCGAACCCGCACCGTACTAAGGGCACTCCAAACAAGACCGATACAACCAGCGCCAACTCAGGGCTGCATACCAAAATCACCATTGGGCGCGTTACCGCCAACGGTGTCTTGCAGCTTTCGTGCTTCAACACCCCAGCCTCTATTGCAGTGTCAGGGACAGCTGCAGCTCTCGACGAAGTCATCGCCTTGGGCAATAGCGGGGGTCTTTTTGCCCCACGGATTCACACGATGGTTTCGGGTCATTCCTCGTTCATGGATCCTATAAAAGACGCCTACTTGGGCCAAGATCGATGACAATTTTACCGGTTATCCCGGATCCCATGTGCCCAAGATCCCCGTCTTCTCAACCTGCAGAGGTGAAGGCCTCATGGAAACATTTTCCTCGAGCTATTTCTGGGACAACTGCAGGAATGCAGTTCTTTTCAGCGACGCGGTCTCAGCTGTTCTAGAACCACCTCCCATTTTTCTAGAGGTCTCCTGCTATCCTGTGTTGTTGTCATCTATCTTGTAGCATGGCGTTGCGGACACCCGTGTGCTGTGTCCAGGATGCCATTGAAATCTCGGCCAAAAAGTCTTCAGTGTAGGGTGAGCTATTCTGCTATACATAACGACATAAGGTACGGTGTGTTTACAGGCTACTAGGTGACAGAGAGCGGGGTTGCTGGTGGCTTACCTGCTATGAGGATGATGGCGGGAAGCAAGAAGAAAAATTAAGCGCCGGGCCACGAGGCCCAAGAAGCGGAGATAAGTTCGGCATGATGGCATGCTGCTGACTCATTTTCGGGAAATTCCGATCGGCATACGAAATTCTCCACTTGTTCGGTCCTACTGCAAATGAAGGTTTTCCTTCTTCCTTCTCACAGTCATGGTGCTCAAATATTGTTCGCAGATATAGCTATATTTTGTTGTGTCCCAGAGCAAATGCAGGTCCTTTCCGAAACAATTGTTTGACAAAAGAAAAAAGAAAAAAGGAAGTACGAGTCACGCCACGCACGCTGCGGTGGCCTCACCCAACAAGTGATATAGTCTGGAATTTGTATTATTTCGAACCTACTTTCCGTCTCAGAATGAATATACTTATGCGTTATTCATGTCTTCTGCCGATCGATCGGCATGAACACCGATGGCGTAGATTGTTAAGATCTGAGCATCCTGCTACGCGTCCAGCACGTGTGCGTGATCAATATATATGATCGCATCTTTTACCTTTTTTCTCTCACTGGTTCTTACACTGAACTG
Organism: Mycena galopus ATCC 62051; assembly: GCA_014925785.1. NCBI lineage: Eukaryota > Fungi > Basidiomycota > Agaricomycetes > Agaricales > Mycenaceae > Mycena > Mycena galopus. The sequence goes on from WIQG01000156.1 coordinate 207,065, forward strand.
CGTGAGAGGTAAATTAATATTTACCCACCTATACACTTACAGATTTACTTACTACATTATTAGCTGCTGTACTGACTACGTCGTACAGGTAAATATTAATTCACTGGTTCTTACACTGAACTGCGTGAGAGCTGCTGTACTGACTACGTCGTACAGACCCCCCCGGTTCACATAGATTAGTCTCTACCACGTGGGTTGACAGACCTTGCCGACGTAGGCTCGGAATGCAGTGTTTGGGGCCACCCGGCCCTCGCCATCTACGGTTACGGCAAAAGACAGATATCCCACGGCTGTTTGCGTGCATTTCTTCACGTTGCTCCAAAGCCAATTCCGCCCTAGTTTTCATGGACTTTCGCCCAGTTTACGCCATATCTCGAAGGGTTGCTAGTGAAATCGCTTAGAAAGGGAAGTATTTTTATACTTTATCAGAGCGTGGGGTGCAGATATTGCTAAGTTAAGGCTGCACAAACCGCCTGTACGTCATCCGCGCAGTGCCGGATATGATATACACAACTGCTATCGATCCGAGCGTCCAGCCCACGAAGGCCAGAGTGAAAGCGAGCGTCTGGGCGAGCGTATGGGTCGTGTACGCTCGCAACATCAGCGCTGTCGGCAGGTCAGGGCGGTGAACAGGTTAACACGGGATTCAACAAACTTGTGACGACCATGTTCAGCGGTGAAGCCATGAAGCCGAAGACGATGCCAACGCGCGGTTCGTAGCACCAGTCTTCGGGGCTGAATATGCCGGGCACGCAGGGGCCGAAGAGGCGGCGGAAATAGTCCCAGAGGCGCTGCGCGCGCGGGGATTCGCGAAATTCTATCGCGAAGATGACCGGCGTGAAGAACGCGTAACCCAGCATGAAGAACCATGGCCACACCCAACGCGATGTTTTGTTGTCATCCCCCTTCATGTTGTGGACGTGGACCATCACTGCGGTGCTGGGGATGACTGCATAGCCGAACCACAGGTCAGTGGGAATCGCGGGGGCCGACGGATGAATGGTACGCACGGACAAAGGATATTGATTTCCATACGGCCCACGCGACGGGCAGGACGCCGGACATATCGACGTCGTAGGTGAAGAGAAGAAGTAAAAGTTACACAGCCATCGCGCTTAAAGGTTCCGATGACCGCGCGCCCCGCAAATGATGGCGCATCGCCTCCGGCTCAGAGCCTTTATGTAAGAAGAAAAAGGTTTTCCGGATATCCAGGGTGGACCACTATGCAATTGCAATTGGAACAAGAGTCAACCGTGAGTCTCCGAAATCCTTCTGCTGTCGGTCCCCGCCGAATCGGCAGTCTTTGCCACCGACTCTTTGCGGCACGTTTGAACATTAAGCGACGGAGCGCGCGCGGCGGCGCATCTGCACCTAGAAGCACCGCCCTGCTCTCCGATGCGTGCATGCAGCGAGGATGTGGCACTGGATCCACCTGCCCCGCTGCCCTCTCGTTCGTGAGTTATGATGTTATGAGCCAACGGAGCGAGGGAAGGGGATCATGAATGAATACGCAGGGAGCAGGAGGAGGAGAAATAGATGGAGGTGTACATATTATATGGACAGTGGAAGAGGAAGTGTATTATAGAAAGAGGAATAGGAAAGGTATAGAGAGAGAGAGGAAGCGTTCGAAATTGTGAATGGTTGGAAGGAGCGAGACGAGAAGTGAACAGAAGAGGAACCACGGTTCACCAACGCCCCTTTGCCGCACCACATGCGCAAGCACAACGACCATGCACATGAACAGACGCGAGCACAAGCACCATCCTCCACCCACAGGCAGCGGGTAGGAGAAGGTGACAAAGAAGGGGAGAGAGGCGAGGAAGGTGAGGAAGACAGTGGGGGAGGTGAAGGTCAATGCAGCGCAGTAATTCTGTGGAAGGACAGGTAAAAAATGGAGGCGCGGAGTTAGTGGATGGAATGGGAAACAGGACGCGTACGCCGCACTGGACGAGCGCAAATGCGCCTTCGAAAGGGAGCACGCGAGCGCGAGCGGTCCTTCTGCTGGCTGAGGATGGAGCTGGTTAGGTTAATTTGGGGTTGGATGATGCGGTGATGGGGATGGTTGAAGCAGAAGGCGAAGATGAGGATGAGGAGAGCGAGGGGAGAGGGGAAGCGGGGCGGTAGGTACGTGTGGCGATCATGGCGAGGGCGGCAGGAAACGCGCAAGGGAAATGCCAAGGGAAGAGGAGGAGGACGAGGGAAGGGCAGACGCAGACGCACGAGGCGATTGGTGATCCACAGAGTGCCATGCACCATTGCGCCGAGGAAGCGGAAGCGGTCGCAAGCAAAAGAAATGGAATAAAGTTGAGCAAGTTCGTATACTCGACGCTGGGTCACGAAAGAGGCCAGTCCTTCGATGCGAAGAGCAAAACGAGGGGTAGTTGCGCGAGGGCGAGCAAACCTGGGATAGGACGACTTGCAGTCAAACTCAAAGATGCTAAATAGAAATAGAGCATGGACCTGCACTGTTAGGATTCTCCATCGACGCCTGGAGCACGATGCACATGAGGGCTAGGACGCGAGGAAGAACGCTACGCATTTCGTGGGGGAGGGAATGTAAAGCGGAAAGCAGCGTGCATGGATGCACGCTGCCCCGCATTGAACGAATGCCAGGCAACCTCCACCGTCGAATACAATCCAGCACCCTCGCCAATGTCTCAACGCTCTCCATCGCTGGTGCTGGGGCTTCAGTCTGGAGCGGCACCCTGCGGTACGCCCTCGTCCAAAACGATAACGATAGAGAGCGTGAGGGCGGTGCCCCCATATGACGGTGAAGTGCTTCTGTCATTCTGGCTCGAGGGGTATCGTAGGGAAGGAAGGCCGCGGGCATGAACGGGGTCGCGGGTGATCGACATTTTCTTTCGTCTTGGGCGTCGAGGTGAGCGCAAGGAGAACCTCAGTGCTTAGCGTCGCAAGCGGGAAAAAGAAATTGAAAAGAAAGCAGCAAAGCGATTACGGCACCAAAATCATAATGATCGGTTGCTATCAGCCGCAAACAGGGTGTGATCCGTATCTTGATCTTAATCTCCGGGGATAACCGGACCGAGGTTCTCAACAACGAAGCGTTGCATATTCTGCAGGACTAAAGCCGTTAAAGCCAACGAGTGGCACGGCCCACCTTCCAAAGCCGAACTCTCCCCGTCTCAGATCGTCCTCAGACTCCAGTTTCCTGCGCTGTTCAAGATTGGGAGTGTAGACTTGTTGAACTAAGTACACGGCTATCCCGGATGTCACCGGAATTCGATAGGACCCGTCGCCAATCGAAATCCGATGATCTTCGGCTCGGCTTTCTAAGGTTCAATCACTATGAGGCGCTGGATATACGGATTAGTGAAATCCAATGGCTCTATGCCCATATTTCTACAGGCAACCCACAGTATTCAAAGGCCACTGGATACGACCATAACTTGATCATATTCTGCTCCTAACTGGACCATAACTCGAGGTCTTACAGGCTCCTTGTTCTTTGGACTACTCATAGTGCATTCAAACTAAATCTTACTCAGTATCTATGATTCAAGTCTGCTTGGTTTGTGGCTTGTGCCAAGTTGTGCGCTAAGCAGTGCGCACGCAATAGTATACGGCACCGAGCAAATATAAAGATGACAGTGGAAACAGTAATTTATTTATACATAGATCGAATCACAAGCGTGGGGCACGAAGCTCGGCGTGGGCGTGAGCGTGCACTGAGCACTGAGGGATGGCAGACGTGGACATGGAAATCTCGAAGACATTCAAACTCCGATGGTCCGTGCACCACACGTGATGGTTGATGTTTCCTTTGATGTAGTGATGGTCGTCTCCTTGACTTTTCCTCCCATCTTCACCCCTGCCGCCGCCCACTAGGTCCCTCCTCCTCTCGCGAAGCCCGTGAAATCATGTCAAGATGCTCATTCAATGTGGTCAAGACTTTGTTGCCGTCGGACGACAATCCTCTTGTCCCATCAAGGTGTGTCTTACGCTTTATCAGGTCCTTCTGCGCTAAACTTCTCTACAGTATAGACTCTTCGCCATCGCTCTCGCAGACCAGCGGCTAGTCCCAGGGCAGCGCAGCTCAACCCGACCAGTTAGACTCGTTTGGGTACTGGTGGCACGGCACTGCAGCGCAACGGTCGTCGGCCAGTGCATCTGTCCGAAGTCGGACTTGTGCGCATTTCTCTTTTTTGGTGCTGTTTACCGTTGCTTCGCTGTACAAATTGACCATTAGCATGCTCCCATAACATGTATCTCCCTCAATAATTTTATGATTTTCAGCGCAACGTCCGCATCGCCCAAAATAAATTCCTTTTAGGGTGTATTCCGGCTCCCGCTGCACACGATAACCTGCCCGTAGTATGCCAAAGGCGGGCTCATTCAAATTCAAAGGCCAACCCGTTGGAATCCGAAGGGGCGTATATTCTTCGAAATCCAGTGGTCCGCCGAGTTGATTCCAAAGATCACCGGAACCATAGAAATCCGGTGCCTTCCGGGATAGCCGTGTACTTAGACTCGCATTCTTAGAAATCAGAATCTCCCTTCACCCGCCATGTCCTTGTGCAGAAAACGCAAACTCTTCCAACCTGCAACCCGTGGATCCATATATCTGTGGACCTAGTGCCGCTCTTCCTGTTCTGGAGACCCCAAAAGTCAAGGATGACAGCCTAAAAATCTGCTGCACGTCGCCAAAATATTCAGACGCCCACGCTCCGCATTTCTAGTGCGTGGCATTCAGAAATGATTTACGGTCTACGCCCTGAGGGCTGTCGGCATCCAACCGTTCGGGAAGCGTAGTCGGGGTCATTTACCAAAGTGGCAGCATCTTGTTTCCTTGAGAGTGCAGCTTATTTATGCTTACACCAGATCAGTTTGGGATTTACAAGGCATGAGAAGATATTATATTAGATGTGACACGAATATCGGATCTATATTCGCTGAGACAGTTCCTAGATATTCTTCATCGAGCTCTACTTTATTTATACCAAAAACATGCAGTCATGCTCCTTTTTGTTTTCCGCTCATGCTACACACATCTTGCCCGTGCCATCCTCTTCAATGGTCCAGTAATCCGAACCCACTGCAGTGACAGCGTAGAAGAGGTGGTTGGGATCATACTTGTTCTTGACGGCAAGCAGGTCGTCGTAGTTGGTGCCGTAGAAGACAGACTTCCAGTCTGGTTGTCTGAAGTCCGCCTCGTTGAGGTACGCGGAGCCGTGGGGCGTCAGTGCCGCCAGCTTCGGCAGCATGTCGTTGGTCATGAGCCGCTGGTTGGAGAGCATCTCGCTCCAAGGAGCCTCGAAGCTCCAAGGCGTCGTGAGGACGGTGTGAATAAGGGTGTCTCTCCAGCCGGGGTTGACTGCGTTGTAGACGTTGCCGACAACGGCGTTGGAGACATTGAGGCCGACGCCGATGAATCCACCGCCCAGGTCGTTGATGTCGCGGTAAGCTTGCGTGAGGGCGGTGTTGTTGTTCTCGACGACGGAGCGAGGGATCAGACGACCACCGTACTGCGCGATGCCAACGTCGATCGCGCTGAACATCGCATCGAAGGAGTCGAGGTAGCTGTCAAATTGCGCGTAGTAACTGGTGAAGGTGATGTTGAGCTCATTGAGCTTGGTCTCGAACGGGGCGAGGGAAGTCTTGAGGTCGGCGACGGGGACGTCTGGTGCCGTGATCGGGGAGATAGAGAAAGAAGTGTTGGTGAAAAACCAGACGACCATGGCACCGGAATCGACGATGGTCGGCAGGGTCGAGTGGAAGTACTCGATGGCTTCATAGTAGGCATCCTGGGTGGTGCCGGACGCAAAGATGGTCATGTTCATGGCTGACGTGGCGGTGTCGGGATGCGCCTTGGAGGTCATGGAAAGAACGACACCGTAGGTACCACCTCCGCCGCCGGAAAGGGCCCAGTAGAGATCGGTGTTGTTCTGGCGGTTGGCAACCAAGTACTCGCCGGTCCCAGTGATGACCTCCCACTCCAGAGTCTGATCGGCGGCAAGGCCGTGCTTCGACGCGAGAGCAGAGTGTCCACCGCCCTGCGTGTAACCTCCTGCAATACCAACGGTAGGACATTCACCACCGACGACCTGCAGACCTGCAGCATCAGCTGCGCTGTAAGCCTCGAAGCCTTGAACGCCAGCACCGAGCTTGATGGCCTTGCCGGTGTAATGCGAATCAGACCAGTCGCTGATGGAGATGTCCTTGAGGTGGTGCATCCACAGGCCGAGAGCGCCAGAGCCGGTGCTCTTGCCATTATAGCTGTCCATCAGGTCAGTAAATTGCCACTTCGATTCTTCTGCTCGGCGAACATACTCATGGCCGGTATTGCGGACGACAAGACGGATGTTGTGCTTGGTAGCGAACTGGATGCCGGCAGACACATCATGTGCGCTGGTCACATTGACTTGAGACGAGGTCAGCAATGGCCCAGACCATGACTTATTCCTGTTCGATACTCACTCGCATATTGAACGTACGTGCCAATAACGCACTGTGCCGATTCTGGCATGAAGGGATCACAGCTCTGGTTTGCGAAGAAGGGAGCCATGACCGAGGAAGACGACGGATAGCTGCGAACATTGTTATGGATATCCGGTCAACACCTCTATACCTTTATCGAATACTCACTGCGTCTCCGGGTCGAACCATGAATTCTGCAGAGCTGTGCAGGTGGTATTGTTGTACGTCGCCCATTGATCGTCATGACAGGCAGCTGCGAGGGGCACAGTGGCCACAAGTCTACCACTAACGGTGGTGTTGAGGCTCGACCATTCTGCCGCCGTGGGCCAACAAGCATCCCCAGGGTAGCATTTGCACGAGGCCGCCGCAGACGTAGCCGACGAGTGGTGTTGCGTGTGCGAAGGAGCCTTTGTATGCTTCGGCGGGAGGTTTTTCGCTGACGCTGCGGACAGTGCGGTGAGCAATAGCCCAGCGGTGATGAAGGAGACCATAATGGACGCGCAGTGTGAGGAGGAAGGGAAGCCTGCTTGGCGAATCTTCGTTTTTACGTGGAGCCGAGCTTGAGCCGAGGCTTCCATGTCATCTGACATTCCTGTCACGTCTTCGCAGATAACACGGCAGCGCCTAGCCGCCGTCTTGGGCGGGACAGGCACAGGGCTCGACCCGCTTCTCAAGACCGTCGCCAAGAACCGCTCCATCTCAGGCATATACTCACATCTGGACTTTTTTTTCGTTCCCAAACATTGTTTACAGTTAACCCGCATCCAGGATCTTCATAAAATCGCGGGTGTCTGAAACTTTTAATATCCGCTTTGGATGAATACGTTCCCTCAACCCTGTAAAGTCACTGAACCTCACTTTATTCCAGCTGTGACGCAGCACCATGTCCCGCGCCAGCTGGAATGGGACGGCTATCTTTAACAGTAAAACCCGCTCAGTTGAGTTTCGGACGGCAGGTTGGTTTCGGCTCCAATACCGGCGATCATTCGGCGCCATCTGCCGCCTCGCACACAGCAATCACTTTTCCGTCAATTTAGCATTGGTCATGGGTTCAGCGCGTCATATCATCCACTTCTTCGGTCGTGGTGGGCCGCGAACGCGCTCTTGTAAATTTATGAAAGAGTTGAAATGCAGCAGAAAGTTTGCAGTGTTTGTATCACTCCACTCTTGGAGTCCCTTGAACACCGTCGTATTCTCCCCCACCATGACAAAGAGAACGGGGGAAGATAGTGAGATCCTGTACTTGGGAAATTTCAAACGTGCATGCGGAGCCGCTTCTTTCTTTTTCCGACGCTGTTATCGATTCACCCAAATATGCCTCAAGTCTCAGGCTTTCTGACGAACCAGCTATCAAATACTAACAGCCGATACTCACGGAGATTATGTAGGATGAATGTGTCCATGTGGGATTAGTGAGGCTAAAAACGTAGGACAGGCATAATGGGTCTGTACCAGCGCTCATGGTCATGCCATTCCCCGAAGTCATTCAGATTTTGTCTTTTCTCGTCGTTCTCCTGTGCGCGCGATATGTGCTTCGATGGAGCCGTCCGCCGCTTCCTCCTGGTCCAAGAGGGTGGCCTTTGATAGGGAACACCTTCGACATACCTACACACACGGTGTGGCAGTCCTTCGCTCAGATGGGTGAAAAGTGGGGTACGAGAGCTTTTCATCTTTCTCCAAAGTTTTCTCAATCATCTCTTTTCTTCATGTCAGGCGATCTCTTGTCTCTTACGACGCTCGGGAAAACGATCATCATCATCAATTCCTTCGAGGTCGCTGAAGATCTACTTGAATCGCGAGGCAGCAACTTTTCGGATCGACCCTTCCTACAGATGGGGGGAGAGCTGGTGGGGTTCCGGAACACGATCACTTTTTCCCAATATGGAGATCGCGTACGGAAAGAACGCAAGCTCTTCCACCAGCTTTTCGGAACCTCCACGGCAATTGAACGTTTCTTGCCGTTGCTGAGATCCGAGATCCGCAATTTCCTGCAAAATTTGCTGCTGAACCCAGATGGCATAGTGGATGAAACACAAAGGTTGTCTGTCTCAAGTGTCAAACTCTGTTATTGAGCTCCTTCAATACAGGGCAGCAGCGGCAGTCATGATGCGGATTGCGTATGGATATCGCATTGCGGCAGATGGGGACCATTTCCTCGAATTGTTTGGTTTGCGTCAAAAGATATTTGCGGAGTCCACCCAGTCGACAGCTTTAGTCAACTTGTTCCCTTTCTGCAAGTCATCGAGAGTTCTTGCCTTGCTCGATGATTGATCGAGATATAGTGCGCTACTTGCCTGCCTGGCTGCCCGGCGGATCCTTTCGTGCTACAGCCAACAAGTGGGCGAAAGTCATTCAAGACTCCGTCAACGGTCCTCTCGGATACGTCAAAGACCAGATGGTAAGCTACAGACCTGAAAAAATTCCTACCGTAAACCGCTTTTAACAATGGGTTTCCAGGCCGCTGGAACCGCGGAGCATTCATTCTCATCAGCACTATTGCAAGAGCAACCTGACGACGACTATCTCGTGAAATGGGCTGCATCTTCCATCTACGGGGCTGGAACCAGTACCGTATGAATTTACTTTTTTGGGACTGATGATAGATATTCATAATCAGCTTAAACAGACGTCGTCTCAACTCTCTGGCTTTTTCCTCGCAATGAGCTGCTATCCTGATGTTCAGGCCGAGGCGCAGAGAGAGCTCGACCTCGTCATCGGGAAGGATCGGCTTCCAGATACTTCCGATCGCCCGGATCTACCATATATGAATGCTTTGTGCAAGGAAGTCCTCCGTTGGCACAATGCAAACCCCACAGGTAAGCAGCTCTTCATAAATGACTTTCCTCTTGAGTTGCGTAGGGATTCCCCACCGGACCCGCGAGGATTTTATCTATGAGCGAAAAGAAGGTCATCCACCCGTTCTCATTCCTAAAGATTCTGTCGTAATCCCGAATATCTGGTTAGTCCATGCGCTCAGAAAGACGCCGACCTAACCGTTTCAGGTATATGGCCCATGATCCAAAGCGGTACTCGGATCCGATGACCTTCAATCCTCATCGCTTCCTGAACTTGGACGCCGGAGAGGCCGAACTCGATCCTTCAAAATTCTGTTTTGGATATGGGAGAAGGTGGCCATTCTTGGTTTTTCAGTCCTGCTCTGACCAGACTCGGTGACAGGATTTGCACAGGTTCTTATTCTCCTCCTGTGACTGTTTATTCCGAATTTTAATGGCGCTTTAGGAAAACTGTTTGCAGACACATTCATATTCCTTATCTGCAGTACGGTTCTCTCCTTATTCAACATCACCAAGGCATCCAAAAACGGGGTGGTTGTGGAGCCTGTCGTGGGGCAAACGAGCGGTACTGTTAGGTTCGTCAGCAGTGTCACTTCTATTTATGAGCTGTTCTAAGGACTGAATCATAGTCAACCATTGCCATTCGCATGTACGGTGGTACCGAGGAGCGACGAGGCCCGTTCTCTCATCGATGCCACCTGTGGAGCTTCTTAGGGCTTGAATCGGAGCCGCATGTAAGGACAGATAGCTAGTTCTAATTATGTCGCTGCCCACCCTTTTACTCAGAAATGATGAAGAGCGCATCGGGGCGCTTTGCGCCCCAGCACTTCGGTTGAATATAAGACGCCGAGCAACGAATAAATAAGTCACTGAGGACGGAGAGGCTCGGCCAGTGGGGCCGGAGCACTGATATAAGTAGCGGAGTTCAAAAGGGTTCGGACAGACAAGCCTATGCGCAATTTTATAAAGAGGGTAATGGAACCACAACAACTTGGGTATGTGAAGCACATAGAAAATAATACTGCATCCTATTTCTGGCTGCAAGACCTGTGATTCTACAGTTCTTGTTCCATGCAGACTAGGCTGCATTCGACCATAGCATACCTGCTGCTTCTCGAAAACCAACCCAACACCGGGCCGCGGCAGAACATGTCTCCTATTGATGAAGACATGGCCGATGTGTTTTACCTGGCAGATTCCGAGGAGGATGAAGCCGGGCGGGATGACATGCCCGGCCTTCTCGACGTCTCTCGAGCGTGTGGCCAGTATTATTCCGTGGTAAATACCCGCCGCAGTGCAGCGACTGTGATCTTTCAATTCCTTGAGAAATGGTAGTAACCAGATCCACGCCAGAGCAGAGATAACCCAGATCAAGTGGAATTTAAAGTTGGAGAGTTCTTGCCCGCATTCCTTTGGTCCCAAACCCACTTTTTGCGCAAGCTTACGCACGGCCGAGGACAGGAAGAAAAAAAAAAAAAAGACCAAGCTTAGGATTGATTGCTTGCGGATGAGCAAAGCGGGATAAAATAACAATTCCGCACAACAGTACCATTTCTTTCATATGTGTAAGGGCAACCTCAGCTCGGCGCGGGAGCGTGGGAGACTAGCGGAGAATCTGAAGTAACTCAATTGACAGTACTAAATACAGGTTTCTAGAATACGCACCTAGCGGGAGAATCCGAAGAGAAGAAAGGATAAGGATTCCCACGCTAGGCGAGGTTTTTGTAGGTACTAGCCAGTAGCACGTGTCCGGATCGATCGGCAGTGGTCTCGAGCTTGATCGCATAGCATGTGCCAGTGAGAGCGACCAGACGAGGGGGGTCGGAGGAGGACGGAGTCCGGAGGATGACGTTCCAGACGAAGGCGTAGGCTGGGGCGTAGGACCGAAGGCCGGATGGTTGGGCGAGGTAGGACGGACGGACGAGGCTGGACGAAGGATCAGACGAGGAAGTGGGGCGGTGCGATGGGCCGGAGCTGGACGGACGGACGGACGGACGGACGGACGGGTGGTTCCCCTGACATCACCCCCCCTTGGAATGCGGCGTCCCGATGCATGAATCGGACATGGGTGTCGCGCCTCCGGAAAGAGAGCGAGTCGAATGCGGCTGAGGCGATCCGGCGCGGGGCGTTGGGGTAGCGGCGATAATAGGTGTTGCAGTAGATACGTCACATGCATGTAACCGTATATAAACCCGGATTGCGGGCCGTAATGACACTTTCTACTTACTCCTATTTTGCGTGATCGCCCTCGCTTTCCTCGACCCTCTTAACGGTCCTCGAACGCTCGGACGCTACCTCAAGAGAGGACAAGAGTCTGTCTAAGCAACCAGACTCCCGGCACTCGGTTACGCTCAGCACTCAGGATTTCGACTATCGCGTCTCACTACTCGAGCGGATCTTCCACTCGAGAACAATAATCTAACGCTCAGGACTTTCCAGAGCTTCGTTAGATTATTGGTTGTGAGACACCATTCGGACTCTCTAGCTCGCCTGCGGCTCTCTCAGTGATCTAACCCAACTATAAATATTTGTAGGCAAAGATCTACTGCCGCGTCCTACACCACCTCCCTTGTGCCGCATCCCTTGCCAATACTAATGAGAGTCCCTGCTCTCTGTCAACTGGTAACCAACATTCAACATGACCCTCCGCGCATTCCTGTAACCCCATATGGCACATATACTGTCCAAAAATTAAGCAAGGGTTACAACACCATGGTTGCGGGGTTTTTGGTTGCATCTGGGAACAAAAGTGCAAAAGTGATTGCATCTTGGAAAGTGGATGCATGTTTCCATCTAGGATGCAGTCTGCTGCTCACATGTACTGTAAGGGCAACCTCAGCTCGGCGTGTGAGCACGGGAACTAGTGGGAGAATCCGAAGTAAACTCAATTCAAGGTACTAAATACAGAGTTCTAGAATACGCACCTAGCGGGAGAATCCGAAGAGAAGAAAGGATAAGGATTCCCACGCTAGGCGAGGTTTTCATAGGTACTAGCCAGTAGCACGTGTCCGGAGTGATCAGCAGTGGTCTCGAGCTTGATCACATAGCACGTGCCAGTGAGAGCGACCGGATGAAGGGGAGCGGAGGGGAACAGAGTCCAGAGGGACGGGGGACGACGTTCCGGGCGAAGGTGCTGGCTGGGGTACAGGACTGAAGGCCGGACGGTTGGACGAGGCCGGACGAAGGATCGGATGAAGCAGAGGGGCGGTGCGATGGGCCGGAGCCGGACGGACAGACGAACAGACGGACAGATGGGTGGTTCCCCTGACATCACCACCCCCTTGGAATGCGGCGTCTCGACGCATGAACCGGACATGGGCGTTGTGCCTCCGGAAAGAGAGCGAGTCGAATGCGGCTGAGGCGATCCGGCGCGGGGCGTTGGGGTAGCGGCGATAATAGGTGTTGATGGTGTCTTTGGTGAAGACATCAGAGTGCTTTACCCATTTGTTGTGTTCCGGGCCGTAGCCTTTCCCCCTCACCATGTACCAGAGGCTGCCGTAACGGACCTTCGCTTCTAGGATCTCCTCGACCTCCCACTGAACGTCGCGGTCCGTCTGGAGGACGGGCGGGGGTTCGTCGTTCCAGGGGCGTCCGGGGAACGGATCCGGTTCCGCGAGCTGGAGTTTCACCACCGGGAAGACCGGGTGGAGCTGGGAGTACCGGGGGGGAAGCTCGAGCTTGTACGCACCCTTTCCGACGACCTTCACGACTTTGAAGGGGCCGAGGTGTTTGTCTGCGAATTCGACAGACAGATGGGTCGTCCGGATGTCGGAGGCGTCCAGCCAGACTCGGTCGCCTACTTTGATCTCCGGGGCGGGTGTGCGTCGGCGATCGTAGTACAGCTTGAACTCGTCCTTGGCTTTAACGAGCGCGGCTTTGGCTTCCGAGACTCCGGACGTGATCCGGTCTCGGAACTCGTTTGCGGATTCCACGTTAGACTGCAGTCCGTTGGGCTCGAACCCCATCCGAGGGAGCCTTCCGGTGTCCGTCATGAAGGGGACTTGCTGCGTGGAGGTGTGGACGTGGTTGTTGTACGCGAACTCCGCGGCCGGGAGGAGCTCGTCCCAGTCGTCCTGTTTGTAGTTCGTGAAGATCCGAACGAACTGCTCGAGCTCCTGATTGACACGCTCCGTCTGGCCGTTGGTTTGCGGGTGATAGGCAGTGGAGGTCGCTGGCTCTATCCCGATGAGGCGCCACAGCTCCGTGGTGAACTCTGCGACGAACTGCGGTCCGCGGTCGGAGATATATTTCCGAGGGGTTCCATGGTGCCTCCAGACGTTCCGTTAATAGAGCCGGGCGGCTCCGACCGCGCCAAGGCCGGTATGGCACTTGTTGAAATGGGCCCGCTTACCCAGGACGTCGACCACGACCATGACCACGTTGAACCAGTGCGCGTCCGGGAGCTCGACGATGAAGTCCACCGAGACGGTGTCCCAGCGTTCCGCCGGAATTTCGGTCGGGTGGAGATCTCCGTGGGGTAGCTTCCGAAGCGCCTTCGTCCGGTTGCACGGGTCGCAGGTCCGGACGTATTGGCCGACGTGACGGGATAGCTGGGGCCACCAGTAATTCTGCGCGATGAGCTCGAGGGTTTTGAAGCGCCCGGCGTGTCTGGCGACCCAAGTGTCGTGGTGCAGGGCGATGATCCGGTGTTGGAGGTCCTTATTCCGCAGTACGACAATCTTGCCGTGGTAGTGAAGGAGCCCCTCCGCGATGCGCCACTCGGACGACCGGGGGGAGCGAACGTTCCGGTTCTTGAGGAGTTCCCGTGCGATGAGCGCGACAGGGTCCTCAAGGTCCGGTTCACCCGCGAAGGCCTCCTGGATGTCACAAAGGAGGGGGACCTCGGGTCCGGCAACCACGATGCCTTCTAGCGCGCGGACATGGAACAAGTCCGGACGGAGAAGGGTGACGTCCGTGTTGTCCGAGCCTACTCCGTGGTCCGGGCGATGGGACAGCGCGTCCGATCGACCCATGAGGCAGCCGGGCTGGTGGAGCGCAAAGTCAAACCAGGACAGGTATGAGGACCACCGCGCCTGCCTCCGGTTCAAGTTCTGCGCCTTCCAGAAGTACTCCAGGTTTTTGTGATCCGTCCAGATCTCGACCGGATGCTGCGTACCTTCGAGGAAGTGTCGCCACTCCTCGAGGGCCCGGATGATCGCAAGCATTTCCTTGTGGTGGATCTCGTAGTTGCGTTGGACGTCACTCAGACTCTTGGAGTAGAACGCGACTGGATGCCACTTTCCGTTCATGTCCGGCTGAGACAGGACGGCCCCGGTGGCGTAGTTGGAGCTGTCTGCCGCGACTCGGTATGGACGCGACTCATCGGGCAGGACCAAGACGGGCTCCGCGGTCACCGCATCCTTGGGAGCTTGGAAGGCGGCGGCCGCAGCAGCGGTCCAGGTCCACGTGACACTCTTCTTGGTGAGGTCGAAGAGGGGCCGCGCGATGTCTGAGAACACCCGGATGAACCTCCGGTAGAAGTTCGTGAAGCCAAGGAACTGCTGCACGTCCTTTTTGTTCTCCAGAGCGGGCCAGGCAGCGACTCCGGCGACCTTGACTGGGTCCATCTCAATGTGGTTGTGCGAGATGATGATGCCTAGGTACTCAATCGAGGACTTCTCGAACTCGCACTTCTCCGGCCGGAGGTAAAGCTTGTGCGCCCGGAGCCGTCGGAGGACCTCTAGGACGATCTCCCGGTGGCGCGCAAGGTCGGAGTGAGCGATGAGGATGTCGTCTAGGTATACCATGACGACTCCGGACAGGATGAGGTCTTGGAAGATGTCGTTCCTCATCGTCTGGAACGTGGCCGGAGAGTTGGTGAGGCCGAAGTACATCACCAGGGGCTCGAAGAGCCCTCGGTTGGTATGGAACGCGGCCTTCCACTTGTCGCCTCCCCGGATTCGGACGTTGTTGAAGCCCCACCGGACATCGAGTTTTGTGAAGAACCGGGCTCCCTCAAGGCGGTTGATGAGATCGTTAATCAGCGGGAGCGGATACCGGTTCTTTACGGTCATCGCGTTGAGTGCCCGATAGTCCTGGACGAACCGGAGACTTCCGTCCTTCTTTTTGATGAAGAAGACCGGAGACGCCATCGGGGATTTGGACAGACAGATCCGGCCGGTGCTCAACCCATCCTCAATGAACGCGTCAAGTTCCTTCTGCTCGAGGGGGGAGATCGGGTAGACCTTGCAGTTGGCCGGTTTCGCATCCGGGACGAGTTCGATGGCGTGGTCCCACGTCCAACGTTCCGGCAACGCGTCGACAGCTCAGGACCAAAGTCCCAGGCGGGGCTGAGTTCCGGGCAAAGGCCTCCGCGAGCCGTTGAGAGACGGTGCTGCCTGCGCGGATTTCTTCGGCCAGAGCAAACACGGTGTAGAGGATCCGGTCGCCATCCTCGAGCTCGTCGTCTTCGTCACCGTCGTCGTCGTCCGGGTCCGGAGTGAGGTCCGGGAAGTCGTCTCCGTCGTCGCCCGGATCATACCCGTCATCTCCGCACCACTCCTCCGAGTCAATGGCACAGATAGACAGGACGGGACCTTTGCGGAGCTGCCAGAGGATCGCGGCGGAGATCTTCGCGTTGCGACAGATGGCGCGGAGCTCCTCCCGGCGAGTGCTGCAGCTGGTCGGACAGCGGGTCATCCGGACTTCCTTGGTCTCCCAGTCGATCTCCGGGTTGTGCTTCTGAAGCCAGGAGTAACCGAGGATGACATGCTGCTTTCCGAGCTGCGTTACCGCGAGTTGGATGCGTTCGGAGTGTCCCTTGTAGTTGACGACCATATCAACTACGCCGGAAATGCCTCCGGACGCATTGGGTGTGCCGTCGACGTTGAGGACCGGAATTGGCTGGGAGAGCTTCCGGACGGGAAGGTTGCGGGAGATCACGTACTCCGAGTCAATGAAGTCTCCGGTCGCTCCGCAGTCAACCAGGCCCTTCACAGACATTGTAGCCGCGGTCTCTACCGATTGCATCTCCAACGGAATGTGCAGGGAGTTCCGGCCCTCCACGGAATCAACAATGTACCGCCGGGGTAGTTTGCGTTCCCACCTCGGACGGCGGACGCGGGGAATGGAAGGGGGAAGTTCTGTCTTTGCCTCTGGGGCGGAAATAGGGGGTGCGCCTTTCGTATCAACTGCTGATGTATTGGGTATATCTTTGTACAAGCAGGAGTAACGATTGGGGGACGCGACCGAGGGTGCACCGCTCTCTCGGCCAGGTCCAGAAAACCCTCTGGCTCCGCGTCTCCGGCGTCCGGCTCGGCCGGAAGCTCAGCGGTGGTGGAGAGGCGCGCGAAGAGTTCTCCGAGAAGGTCGTCACCGAGTTGACGGACGACCTCGTCCAGGATGTCCGCGTGCCGGACATCCGAGGGAGTCGGGCAGTCTCGGGCGAGGTGTCCGGCCGCGCCGCAACGGAAGCAAGTGCGCGGCGTGGAGCGTGCGCGGGTCCGGTCGACATCCATCGGAATGCCAGGCGGAAGGGCGGGCGCCGGCGCGGCTTTGGGAGCAGGTGTGAAGGAGGGGACTGGGATGAACGTCCCAGTGCGGGGGCGTGCGGCCGGAGCCGGGGCGCGAGTCGGAGGTGCTCCTGCTTGGACACGGGCGAGGGCGTCATACTGGCGGAAGGCACGGAGACGCCATCCGGCGTAGTCTAGCGGCGCCGGAGCGGTCCCGGATGTGGTGATCGCCGCGTTAATCCGCGGGTCGAGCCCTGCGCGGTACTTGGTGACGCGGACGAGCGGGTCCGTGTACCTGGCCGTGGCGGCGAGTTCCTCGAAGTCGTCCGTGTACCGGTAAACGTCGCGGGAGCCCTGGTAGTAGCTATGGGTCTCCAGCCGGAGGAGAGCTTGGTCTTGCTCGTTTTCCTCTACAAACCGGAGCCGGAACTCGGACTCGAATTCCGCCCAGGACGGGAATGGGAACGGAACGATTGCGGACTGTCGTTCCGCCCATCGTCCGGCCGCGTCTTGCGCCATAAAGGACATGGCGTACTGCACGAGTTTTTCCTCAACAACCTGTCCGTGGACCATGGAGGCTTCCGGAACTAGTCGGAGGTATGTGAGGACGGAGTGGAGGAACATCCGTCCTTGAGTCCGGTCGCCGTCGAAAACGGCCGGGGGGTTCGGTCGGAGAACCGATTCCGCCGCAGGGGTGAGGGTGGTGAAGTCTGGACCCACCGCCGGAGCCGGAGCGGCAGGGACGGGGGCAGTCGCAGGTGGATTTTGGCTGTTGTGTAAAACGCGGAGGAGTAGGGTTTCGATGTTCGCGAGAGAGCTTTCTACCGCTGTCAGCCGGGATTCGGGCTCAGCAGCCGGGTCCGGGATGTAAACATCCGGGAGCTCGGGTGGCGTGGACCCGTTTCCGGGCGTCGGGGCGTCCATCAAGGAGGAGGGGTCGAGATTGGAAGTGGGGGAGGCCGGAGCGCTAGCGTAGCGGTCCGAGTCCGAGTCTACACCGAACTTCGCAATCTTGACCGGTTGATCCCTTAGATCCTTCACTCCGCCGAATGGGATGTATCAGTGCGCCTGGAAACGTACCTGACACCAAGAGTGTCAGAGAGCGAATTGTAGCGACTGAAATTGTACCAGACACTCAGAAGATAAGTCGCGCTGACCTTGAGCCTGACATGAATCATGTCGGAGGCAGGATCAGCTGTCCCGACATTACCTGTGTCAGGCGCGAAATCTTTGTGACTGACTCTGCTCCTGCCACTGGATGTGTCAGGAGTAGTATCAGGTGCACTGACACGGGGGCGTGACAGTGTTAGGTGCACCGACATGGGGACGTGACAGTGTCAGGTGCACCGACACGGGGGCGTGACAGTGTCAGGTACACCGACACGGGGGCGTGACAGTGTCAGGTGCACCGACACGGGGGCGTGACAGTGTCAGGTGCACCGACACGGGGCGTGACAGTGTCAGGGCCACCTACACGGGGCATGTCAGTAGCCCCGAAACGGCTCTTGACAATAAGAAAGTCAGGAGCCGTTTTGGGGCTACTGACACGGGTAATGTCGGGACAGCTGATCCTGCCTCCGACATACTCCGTGTCAGGCTCAAATCCAGCGCAACTTATTCTTTGAGTGTTAGGTACCATTCCAGTCGCTACAATTCGCTCTCTGACACTCTTGGTGTCAGGTACGTTTCCAGGCGCACCGATACTTCCCATTCGGTGGAGTGCTTTCTTCTGCTGTAAGGGCAACCTCAGCTCGGTGCGGGAGCGCGGGAGACTAGCGGGAGAATCCGAAGTAACTCAATTGACAGTACTAAATACAGGTTTCTAGAATACGCACCTAGCGGGAGAATCCGAAGAGAAGAAAGGATAAGGATTCCCACGCTAGGCGAGGTTTTTGTAGGTACTAGCCAGTAGCACGTGTCCGGATCGATCGGCAGTGGTCTCGAGCTTGATCACATAGCATGTGCCAGTGAGAGCGACTGGACGAGGGGGGTCGGAGGAGGACTGAGTCCGGAGGGACGGAGGATGACGTTCCAGACGAAGGTGTAGGCTGCGGCGTAGGACCGAAGGCCGGATGGTCGGGCGAGGTTGGACGGACGGACGAGGCTGGACGAAGGATTGGACGAGGAAGTGGGGCGGTGCGATGGGCCGGAGCTGGACGGACGGACGGATGGACGGACGGACGGGTGGTTCCCCTGACAATATGTCGAGGATCCTCCAAGAGGATTACGTGGCTTCGCGGCAGGGGGTAATTAACTCGCAATGTGCCGTACGGCAGAACACTCAAAACGTAACCTTTTAACTTCACACCGGCAAAGGTGAATATTCAGCTCAGCTGAACATGTTGCCGAAAATGATTGTTTCCGCTCGGGGCTGAAAACGTAGTCAAAAGTGACAGATTCGGCAAAGGTTAATGAGTTGCCGATACCATGAGATTCAGCATCATTTTCTGACATGCCAAATATAACAGTTTAGGCTGTAAATTTTTCATGGCTGAAAGTGAGACCTAAGATCATCAATCAGCAACAGTTTCAGCTGGAGCGAAAATGATGGTTTCAGTGTTGCCAAAAGTGTAGTTGAAAAGGTCAGTTTCAGCTGCACTTTCAGCTCTGTCAAAACAATGAGATTCGGCTCAGCTGAAACAGCAGGCGAAAACAATACTTTCTGTTTAGGCACAACTGAAATGACAGCCAAATGTTATTGTTTCAGCTTGGGCCGAAAGTGAAGCCCAAAGTGTTGTTTTCAGGTTGAGCTGAAAATAATCTGCAAATGAGCGGCAGATCTGCCGCTCCTGCCACTCAACTCGATCACGTGCATTGGGACATCAAAATAATCAAAAGACAAAAAGGCAAAGTATGGTCAAGTTGAGCAGGAGCAGATCATCTGCTGCTCATCTGCTGCTCATCTGCAGATTTTTTTCAGCTGAAACTGAAAACAACACTTTCAGCTTCACTTTCGGCCCGAGCTGAAATAATAACATTTGGCCGCCATTTCGAGTGGGCCTATAAAGTTGCTGAAACTATTGTTTTTGCCTGCCGTGTCAGCCGAGTCGAAACAATAAGTTTTGACACAACTGAAACTGACCTTTTCAGCTACAATTTCGGCAACACTGAAACCATCATTTTTGCTCAAGCAAAAACTGCTGCTGATTTGATAATTTTAGGTCGCACTTTCTGCCATGCAAAATTTGTAGCCTAAACTGTTGTATTCAGCATGGCAGAAAGTGCTGCTGAATGACATGGTATCAGCAACTCATTAAACCTGACCTGAATTCATCATTTTCAGCCCCGGGCCGAAACAATCATTTTCGCCACCATGTTCAGCCGAGCTGAATATTCACTTTTGCCGGTGTGCTTCCAACCTCGGTTTGCGCAAGCTGATGAGCCATCAGGTGGCTCCTGGGGGCTCTGCACAAGCTCTCTATGGATGGTCACGAAGTGTATGGTCGGCAGCGATGTGTCACCGAAATCTTCATCATTTGACGGTAAGGTTTACCAGGGGTAAGGGTATACCTCTGGAGGGACAGCAAGGGGTATAGGAAAGGTAGAGGTAAGGGTTGCCAGATCCATACCTTTGAAGAAACCTTTCCCAACCTCCGAAGGCTCAAAGGTACAGAGAGGTCAACTATCTTTTTTTGTGAGTTGGCACCTGCATCTCATATGTCCACCAAGATGATTTCTTCAAAGCTTCCTGGTCCCGTTGGATAGTAATTGTCTTGTCGAAACATCTCTTTCCGCAGTTTTCACCCCACCAAAGGTCTTGAAGTCATATATCTGTCCATATTTTCCAGTGATCACACCCAGATAGTGCTTCAGGACCTCCGCACAATATGCCCCAGGTAGCTCTACAATCAATTTTGTTCCCCAGTTAGTTCCATGATCAAAAAGTTGATCATCCCATTGTGTGTGGGTATGCCACCTGTCCATCAACATGGGCACCAACAGCATGACTGCCCGCCTTTTGTTTGCCTGCATTTTGATGCATGGGTATTACCTTGTAGCTCATAGGTTTCAAGTTTTATTGTGATCCCCATTGTATTCTTGGGGAGAAACCTTTGCAAAACCTTGTGAAGGATTGCAAGGAGAGGTACAAAGGTCTACCCCTGCAATACCTTTGGCAAGGTAAGGTATGACCTCTCACAGGGGTAAGGGTTTGAGAGGTAGAGGTAGAGGTTCACTGATTCATTCCTCTACCTCTACCCCTGGTGAACCCTATTCGACGGGTTGCGCAAACGCCATTGGAGCCACCTGATGGCTTTTTTGCCGTGCGCAGACGAGTGGCTCCACCGTCAAATTATTAATCACCCAGCATGCACATGGACCAATTTCCAGGACAGTGCTGGCGGGGCGAGAATGAGCTGAGTAAGATAATGAACCTTCGTGCATCTCGGCGCTCCGACTATAACGCAAAGCGTGTGGGTTCTTGGAATGAATCTGGACTTGAAATGACTGGTGAAGATTGGGTCGCATGGATGTATAGGTGGGAACACACTGAATGTGAATGCAAAACTTACAACCAATTTAGACTCATAGCCGTGGGTTTATCCTCCGTCGTCCGCAGAATTAAGGAATGTCTCGTGAGCCGTCTAATATACTTGCCTGCCATCTATCTATACGTAGCGTCCTCGTAATTCTAATCACAACATGCTCAGCTCACACCGAATCAAGCAACGGAGCCTGAGATATACACCCTCCCTTCATATGCTTCCAACTCCACTTGAGAATGACCATGAACAGCGCGAGTGATTTTGTTTTCGTCGTGGTAATTGCCGAGAACAAGTTTGAACTGCGACAAGTTGACCTTCTTCGCCTTGGCTTCCGGATGGGTAAAGGTGACTCGTCTCGAAGTGAAGTTCAACATAACGAGTGCCCGTTGCCCTCGGTAAGAGCGAACGTAAGCAAAAATCTCTTCGTTATCCGGCGAGAGATCAATGAAATCTCCATATATCTGAACGAAGTTGCGGTCATTTCGGCACAGGAACAAAAATAGAAGCGAGGAGATGAACGCACGAGAACTCGATTCTCTTTCCGGATTTTCAGTGCACGTTTCCAAAACGAATGCACACTTTGCGGGTCGGCGAGTTGATTCGCCGCGTTCCACTTCGTGTAGTCATCATTGACGCGCATCCACGGCGTCCCGGTCGTGAAGCCCGCATTAGGGCTGGAATCCCACTGCACAAATTCAAAATAATCAGGTGAACAAACAATTTAGTGCTATCGACGCTCGCACCGGCATCGGAACACGGGAATGATCTCTGGCTTTCTTCTGCATGTCGTCGAGAATATCTGCCATAACCAGGTGGTCGTCGCGACCGGCTTCTCGTCCGCGATAGTTGAGAATTCTGTCAAAGCGAGTTCAAGAATTACTTTTAAAAAAAAAATCCAGAGGAAACAAAATTGCCCTCACTCATGATACCAATTCTGAGACGCAACGTCCTTGTACTCTTCGATCCCCCACGAGCGGGGGAAGTTCTTGAGACCGAGTTCCTGTCCTTGATAGACATATTGCGTCCCGCCTTGAGTGAGTTGGAGCATCGCGAGCATCTTGGCAGACACAGCGCGCCAGTCGTCAGAGTCATTCCCGAATCTCGAGACGGAACGCGAGATGTCGTGGTTTTCCATGAACACTCTGCATCAAAAAGAAATAGTACTCGAAATACGCAAAAGAAGAAGAGAAAAAATGAGAAAAAAAAACAATAAAAACTCACGCGTTCCAAAACCCCTGGTCCCGTTCGAATTTTTGCCAACGAGTCACGATCTCCTTCAGTTCGGACAACTTCCAAGGCCGATGAACCATCGGGAGGTGCCGTGTGCCGCGGGGCGAGTCCAGTTCGCTGAGTTGGAATTGGAAGACCATATTGAGCTCTTTGTGTTTTGCAAGCACGTATTTCGCTAGCTCCGCGGCGGAGTGAGTGAAAGGTGTCTCCCCGACGGTGATTAGATCGGATTCTAGAGATCATAAATAATAAATGATAAGGATAAAGTGAAGAGAAGGGACGCGGATTAGCGCATGGAATACCTACGAGATAGGACTTTGTTGTTCATCTCCCGGATATACTCATGCACGCGGGGCCTTTTGATTTTTCAATATCAATATTCAAGGAACGAAAGCAAAAAAAACAGGAAAACGAGAACTCACCCGTTCGCAAAGAAATCACTCGCATCCTGGTATTGTTCTTCCCGGGCAATTATAGGCGCGTCAGGCAGGCCTTCAACTTTGGAGATTTGGTTGATGCAATCCATCTAAATGATAATTGAGGAAGGCTGAAGAGGATACTGAAAATAAAACGCACTCGGAAACCATCGCATCCTCGATCTACCCAAAATTTCATGAGATCCCATACAGCCTCTCGAACGGCTGGATTATCCCAATTTAAATCGGGCTGCTTCGAGAGATAAAGATGCAAATAATATTCGTCTGTCGTGGGGCTGTATTCCCACGCTGATCCTAGTTAGAGAGAGCAAAAAAAATTAAGACGTCTGTCAGAATAGGGGTCCAGAGTCAAGGGGCGATCTGGCATTCGGCCGATCAAATTAACTATCAGTATGTTGGTGCTTTGCAAGACTCGGAGCTTTGATCCCGTGGCAGGAATAAGGCGCCCGGACTAGATCCAATTCACAGAAATACGAGCGAGAGCTGAAATAACTCGGCTAGAAAGCCGAAGCTACAATTTTCTGACAGCTATTATCCCTGAGCGCACCTCAGCGGGCGATCAAGCGATTGACAGATACCAACATGCACTGCGGTGGATTTACTCGGCCACATGCCAGATCGTCCCTTGGCCAGAGTACAAAAAGTCCCACCTTGAAAGATGCCTTTCCAATTGTTCGGCGGGTGGCGGTTTCCAGCTTTATCGTATTTGGGAGGACGCCAGATGTACCAATCACGTTTCGGATTCGTTTTTGAAGATTTACTCTTGATGAACCATTCGTGCTGCGAAGAGAAGTGCGGGAAAAATCCATAGAGGAGGGAGACAGAAACGCCACTAACCTCGTCTGAAGTGTGATTAACAACGAGATCCATCCTCGGAAAATCCAGAAAATTAGTTTGAAGCAGAATAAAGTGAAGGGATAAAAAAAGTTACATCAGTTTCATGCCTCGAGCATGTACCTCCGCAATAAGTCTATCCCAATCTTCCAGCGTTCCGTATCTGGGGTCAATGTCGCGGTAATCTGATCTACGCGAGTTTTTAGTGATGCAAAATGGGAAGAGTGCAAGCGACCCTATGCACATGTCATAGCCCATGTCCGCCAAGGGTGATTTGTAAATCGGATTAAGCCAGAGCACGTCGACCCCAAGGTCCTTCAGATAGTCTAATTTGCTGGTGATTCCATTGAGGTCGCCTATGCCGTCGCCATTGGAGTCGAAGAAGGATGTAGGATAAATTTGGTAGACTGTGGCGTCTTTCCACCAGGTCTCGGGGAAAGTGGTTATAGTCATTTCTGCGAAAGCGGGTGGATGGATGGGAGAAGAAGAAAAGAAAGAAGGTGGGGCCCGACCCGACTGGAAAGCGAGTCACGTAAAGCACGTAAAAGCACGTAAAGTGGACGTAAAGTCGACTATGGTCCGTCCGGGGCTGAACACCGCATAACTGTTTGCTCGGTCTTTCGAATCTTTCGGCCCTACAAAATTTGAAATGAAAAAAATCTGTGAGCAGATAAATAGCTGGGGGCTTAACTCCAATGCTTCATTCGTTCAAAAACCGAGCTGAATATTCTTCTAAAGACTCCGGCCATCGTACGATACCAATATAAATTCACGCTGCCAGCTCAAAACTTTCCGGATCTCGGATGCATTCCCATGGAGCTCGGGCCATCGCTTCGTTTCGGCCGAAACGTTTCACTCGGTTGCCCGCGCAATCCCCGCATTTGCAGTTTGCTTCCAGCCAATACATATGCCTTCTTTTGAAAGTGAAGTACTCGCTCCTTTACGCTCACGAATGCTTT
Organism: Mycena galopus ATCC 62051; assembly: GCA_014925785.1. Taxonomy (NCBI): domain Eukaryota; kingdom Fungi; phylum Basidiomycota; class Agaricomycetes; order Agaricales; family Mycenaceae; genus Mycena; species Mycena galopus. The sequence continues at coordinate 231,690 of WIQG01000156.1, forward strand.
TCAACCCATAAAAGCATCGGCCAAAGGGTGATAACAGCTTACGTGAAGCTGATATACCCAAGCATTCTGATCATTTGGTTGTCGCCGCGAAGTTGGGATAATTCTATTTGGCAACCCCAAACTCGGGGTTGCCAGGATTGCCAAATAACATTTTTCTATATGGCAACCCCATGTGCATAAATGTTACGGGCCGGTGTATCCAAGTGTACTTTTTACTTTTCGCCGCTGGACCCCGCGGACCGATTATTCCGATTGCCCGGAGCTCCTCCAGCTCGCTTCTTGGCGCGGGGTGGGCCCGGGGCGCTGCCACGCTGTTGGACGGGGTACGTCTGGCCCCGTCTGCGTGAGCATCGGCGTCAACTGGGTGCCGTTCAAGCATTCTTGAGGACCCGGGTACGCTCGCGGGTACGTCGGGCCTACCCTTACCCGGACAAAAACTGCTGCAAGGATCGGGTCTAAGACCCTCACGGGTTAACCGGGTCCCCAACCGGAATTTCCAGCATAAGTATCCCTTGAATAAATTGTGGACATGAGCGGCCCGAGGGCTCAAAGGTGCATCTTTGATAGCTTTGCATGTTGAGAAACAGTCTCAAGTACAGATTGAGCCTTTTCTCAACGTCAAGCACCAGGTCACGCGGAGAATTACCCGATTTGGATGTCACGTCGGAGGTACTATATTGCGCTGGGAACCTGGGCACCTTAGAGGTTTTGGTCTCTTAACAGATTTTTCCGGGGACTTCCTCATGATCTGAGAATTCTATATTCTAGGCGCACATCGTGTGGACAATTTGAAGCTATTTCAGCCCAATTTGATAGAGTTTTGAGTACGTGGTGAATTTATTTCCGTCGGAGGTCCCAAAAAGGCAATTGACACGGAACCTGGCCACCTGCGCAAATCCAGTGTTGCGGGGTATATTGATAGACTTGCAATGTATAATAATGTTAAAGGGACATAACTGATGTATTATAGACACTAAAACAGTACATATCAACGATGAAAATGGTGGAACCAACTGCTTCCAATGAGAGGTATGAGCAGCGGGATCCAAGCTGCCAAACAAACGAAGCCTGTGTGCCAGTGAGAGGATGAATTGAACCAAAATATGTTGCAGGCAGGTTTATCAGAAGTCAATTGACATACTAAGACCTGCTGTTCTACTCCAGTTTCATGGTCCAGAGAACCCGACATTTAGATTTTGAAACTACCAAACATAGGGTGATAATGGTGTACGGAACACATTGAGAAAGGAATAATGTAAGTAAAATTCCGGAATATAATTATAATTGAAGTTTCACTTATCAAGGTGAGCCATGCCAAGTTTTGGACTCGGAGCGTCCAAGGGTCGGTCGTTATCAAGGTCGTTCGGATGTAGTCTTCAAACTTGGATATCAATCATGTACGGGAGTTTAAAACTGAAGGAGTGAGGAAGGAGAGAACTTTGCATACCTAGAGAGTAGCCCAAAGTCAAGGCAAAAGAACGAGCCTCCAAAGTCGTAGATCGACAAAGAATTAGTGGAGAAAGGAGCGAAATGGCCGCTCGGAGATAAGAAATTGATTTTCTCACCTTGCGGCCCGACATTTACCGCGTCACCGCGTAACATCAACCCTTCACTTTCGGCCGAAAATTGACGTGGACAGGCGGCATAGGTTGTATTCCACCCCTCAAGTACGAAAATGCCAGATACATAAGCACCTAGGCATATAATTGACAAGTGGCCAGGTTCCTAGTCAGAAATAGTAGGGTCGACAAGAGGGTCGTTATGAGAAAAATACAGCATCACACACCAAATAAAGGAAAATTTCAGTCCGGACTGAAATGCAAAATCATTTTCTAAAAATCTCTACCCAAATCAGTGGCATTGAATTCAGGGAAAATCCTAGAGCCTGAATCTTGAATAGAAATGGTGAGAATCGACATGAGAATCAGCCACACCAAAGAAAAAAATTTCAGTTCAGACGGGAGCTGTTGTTAAAAACCAAAGAATCTCTATGTGAATCAAAGCACGAGAAACTCATGAGGGACTTTTGCTATTGGCTTTCTATTTATATCTTCCAATAGCAAAAATCCTTCATGAGTTTCTCTGTGGCTGAATTCTGTTTTTAATCTCATAGAATGAACAAAGATTTCTAACCAGACTGAAATTTCTTTCTTGGGTGTGGCTGATTATTGTGTTGATTCTTACGATTTCTATTCGAGATTCAGGCTCAATGATTTTTCCCGAATCAAATGCCACTGATTCATGTAGAGATATTTAGAAAATAAATTTGTGTTTCAGTCCGGACTGAAATTTTGCTTTATGGTGTGTCAGGTGTTTTTTGTCGAATCTCCTTGGTCATCGCCATCAGACGACCCTCGGGCTACGGCAGTTGCCGATAATTCACTAAACATAGACATTTCTCTGTCTCAAATCTGCCTCACTTGGCCGCAAGCTAACCATGGCCTTCCTACCCACACTGAAAATGGAAATGTTTCTGGTAGGAAAAGCACCGACTAAGAAACAAGAAGTGTCATTTTCAGTTCTAAATCTAAGACAAAACACTAGTATCAATGGAATATAAACCGAAGTTGAAACAGGTTATTTCAGGATACCTTTCGGTGTCTACAGATACACATAGTTTCTTGAGATCATGAAAGGATCCGAGAAACTCCCAGTTTCATGGCGTCTTTCAAGAGTGCTGAAAGAATGGATTTCTTGAACAAAGAAAGTGTTTCTGAAAGAGCTATCTTCAGCGCTGCTTTCAATGAATGTTGAAAGCACGAGTTTCTGGGATGCGGCACTTTTGCTATTGGTCCGGAAAATGCCGAACCAATGGCAAAAATGCCGCAGACACCGAAACTGGGTCTTTCAGGGTATCTGAAAGCACCACCGAAAGTGCCTGTTTCTAAGTGGCTTTCTTGATTCATGAAACTGGCTGTTTCAGTCATCCTGAAAGGCGCCATGAAACTCGTGCTTTCTTGGATCCTTTCATGATGCAAAGACACTACCTGTATCTTTAGACACTGAAATGTATCTTGAAACCAGGTGTTTCATTCTCAGTTTATTTTATATTACATTGAAACTAGTGATTTCTGTTAGAATTACAACTGGAAATGAAACTACTGGTTTCTTGGTTGGTTTTGTTCCTACCAGAAACATTTCCATTTTTGGTGTGACCTATGCCGGCCCTACATGCACTTAAAAGAGTCACCTACACCATTCACACTATTCCACTGCCCCTCTTCCACTATCGCCTCGCTTGCAGCTGTCAGCGGCTTTCCCCATGTGTCTTTTGGCTTGCCTTGAACTTGCCATGAACGCAACAAGAGAGCTAGAGTAGAGAAAAATGAAAGGAGATAGTTTACACCGGGAAATAGCACAGCGGAATGAGCAAAATCTTAAAGAACAGATGATGTACTAAGCACAGTTCAACAGTGCATTTTCCTATCTTGGCAAGGATCTATGCTTGAGGAAAATTGCAGCCTTCGATTGCGCTAACTTAACAATCACAATGGGTTTAATGCCATCAAAATCTTTCGGTTTTTTATTTCCTTTTTGGGAGGTGCAGGCTCTAAGTCCGAATTTCACATTTCATCATCGGAAAGAATAGGGTCAAAACAAGGAGGGAGACGGCCGCAGGCTGTCGACCACCTTGTAAAACCTAAACTAAACCAAACCAGTGTGGTTTGGAGCCTTACCACCATGCAAGTCCATCTCGTCTACTCCCGATTGCCAAACGGATCCTTGGCCTGCCCGGGTCCCAGGCTCTGTATAATCATCGCACCGTTACGCGTAGCCCCAATCTCATCCACAGAAGAAGCGGAGCCCGCGCCGCGTTCGATCGAGTCAATTGTGACTTACATATGTGGACCACGCGAGTATAATCAATCGCCCCCCGCTCCTCGCAGGGAACGGCTTTCTGGCAACAACGACAGGTATCGACGTGCGTAAGCGCTGTTCCGTACCCACCACAACGACAACATTATGCGTTCGACTCGGAGCATATACATACGTATATCTGTCTACCCGAATTTGCTCAAGTTGGCTGATGCTAAGCTTCTCCCTTCAATTCACCGGCGTTGTTAAGACCTCTAGCCCAAAATTCATTGCTGCCGGGTAGGGTGTAGTACAGTTTGGGTTACTAGAATGTGACCAAAGAGTTGATATCCTGTAAGTACCTGACAGATGAAGACAGGAAAATCCCCCGGGCCCCGACAAATCCTGCAAGTAGCGATCTAGCGATGGACTTTTCTATGGCTGGGCTAGGCTCGGTTTTGTTCACGCTGCGAAAGCACTTTTGAATTCAAAGACCGATATTGAACGTGAAACTCACAGAAGGTCTTGGATCTTTGGTGGCATTTACCATTCGTGCTCCATCACTGCTGTTGTGACTTGGAGGTAAGGCTCAACCACATGCCTGCAGGCTGGATGAGATCCCGGCTGAATGGGATTCCATGATCATTGTGGTTCGGACCCTTGAAGAAGTGCTTTCTCCCGGATTAGGCATGGATTCGCTGTGGCACATCGTTCTTTAAATTCTCCTGAGTCCCGCATGTAAGATTATACACCCCCATTGGCATGAATACTTTATTTGGAGCCACGTCGTTGACCTTCTGCGCAGTCAATCTCCCACTGCCAGTAAGATGGCTGTCTTAAATGAAGTGATCAGCTGCCATTGTCCATTGCTGCAATTCAAGTCCTAGATAAAGTCACCTCACCGGCAGTGAGTACGCATCGTAAAAACAGACGGAGGTCATGGCGCCGCCTTTGCCCGACGGGAACCGAGTTCTCAAGCACCCACGACTAATTGAGCGTAGATCCGCATCCGCCGGGAGCAATCCCTATGAGAACGGAGCAGCATCCCATGTATGAATGAAATGCTGTCCGATTTAAATCAGCATCGAGAATCGGGGACCACATCCCACATGTACACATTCAAAATCGATTCATGCCAACACGGCCTCTCATTTCCGGCGATCACTCATTCATTGCGAGGAAGGAATGGAGCAGTATCAAAACAGCAAGTTCACCGTATATCTTACTCTTCAAATCTTACGGACCAATGCTTGGTCTTTTTCAGTTTTATCACCGCCCGCAACTTCGATACAAGTATCAGAGAGTCTTTTATTATGCACAGCCCTAATACATATATAAAAACTACCATAGGAGCGGGATGTAATCAATAGTCCCCAAGCGCATCTCAAAACCGTCGACGTGATGCACGAAGTAATCTTTCCGAAGTGTACGGAACGGACGAATATTGGAAAGGAGGGATCGAATACAGCCAAGCCCAAGTAATAGTCACCGCGGATGCCACACGCATGGGAGAAGAAGGTTCCGCAAAGTCCCTCGAGCGCAGGGTGTCCCGCGTGGTGTGAACGGTTCCCGCCTAGCTCAGCGGAATGGTGCTGGGCTGTCCCTACCTAAAGCCGTAGGGCCAAATTTACGATACTGGCTGGGGTCTTGGAATCTTGGCCGAGGGAAGGACCGATTTGAGGCGGCTTACTCAGGAAGATGATGCGGAGAGAGCGAAAGAAGGTCCGACCAACGTTCTGTATAAACGGATCTTGAGCACATGACTGTGGAGTGGAATGGAGTGTGCCGGAGTCCTTCCAAGCTAAACGTGATCAGATTGGTCGGTCTAGAATTTCCGGCCTGAAGAGAATCAGGCCATAGTTCCTGAGGCAAGGCTCTGGAGCAGGAAACGTGGTTGTGCACAGAAGTTTAAATGGGTGCCTTCATGCGGAGTGAGCCTTTGATGCACAGCATGGGCTCTAAAGGGAAATGGCGCGTCGTAAGTGAAAGACAGGCCTGTGATGTGGGTGAACAAATGGGCAGACAGAGATGTGACGCCCAAGATGCTCTGGGGTAGTGAAAGAGAAAGGTGCATAATGAGGGCGTTCAAGAAGGAGAGGCTAGAGGCTATTTGCTGGCACTTTTGGAGCCCAAATTTCAATATGCAAATTTTAAGCCAAACGCTTCCAAAGCACTCCACCCCATTCTCTCACTGCCATTTCGGCAAATACACACCTGTTTTAAAGTCCTTTCTGACCTGTTGTCGTGATTTTGGCACCAGGAACTGCGTACGCATCACCAGAGAGTTGGTGCATTTTTTGACGCGCAGAGGGACACCTTGGCCGAGGAATTAAATCCACAATCCGGCCCAGGTTCCGGATTAGGCATGGCTCCACCCGTCCACTCGCTTGGTTTTTCAAAGATCACGGCTCCAAATTTCAATCTCAAGGAAAAACGTCCAAATAGCCGTTGCAAATAGCCTCTATTGCAAGAGGCCTTTCCTTTCGCATGGCAATTGAGCGGTTGATCGGAAAGGTCGAAAATCACGTTTTGGAGCGTTCAAATCGGAGTTCAAATCGTTCGACCGAGGCGAATTAGGCATGAAATCGGAAATGGAATGGACACGGAGCTTCAGGAAGCTGCCGGACGGAGATAAAGAAGACGCACGTAAAATCAGTGCATACGTACTGATTATGGTTCAAATCAGGGTAATCTAGGCGGTGTTTTTGCGGTGGTCCATTTGATCCTACCCCACGGGCCGCTTAATGCTTCGGTATTAGCCAAGAATCAGCCTACTTCATCGCGGGTTGCGTCTCGACCCAATTTTGGAACGCGAGGTGGATGTCCCAAATTAGGAAAGTAAGCTCAGATGTAACAGTTGGTGCAAGACGAAACAGACTCAGTCGGGCCCCGAAGTAGAACTGCAGTGAGATGGAATTCATATCGATTTGAGTTTATCTCGGCATTTACGACTGTACCGTATATTGTCGAAAGGAAACTGATTACGGTTAGTACGGTTGCGGCCGGTTGGGCCTCGTAATCATTACGGCCGTAACGTATAGGAGATGGGACGGTGGGGATCCCTATCATTTGGACTGAGAGAATGCAGTCTAGCGGTATTCGGACGATACTGGCCCCACACGCGAAAGAAACAGCATATAAAAGCCGGGAGCCTTCTCATATTTTCACATCCTACCGACCACACTTTGCGTCTTTAACTACACCACCTAGAATCACCGCAATGAACCCAACCGCCTTCACCGCTCTATTGGTGCTTGTTATTGGCGCTATTGCGAGGAACTGCACCCCCAACCTTGACTATTGTGGACGCGACCTCCTTGGAATTGGTACGTGCAAAGTCTTGCTGCTGTGGACCCGAGGAACTGATCTTCGCGAAGGCAAATACCAGCCACAGATCGACCAGGCGCTCCATGACGCCGGCGCCGGCGAAGCTAACGGCGGGGCGGACGATCTCTTCCACTGCGTTGGTGGTGCGAACGGGGTCATCACCTTCCTCAAATACTGCGACAATGGGTGCCGCACCAACGGGAAAGGAGTTAGCGATGTCTGTAACTAGAACGGCTGGGGATCCCCTTTGGAGTTGGGCAATATGTGGAGTTGTTGGTGCGATGCAAGGGCGGGCGCAACATGTTGCATTATTTCTCAAGGTTCGAGTATATGTTGACTCTGAATTTATGGAGAGATATTTGGAGAATCTCTTGCAGGTACTTTCGTAGACATCACTAACGAGGGAGGAATTCGCGCACATGCAGAGAAAAGGCAGCTTAGGAGGTTAAATCATGACAACGAAGTCGCAAAAAAAGGCTGAGTTTTTACCCAGTACATCGTTCATGAGAGTAGTATTCATAGGGATCTCATCTGCGGCCACAAGATCTATCTCGCATATCGTGGGCCACAGCACATGAATGTCGAGATGAGTTGAACCGGGAATAAGGTTTCATCGAACCCCAACCAAAGCTCAATACACCCACAAATATGAAACAAATAATGGATAAATGGCGGAACACCCAGGACATATGCATGGTGAAGTGGGCAACCGGTTCGTATCTGGGCAGCCGCGCGAGAACACAGCAGGTGTTGAACTGCACCTGGCGATCTGGGGATGTCATCAATTCTGACACTTGGTCTGGGTCTTTGCCATCGCGGCGGCGGCCGTTAGCCACTTACTGAGAATGGCAAGAGCAAAGATAGCCATTGCGTGAATACTCGGGTCAGGATCACTGTCGAAAAAGGTCATTGATAGAATTATGGTTCATGTTCTGACAGACGAAAATTCGCTGCATCAATGACGCGAGTCGTGTGCACGAATTAGCTTCCAAAAGGGGTTCAACAAAGGATTCGAAACACCCCAGGTTGGAAAGGATGGCGCACGAATGTCCTCTGACATGAAAGCGTTGATGTCCAAGGAGGATGTCAAGGCTGCGCAATGTTCCTGCCTCGACCATCGCTATCGCGTCGTCCTTCGAACGTCCAATATTCTGCAGAGCCCGTGCTGCGTTGCAAGCCAAACCAAGATCTCCACGACTGTAGTGCCCATTGGTTCTAGTTCAGCTCACTGGGACTGATTGACGAATGCGGAATGTGACCTACTGTAACAAGCAAGCCTTTGGCAAAGATTGTGTTGCAGCGCGGAAGCAGTTTGGGAAGGATGGTTCACAATGTTCGCGGTCATAACACAAGCCCACCCGCCGATGTCAATATGTGTAGATCCGACCAACTCGTCAAAATGTTGCAAGATTCCTGTTTCTACGACAGCCCCAGCACCGTCGGCCCAGATAGCGATCATTGCCAGTGCATAGACTGCACTCGCTTCAACGTTTGGCGTATCGTGCCGTATCGTGCCTGTTCATAATCTTGAGCGCAACCAACTGGATGTGGCCACTGCGATTCTCACCGTTTTAGCTCTGCTAGCTTCACACATCGACTCCTTTCCCAAACGGCAGATGCGGTGGGGGCGGTACGAGCGGCATGACCCAACACGCTGCATGTTCTGCCACGTACCTCAGCAACGGGATTTTCCAGTAGTCTGTCAACCACATTGAATATTAGAGTGTTTCAAAGTTATAATTCGGGCTCCAACTTGTGCCCCAACTTGTGCCTCAACTCGAGCGAAGTTGGGGTCAAAGTTGAGATGTCAAGTTGTGGTCTTAAGCAATTGCATAAATCCACTGAGTATTTTCTTACAAGTCCCATCAAACTCTTTATAAAATGAGGTGGATAGGGTCTCTCTGAGGTGGGAGCTTAATCTTTAGTGGTTCTACATCTATACTTGATTCTTGTTCTGTGCACTAAATGATTCCTAATCCCCAGTGGTGTTTCCGGCTTTTTCTATGGGTAACGTAGTGTTTACAAAATTAATATAATGGACAGGATACTGTCAGGAAGCATTCACTCAGACATGGGAGATTTCTGGGCGGAAAATATATCAAATGCCATTTATTTCCGGAGGGCACTTTTTGAATGAATGCAGACCTATGATAAATTTGGCGACAACACAATGTGTGGCACAAATGATTGGCATAAATTGGGGTATGAGCTCAGCTCTGCGAGCAAGCCATGAGTTGAATGGAAATAAATTCGTGTCTGAGGTTCCGAGAACCTAGGCATCCTGGTGGTCGAGTCCTTACGAGTGGCGATGGTTTGTGCCCTAGGACACACAGGCAGGAATGGTTCAACTGGGCCAAGAGATCTCAGATCCGCTTATCAGCCATACTCCTCTGATCAACACGTGAGAGACCCCCCTACCAATTATTTGGCCAGGTGCGACCAAACCAACCGTCTTGCGCTACCTGCTGGCTTAACTGCGACGCGTTAAATGACCTGTTCCTGCTGAATTCCTTCAGTTGAGAGTCTGAATTCATATGAGGCGCGATTTCTGTCCAACTTCGTCCATGCTCCGTGCGAAGATAAATTCTAGCCTTGATCTGATCTTCAACAAATCTTCTGTGTGCTGGATACTGGGCTTCGAATCAAATCCACTGCGCTATTTCCGGGCTACATCTCACAATGCATTCTGTGCTTCTGTCAATACCTTTGCGCCAAAAGATTCTCTGGGCTTTCTTGTTTTCAGTACTTGTCGTTCAAAACCTCCGAGCGCGGCACTTTGCACCGCTTTATACTGTATTTTCACATCCCTAATACTTAAACCATGTCAACTGAAGGATAAAATTTCGTGTTAAAACAGGTCTGTATAAATCTCCCCTAGGCTTAAATCTCTCTTCTCAGCTGCTGTCTCCCCCCAAAACGTGCATGTTCTGTATCAGCACGGTTTGCGGTTCCTTCATCATGCACTCAGAATACTGGAGCGAAGCGGAGCGCTTCTTGTCCTCCTTAATCTAATTACAGAGCCCAGGGCAAGAGCCCCAAAACTTTGTCAGTGAGATGTCTAGAGCCCAGAGAAGTGTCTGCAGTGTAGACAGATCCGGTCAATGATGAAAAGCCAAAAGGAATACCAGCAGCAGTAGTTGCGGACTTGTCAGCCATCGCGTCGAAAATCACTTTGAGATAGCGATCAGCGGCTGCATCCCACGAATAGTGGTCCAAGACATGCTTCTGACCCTTGGTCTGGTACTCCTGCCATTTGGCAGGGGAAGATATGAGTTCATACAGGCTCTCGGCAATTTCGTCAACATTGCTGGGATCAACCAGCATAGCATATTGCTTATCACCAGACTTGAGAGATTCAATGGGGCCACCATTCTGGGTGCAAACAGCAGGTACACCTGCAGCAATGGCTTCAAGGACCATAAGGCCAAAAGGCTCATAGTGGGCAGCATGACAGAAGATACCTTGCTTGGTGCGGCTGAGATGGCGGAAGATGGCAGCAAGCTCTGGCTGAGTATTCTGCAGACCAGGAGCAATGACACAATTGCCATCCATACCAGCATCCTTCATGATTTTCACCATTCTGGTGGCAATTTGCAGCTCTTCACCAGTGAAGTATGCTTCAGGGTATTGGAAAGCTTTGGGGCCACCCTTCATAAGGATCAAGAGATTGGCGTTGTGGCGTAGATCATCATGGTTGGCAAAGGCCTGCACAATGCTAATGTGATTCTTTTTAAAGTCAAGACGGCCAGCAGCGATAACAATAGGTAGATGATGACGGTGGGCAGGAATGTCATGTGCAACAGCTTCCATAAAAGCCTTCACACAAGCCTCTTCCATAGGACCGATAACATCAGGACCGAAAACAGAGAGGTTGACACCAGGAGGGATACGAACAAATCGAGCCTGATCAAGGTCAACGTCGATGGCATTTTTGTAAGCAGAATGAGCATATTGTTCACACTGTTCCATATTGGTACTGACAATGATGCGGAAAGCAGCTCGCAAGCTCCGGCACTCCGCTTCCAGACGGCTAGGGAACTTGAAATCCTCAAGATCCTGTCCCTTCTTTATGAGAATGTCACGCTTCTGAGCACCGAGAGAATGAGCAGTGAAGGAAGCAAAGGGGATCTTGCTGATGTCCTCCAAGATAGTACAGGCAAGACCACCATCCCCATAATGACCAGTAGATGCATCAGGAATTTGCCCTTCCTGGGCATAGAAAGCAGCAATGTTATGCACCCAGTTTTCAAGATGGGGCCAGAGGTCTTCCTTCCGGAGGAATGAATCGGGACCACAGGGGACACGAATGATTCGGACTTGGCCAGAAGTGTGAGTTGAAAGCACTTCGGTGGTCTTCACAAAGGCAGGCCACCGTTCATCAGCGAATTGGCGAGTGACAATGTCAACATTGATGCCATGACGAGCGAGGGAAGCACAGATCTCGCGAACATAGATCAGCTGTCCCCCGAAATCCGCATGTTCACCAATTCCGCTGTTAGCGCTGTCAAAATTGCCTTGGGGGTTGAGGAAGGCAAGATGAAGACGCTTGAAACCATTCCCCTTGAAGGAGCCAAGGTCAGTGGAAAGTAGATGTTTGATATGGTCAACTGGCGGAAAGTTGGCAAAAAGACTTTCCAGGTGGAGAAGAGGGCTCTTACCAAAGGAGAAGAGGCGAGAAAGAGCCATGACAGCTCGCGATAGAGAACTATGCAGAATCGCCCAAGTGTGATTAGAGTGCCGCCCAGCGCTTGCTACCCAAGTAGAGTGATCAATGCTCAAACACTTTGAAGTGGTATGGTGCTGAAAGATCCTGACCAATCTATCCTCTCCTGATTTCTTATATACTGGTGGAGTTTTTCGGGGCTACCCATACGCACTACCTTTACATAGTAGGTTTCATCGGGGTTTAGACAACTTTTTCGCACGTGCGCGTGCAAGACAAGACAAGACATCCAAAGATCGCGCGCATGCGCGATCACGAGCTATGCCTCAAAATCTCCAAAGTTGCCAATTTTGAGTCTACCGCCCAACTTATTTACTAGGTCTTTCAAATTAGGCAGGTCGTTTCTTATTAAGGCTCAACCGCGATGATATCACGTCACCCTGTTTATGCAATTCACCACTAATTAGGCTCTTGTCCAGCCGATTCCGGAGAAAACTGCACCGAGAAAAAGCCTCTTTTCGTGTTTTAATTAGGCTCATGTTCCACGTCTGATATAGACATCGGTCTGCACGCGTGGGTGATCCTGAGATATCCGGTGTTCTGCATGGGCCCGGCGGAACGCCCCTGCCATTATCGTACGGCCTTTGTTGTTTCTTGACCACCAAGACCGAAAGTGGTTTGGTCTCTCTCAAGCTCTTGCGCACCCGGCTCGAAAAGTATAGATTGGAGGACTTCTTCACTCATGGCTGTCTCCCCCCGTGTCAGCTGCTGGCAGAACGTGCGGAAATACAGCCGCACTATACCGATTGCCAAGGACTATTTGCACCCATCCATCGCGCCGAGATCTTTGGACTATACTGGAATTCATTCATGTCCAACACTGAGGACAAGCACACTAGACCTCCACCATCGGCGATCCAAATTTCATGCCTCGCTCATGTTTTGCTCCTGACTTTGTCTCAAGTGTGTGCTCGTTGGCACAGGATCGCGTTAAGTACCGCAGCCCTATTACTCGTATCTTAAGCAGATGTCTTGCATCACATTGTACCTATTCATCTATTTCCTAACTTGCACATGTTTTCCCATCCACCTATTTGTTGTCGCGCTTTGTGCGCCGCTGGGTTCGGATTTAGTCTTTTTCTGCGATCGCCGAGATCCCGATTATCCTTAGTTCTGCTCCCGCTTGTTCCTCTCGCCATCTTCCCTTCTTTAGAATTGTTTTTTGTTTCCTTCATCGCCGTGAACCCTTTTTATGCTATCCACATCCCTTGCTGTTCCTTACCCTGACCCCGTCTCCTCTCCCTAGATCATTTGGTGTATATTATGTATCTCGTTTTCCTGTTTCCATACGATCGATTTCCCGCTTTTCGTCTTGGGCCCTGCCGAGCGCCAATCATTCTCTCCAGTTACCAGGGAGGCAGGCACTTCGGCTTCTAAATTTCACGTAGAGGACCCGCCGGGTGCAGATGAAATCCAATGCCCTGTCCTAAGATTTTCATGGGCCATTGTGGTCTGAAGGCAGCAGCTAGATCCTGGATAACGGAGGTATTGTCTCTGGATCGAGGATATCTATCTACACAGAATTCACAGCCTTGACAACGACGGGTAATATGCCTGTGAACCTCAAGTTATAAACATATCCTTTCGAGAAAAGAACACCGTACGTACCCCCGGTCGGAAGCTGATATATCGGACGGTCCATAACGTGCAAAAACCCGTGGATGATCCCGCCGTGGGTTGTAATGGACACGACTGCTCCGTTGCGTTCTCGATTAAAAATAAAATCTGGAGCAAGAATAACTCAATGTACGCACACAAGACGTCCTTGTCATCCTGGAAAATCCTATCCAGGACAGTCCGCGCACGGGCCGCGGCCTGGGCCTTGGTTTCCTGCGACTCCGCCTCCCAGAGTTCGTCCTCCTCGGTGAAGCCATCCTCTATTTCGAACTGCGGGAACTCAGTGCGTATGTAAGTGCGCGTGTTGCGCTTGTTGCATGTGTGCCACCCGTACTCCTCGCGGCAGTTCTAACGTCGTGGGCACCAGTACTGAACAACGGAGGAGGAAAAATGAGATGGGACTTACCTCGAGGACAACAGCACGCATGTTGGAGACGTTGTCGAACGTAATCATATTCGTCTGCATCGCGCGCGTCATGGGACTGCAGTATAGCCTCTCCGGGAGCGGAATCCCCGACGCGCGCTCGGCCTTCCACCTCTCGTTCGCGTCGGCGGCTTGCGCTTTCCCGATGCCGGTGAGCTCGGGGTCCGCTGTTATTTACTGAGCCGACGGAGGGGCCAAAAAGCAGAGTTGTGAGATGATATTACGCACGGCCCCAGGCGAGCTCCCCGTCGCCGTACAGCATCCCCCAGTAGCTGCGGACACACAGCCTGATCAGCGGACGTCGAGCACGAGTGATCGAAAAATACAAATAACGCACTCGTTCCAGGCCTTGGTGCCGTACTTGTCCTCGGCCACGTTATCTGCTCCAATCCGATGGGTCAACTTGGCATGGAGAAAGACTTCGAAGCGAACACACGGTGCGCCTGCCCATGTCTCGCAAAGAAGATGAGTTTATACGCCGCACCGGCGCCGGCGCTCGCGTTTAGTTCGCGCAACTTGGAGGTGAGGGTGGACCAGCGCGCGGGGGAGGAGTCTAGGAGGCCGAATCTAACTGGCACCTTCAGAAGAGAAAATAAAGAGTTGGCAGGCAAAGTAGTGGCGTGAAGACTGAGGACTGACGGCGCCGATCAGAGCCGGGACTGCAAGCGGGTCGTCTTGCGCGAAGAAACGCGGTAAGGCCTTGATCGATGTCGATTTGTTAGGTCGGCAGTATATAGCAGAATCGCCGTTAATCGCGACTCAACTTCATACACGAACATTAGCCGTCGACGCGTGAGTCAAGAGGAAACGAAAGGAACGTGTCTGGCTGGCCATTCTGAAGCCGTATCCCCATATGGCTATATTCCAAACTTCAAGCTCAGTCACCCTCGGCAGACTGCGGCGGACATTACAATTCGGCATATCACGAGACCTCTTTGACAACCCTGAGTAAGCGGCAATCGCCGACGACCCTGTTCCTGGACTTTTTTACTGTAACTTCAGACCAGGCCGATAGCGCCGAAAATTTGCATGACCCCCATTTGTGCTTGAAGTATTTTATTTCTCGCAGCAACGAACACATTTGTTTATTTTGTCATTTCAGTCGACACGCTTCGGCACGGAGATACCTCGACACGAATGTTGATTTATGCGAATTCCGTAGCAGGTACATTCGGTGGAAAGAATTGAATGCGGCATGCTAGGAAAGATTTTTCAGAAAAAACGAGCGTGAAGATCAAGACCCACATCTTGTATCATGCAATTTGCGCATTATCTGTTAATTACGGGGCTCGGCAAAGTCCATGATGTCTCTCCCCAGGTTACCACAGGGGAGCCACTCACCCGGAACGGTTGGGGTGGGGGCAAATAGTACTTTCGCTGCAGGTCCGAAGACCGAAGAAAGACGCCAGGTAGCCGAGTTATAGGACATCGCGATGCGGAGAATGCCGAAATACAAGGTTGCGCCCAGCGTTCGGTTATATAAGAGGAGTCTGGCCCTATACGCCGAAATCGATATTTTACTTGTCGTGCAGATCCTGACGACATTACCACGGTGTGTGGAGGGTTGTGCGGGGGTTCATTTCCTAGCGCCAATGTTGCAAAATTACATGGGGATGTGGAGCGATTGGCGCCGAAGATTCCAGGTACACCTTCTGCGCGCACACCGCGTACGCGAGGTCGCCAATTGCGAGGACCGGGACCAATGCTACCCCCACCAAATATCCCACGTTGATCTCACGAGGTGGACAAGTTACTGGTCCCGGACACGGGCACGCCTTACTGCGATCAAAAATGAAGGGCAGCGGGGGAAGACCTCCTATAATATAAAATGCTGAAGTGTTTTGTATACGTTGGAGCTCGCTCTGCCCGAAATGTCTGCCTCACCTGCGTCCAAGACCAGCTATAACTCAATCTCTCGATTCCCCGACGTCGTTAGTGATTCTAGTGAGGATGAGGTCGTGATCGCGTGAGCATTTCAGCCTTGCACCTCCCGCGCAACGTTACTGAACATGTGTTGAGTGTAATGGGGAGCACTGGAACCGGAAAATCCTCTGTGAGTTACGCATTGCCGCAAAAATTGTGAAGACTCACGCGATGCTTGTAGTTGATTCAGCTCATCACGCGCGATGAAAGTATCGATATTGGCGAGAGCCTCGAATCTGAGACTTTTGAGGTCAAGGACTTCCGGTTTGTCGATCATACCGGCCGCAACATCAGACTCGTCGATACGCCTGGTTTCGACGATTCCCGGCCAGGGTTCACTGATACGGATATCCTCAAAGGCATCGTCAACTTCTTGCTCAAAGAGTGCGTTTATGTGTCCCAGTTTCGGCCATGTTTCAGACACTAATGGTATACACCAGGTACGACGAAAAACGAAAACTGAATGGTCTCATCTACCTGCAACGGATTTCTGACCCTCGTTTCGGCGGCCAGTCCATGCGCAACTTGAGGATGTTCAAGGAGCTCTGTGGCACAGACAGTTATAGGAACGTGGTTGTCCTGACGACATTCTGGGACGAAGTTAACGAAACCAAGGGCGCAACGCGCGAAGCGCAGCTGAAGTCGAAATTCTTCAAGGCTTTGGTCGATGGCGGCGCCCGCTTCATGCGACACGACCGCACCATTGAAAGCGCGCGCGCAGTCCTCGAGCACGTCCACACTTTGGTCCCCACGAATGTGGGCATCGTCAACGAGATACGTGTCGAAGGCAAAACACTGGAGGACACCGCCGCCGGCTCAGTGCGTCGGGAGGAGGTGGAACGCATCATCACGAAGCATAAGGAGGAAGTAGCGGAGCTTCAAGCGCAGATGTCTGCAGCGCAGAAGAGCAACTTGCAGGCGATACAAGGGCTGCAGGACGAACGAGCCGAGATGCAGAAGCAGCTAGCGCGCTTCGAACGCGAGGCGGGCGAGCTGAAAAAGGGTCTGGACGATGAAAAGCAGTCTCGTGAGCGGATGGAGGCAGAACTTGAAAAGGAGAAGGAGAATCACGCAGTATGGCGTGATAAGCAAGAACGCGAATGGACATCGCGTTTCGAAAGTTCGCAGATCAAAGCCCATGACAAGTCGGTCCAGGAGCTGAAGGCTCAGTACGAGGAGCGGGTGAAGGAAGCAGAAAGGATTCAGGCAGCAGAGTGGAGGGCAAATAAGGCTGAACTCTTGCTGGAAATAGAACGGAATCGTGATCATGATTCAGGACCTTGCATTGTTATGTGATGTGACATGATGTATGGCGTTGATACTATGTACAGCAACACAGGATTTTTCAAGAATCCTGAATCAATCACCTTAATAGAGAGGTTGCGGCGGCCACCGGAAGCCACCCGGTGGCTGATCGGGCATGCGGTAACCAGCGGCTGTGGCTATTGTGGTGGCTGAATGTATGACCCCACACAACTCCACCTTTGTTTCTTTATCCCAGTAAATAACATCCCTCTGAGACTGCACCATGCGTGCCCAAGAATAGACGGTTCCGTTTGAAACCAGAACATCTCCTCCTATTTCTCCGCAATGAGTTGAGGAGTGCTGTCGAGCGCATTCTGGCCTCCAGAGTGACTCTCTCCATGGTGGACCGGTACAAGAAGATACACGCGGCAGCAGCACGGCAGCCACCGGATCAGCCACACCTACTGGTTAGTAATTGAGGCAAACGGTCGAAAAATTATTTTAAAAAGCATGTTTGTGGCGATGAAATGCGTTCTGCAATTCAATTGGCCGCAGTCGCCTACGACCTCAGAGTAATGGCGTCTCCTATAGCGTTATGAGTGATCTGATTTGTATGTTCAGCGCGACGCTAGCGATCCTTCGTCCGTCCAGGCCCTGCGTACGCGCCAGCGCGGGTGCGTCTTGCAACACGCGGTTAATGAGTGCAGAGTAGGATCGACTGGATTTGGGTAGGTGCCCTAGCGAGGTTGTTTTCCTTGCAGACGTTACACCTAGTGTCCGACGATGTTCAATTTTAAGTGCGCAGGGACTTGGCTCCCCTTCTCGCTTTATTGCGGATATTTCGGTCGACATTTAATTCACAGGGCGAGATCACATTGCGACCGTGGAACCGGAGGTTTGCGGCAGGGTTTCATTTCCGGTGCCACCGCCACGAAGAGTACACGTGCGTCAGCGTAATACGGCGCTTCCCGTAGTCTTTCGCGCACACCGCCTGCGCAAGGGCGCCAACTGCCGGGAACAATTTAGGGTGCGGATGCGTTCCAAGTCAGTGACATGTGGGAAACATGAATGCTCCACGGCGAGCTCACGAGGCTGCCAAGTTATTGGGTTCACCGTGATGTCGGTACGGCTCACTGAGATCGCAATCGACGGGAGGAAAAACATCCTCACAGAATATAAAGCTGAGGCCGAGGGTAAACATAGTGCAACCCCAGGAACTCGCTGAATCCTAGGCACCCGCTCTTTCCCAAATGCATCTTCCGCTTAGTTCAGACATCGACCACGCCTCGATCCGTGACACAGCCCGTGGTCCACCGGAAGACGAGGTTCTGATTGCGTAAGCAGTTTCCCGCCTCAACCTCATGAGCAGTGCGGCTCAACCTTTCTCTAAACGCTTATTATAATAGGGTGATGGGAGGCACGGGAACGGGAAAATCTTCAGTGAGATGGATATTTTGGCACAAACCGCTTGAGATTCACGTCACTCGCAGTTCATCAAGCTCGTAACGGGAAATTATAGCGTTGAGGTCGGGGAAAGCCTCGAATCTGAGACTTTCGACGTCAAGGACTTCCAGTTTTTCGACCACACCACTGGTCGCAAAGTCAGAATCGTAGATACACCTGGCTTTGATGACTCACGTTCCGGAGTGACGGATACGGATATACTGAAGAAGATCGCCGATTATTTGCTCCACGAGTAGGTTTACCCCTTAAAGTTCAGTCGATTATTTCGTAAACTAATGCTCACTAAATTGCGTAGATATGATAACAACCGAAAGCTCAATGGCCTCATCTACCTCCACCGGATATCCGACCCAAGATTCGGTGGCCAGTCCGCCCGAAACCTGCGCATGTTCAAAGAGCTTTGCGGCGCGCAAAATTACAAGAACGTCGTAATCCTCACCACATTCTGGAGCCAAGTCGACAAAAGCCGCGGACCGAGGCGCGAGGAGCAGCTCAGGTCCCAGTTCTTCCGCCCGCTCGTCGAAGGCGGGGCGTGTTGCATGCGTCATCACCAGACCGTTGACGACGCCGGCGAAGTGCTCAGCCACATTTATTCCCTGGTGCCCGTGAATCCCCAGATAACCGAAGAGATCCGTGTCCAAGGCAAAACTCTCGAAAACACCGCCGCCGGCTCGGTGCTTCGCGAGGAAGTGGAGGGGTGTATTGCCAAGCACAACGAAGAGATGGAAGACCTCCAGGCACAGATGGCCACTCTCGATCGGGACAACGTGGAAGCGAGACGGGCGCTTGAAGAAGAGCGAGCCAATATACAGCAACAATTGGCGCAGCGAGAGAGCGAATTTTTGATGCTGAAGAAAGGGTTGGGTGCTGAACGGAAACCCCGACGGCGGCCAAAGCACAAACGCGAGGGGACGCCCCAGTGCGATCCTCCAGAAAATGCGCCCGGGAACTCGGTCCTGGCCCCGAAATCTGAGACAGATCCTAGAGTCAAAGAGCAAATTCGCGTGGGTGGCGAAGGTTCCGTGGACTCTCTGGTCGGCACGGTGCATCGAGAGGAAGTGCACGAACTTCTCGCAGCGCAGGAGGTGGAAATAGGACGCCTCAAAGGCGATATTGCGGCCATCAATAGGAGCAACGGAGACGCGAGACGAATAGCCGAGGCAGAGCAAGCGAAGATGCAGCAACAGCTAGCACTATACCAGAGCAAAGCATCGAAGCTGAAGAAAGCACTGGACGATGAAAAGAAAAATCGAGGTTGGTTCCCAAATTGGATAGTTCAACTTCTTCTTCTGCCTGTCCGCTTGGTTGCTGGTCACTCAGAGGGAGGACGCTGAGAGCGCAGCTAGTTACTAATGCATGTTTGTGTGAATGGTAAAGGATTGTATGAAGCACATCACTCACCTGCCACCTGTGTGTCGAGTGACAAGGGATAAGTTACGCACTCTGATATCCATGTCTCCTACAATAAATCTGGTTAAACGAAGACACGAGAGAAGAAGTGAAGTGTGATTGGTGAAGTACGTACTAAGTCCGCCATATCCGTCATTTCTGTGCACACGTGGTCGGTCAGTCAAAGCGCGCTCAGTCTTACAGAGAAAGAAAGATAGGAATGTAGAACCTCGTGACGTGCGTCGATAAGGAAGTGAAAGAAGAAGTGTATAGAGACTCAGAGAAGTGGAGTCGTGTATGGCAGGAAGGAGCGAGAAGTGAATAGAGAAGGAAACGCGAGTCACCATTGACAATGCCAGCGCCGCCGCGCCACAAGCACAGCTACCATGTGCACGGACAATGACAAGTAAAAGCAGGACCCTCGGCCGGCCGGAGCGTAGCAGGTAGCGGGCACGACATTATGAGGGATGAGGAACGAGGCGGGGGGTTAAGAATACCGCGGGGGAGATCAACGCATCGGAGTGCAATAATTGGGCGGAAGGAAAGTGAAACATGCAGGCGCAGACACAGACATAGCGGACGGAATGGAAAACAAGACGCGTGGGCCGCAGTAAATGAGCCCCAAACGCGCCTTCGCACGGGGGGAGGACTACGTAAGACACAGAGTCGCGAGCGCGAGCGTTCTCTGGCTGAGGATGGGGAAGATGGGGCTCGAGGTGGAAGGCTCGATGATGTGGAGATGGGAATGATGGAAAGGCGAAGGCGAGGGTGAGGTTGAGGAGAGCGAGGTGCAGAGGGCCGGTAGGTGCGTGTGGCGGTCATGGCGAGGGCGGCAGGGAACGACAAGGGAATAGACAGGGGAGGACGAGGGAGGGAGGGAGAGAGGGAGGAACAGAAAGATGCATGACGCGGCTTGTGATCCAGAACGTGCCATGCACCATTGCGCAGAGGAAGAGGAAGTGGCGCACCATCTGGAAGGAAAGCGAAGACTATCATCAGCAAATGGCTATTGAGCCGAAGTGTGTTGGAGGGATGGTAGGAGGGCAAAGACGCACCAGTTCAGTTTCAAGTTCAAGTAGTCGACGCCAACGCTGGCAGAATGAAGACGAAGATGCGGAGTAGCGGCGCAAAAGCGGAGAAACCCGGGAATAACGACTTGCAGTCAAAATAAAAGATGCGAAATAGAAATAGAGCATGGACCTGCACTGTTGGGATTCACCATTAGAGGCACCTGGAGCACAATGCAGATGGGCGCAAGAAAGGCCTATCCCGTGACGAGACCACTACGCATTTAGTCCGATAAGTGGGGAAGGAATGGCAAGCGGAAATCAGGGTGCATGTACGCATGCTACCCTGCATTGAGCGAATGCCAGGACTTTCGCCGCGCTCATTCGCAGGTGCCGAGAATCGGGCGCTCTCGTATCCATCGTACTACTGTGCACGCCAAACCCCAAAGAGTAATCCACACCTGGGAGACAGGCGGAGGGCGCGGGATACAGCGAGGATGATAGACGATAGAGAGTGGCTTGCGTCGACGCCGTATCGTATTTGAGGAGGGCCGCGGTCGACTGATTGTCTTTTGTCTTGGGCGTCGAAGGGTGAGCGCAAGAGAAGGCCGAGGGCTCAGCGTCGCGGGCAAGACTCGGAGGGGACCGGCAAAATCACAATGATCGCAAATCGGATGTGATCCGTATCGTGATCTTGAGCTCCGGCGGTCCGGACGGATCAGGGCTAAGCACAGCGGCGCTACGGCAGGCGTGCTTATCCGCCCAGCGTCTTGTCGCTGATCAACGGTCGCGCCAGGGTAGTTTTTTACCCTTGCCGAAGAGCCGCTCTGTCAGCGTGTGTGTGTCAGGTGGGAAGGGGAGAAATAGTGCAAACCTCGGACATTCCATGAACTCTGAACGGTGAACGCACCCAAGTAGATGAGAGTTGACCGATATCTGCAATGCGCCGGAAGGACTAGAAACACGCGGCGAACTCGGATATCAACATGGTTGCGAAGTGCGCCCACTTTGCCTCTGCCTCCGAGCCGCGGTTTGAGAACAACGCTCCACCACGTGAGGCTGCGGGATTTCTCCGGGAGCGACAGGATCAGGGAGAGAGTCTCCATGGGTCCTGAGATTCTGTCGGCACATCATTCTTTGCTATCCTTCCCCCGAAAACATAATGCTTCCATGGAAAAGTCTCGGAAAAGTCTCCGGAACAATTGCCTATCTTGCGGCTCTACCGATGTATAACCGGCAATTCCGAGATTTCAGAGGATACGCGAATGCACACAGCGTACAAAAGGCTACGCTCTCCAAAACTATCGCAGCCCACCACCATGCTGTCCATCCTTGCCAGCTCCTTGCTAGCGTCTCTCACTGTGGCTCAGCAGATCGGCGTCTTCACGCCAGAGGTGCATCCACCCATTACCTACCAAACATGTACGACGTGGGCTGGATGTACTACACACAAGGGAAGCGTTACTCTTGATGCAAACTACCGCTGGCTGCATACGGCTAGGCAAGTATCCTCTGTCATACTATATACTCTACTGACCTTCCCTTAGCGGACAGACATGCAACCCCGCCGGATTCAACACGACCATCTGTCCCGATGCGGAGACATGTGGGGAAACCTGTGCCCTCGACGGTGCAGATTACGCCGGGACCTATGGCGTGACGACAAACGGCAGCGCTCTCAACCTCGTCTTCGGTAGTGGTGGTGCGCGTGTATACCTCCTGGACGATACCGACAACTACGTCAACTTCCATGTCATGAACCAAGAGTTCACCTTCGACGTCAACGTATCCAACGTACCCTGTGCCTACAATGGCGCCTTGTACTTTTCAGAAATGCCACCCGACGGCGGTCTTTCGCCTACGAATGCAGCCGGTGCTGCATATGGTACAGGATACTGCGATTCACAATGCCCGACCGGGATAAACTTTATAAATGGGACGGTGCGTGTCAGCAGCGCTTGCTCTCCAGTTATACTCATCGTTTCCAGACCAACGTCAACGGCTCGTTGGGCTCATGCTGCAACGAGATGGACATATGGGAAGCCAACAGTCTCGACACCCAGCTGACGCCCCATCCGTGCAACGTTACCGGGGAGTTCATCTGCACCGGCACGGGATGCAGCGATCTCTGCGACCCTTCGGGATGTGAATTCAATCCGTTCCGCATGGGCGACCAGTCATTCTATGGCCCAGGCGACGTCGTTGACACCACCAAAGTCATGACCGTTGTCACCCAGTTCATCACCGACAACAACGACGCCTCCGGCACGCTCTCCTCCATCAAGAGGTTCTACGTCCAAGACGGCAAAGTGATTCCAAACTCGATGGTCACGCTCGCCGGTCTTCCCGAAGTCAACTCGATCACGTCGGATTACTGCACCGCTAAAATGGACGTTCTCGACGATTCGACCGCGTTCAACGTACACGGTGGACTCGCACAGATGGGCCAATCCCTTGCGCGGGGAGCGGTACTCGTGGTCAGTCTCTGGGACGATCTTAGCGGCGGTATGACTTGGTTGGATGGTTTAGCAGGGGACGCATCTCAGCCTGGGACCCTCCGTGGACCGTGCACCGCTGCGAATGTAACATCGGATCCGGCTGCCTCCGTCACTTTCTCGAATATCCGCGTTGGCGATATCAACAGCACTTTCTCGCAGGTGCACTTTGGGCAATGGTATGTCGCTCGCTGTATTGGTTCAGGTGTTGGTTCAGGTGACTGATGTTTTCTAGTGGCGGTGAATTTTACGAGGGACCAAGTCTTTGCGCCGACCCCTTCCAGTGTGTCTTCAGTAATCCGTATTACAGCCAGTGTCTATAAAATATTGGATATAACACGGTTTATACGCGTTGTCTAGAGGCTATGCAATCACAGTCCACTGAAGACATCTCTGCTTCTCCACCTTCTGCTCGGCCCAGCTCGAGAGTTGAACTAGAAGGACTCCATGATTTTGGGCTAATCCAGTCTGACCTTCTGTGGCGAGGTTTTGCGCTGAGATGATGCACAGGCGACGTCCCGCACTTTGGATTGTTACGCGAGGAACTGCATGAACTGACAGAAAGTAAAGGGAGAAATTCTTACCCACAACCGCCGCAGTCCGTTCGACCGTGACGGCGATTCCGTCGCCTTTTCGTTCCATCAACACCTTTCCCGCTTTGTTGCATGATATTGGAGAGCGCTAGGCGGGATTCTCCGGCAAGCAGAAGCGCGCCCCCATTTGGGTGTAATACATTCTGCACGCCATGGCATGCGAAATGCACCCAACGAGAGTCCCTCATTGGCATGTCCCCGCTGCACACTTTACACGGTTGCCATATTGTGCTCCAATCGCAGAATGGGAATCTTTCCGTTAGCAAGCCGTTCATTTTTTATCGCGTTCAGCACGCATCATTTGTTACCTTCGGTGGGAATCCATGATGCATGGATGATTTCCATAGTTGAAGGCCTCGGTGTTCGAATTCCTGGAATCTGGGGCGGTGGGTACTGTTTCTTGAGCTTTTTGATCTGGTCGCCATAACACCACGTTGGTCTCCGCTCCATATATATAGCCATACATTGCTTCATTCTTCCAATAAGGGAAGTCAGAGTGCTGGATTCTGAGTCGATTCTATATCCCATTCATGATTTGATTCGGGGGCGAGAATCGACTCAGAACCGACTTTTCAACTCGATTCTGTGGCGATTCTCATGACGGCACGATTTGATGGCGCAGAATTGACTTGGAATCGACTGCAGAATCGAATTCGGAATCGGGTTGGCCACCGTTACGGTTCAATTTTCGTTCGACTCACCAAGAATTGAACCAGAATCACTGCCTTAATCGGAGAAATCGACCGAGAATCAGCAACTCTGGCTTCCGCTAATACTCGCCCCAATTCAACTTCACGCTCGAATCTGGGCCCAGGACCCAACATGCCATTTAAAAGTGCATCCCAGGGCGAGTGCAGGTTAGAAGCAAGCGAGGTACGAGCTAAATTTGTTTGTAGCGTCTCGCCGATCGATTAAGCGCAGGTCGCACGTTGAGAACCGGTGGCACGCTGAATTTGGATTTGTTTGGACGAGTCGCCGCATGACAGAGCTGAGAGGTTTGTTACAGAACCGGTGGGATTTCGTCAAGCAGACCACTTGGAAAATTATTAGTCAAGCGCTGCGTGCGCTGAACCCATTTTATCGGTGATAAATCTCATGGAATTACAATCAATGCACACCGACCACAGGAGACATACGACCGTTACACACAGTGTGAAATGCAAACAAACGACGTCCAAACACTCAATCGGCATATGCCGGTGGACGGAATTTACCACCTTTCACATCGGTATCATGCTTGAACGCCGCGCCGTCCTTCTCATCGGTGTACAGCACCGCCTCGCCCTGATAGCCAGGCATATCCCCCAGCCGCCGCGCCTCGAATCCATCCAGCTGCTCGCGCAAAGCGCGCACGTCGCTCTCCAGCTGATCACACCGTCTCCCAAGCTCCCCATTGTCCGCGCCTTCGAGCCCAATGACCATCGTCTTGTAGGCGCGGCGCCCGCGGTAGCCTAGCAAGAAGAACCCGCATGCGAGCACAAGGATCGCAGCGCCCAAGCTGCCGCCGACAGCGGCGCCAATGACTTGGCCCTGGGAGAGGCCGCTGGGGGATATAAAGTAACCTGAACTTTCGTTTTCGATTTCGGTAATAGTGGCCTCCGGCATGCCGGTCAAACTGAAGGGCTGGAATGGCCCGGGGCCCGTGGTTGGGTCGGGAGAGAACGAAGACGCCTGGGTCACTGAACTCTGAGGAATGATTAACGTCAGTTGATGGACAAGGAGAAGAGACAGCTCACCTGTGCTCCGAATGTAGACATGAACCAAAGCACAAGTGCGAAAACTATGGGGCGGATTCGGATTTTGAGGGTTTTAGTGAAGGCTTTGAGAGCGTATGAATTGGATGCGGCTTAAATACCAACCGCCCAGCGGCATGTGGAATCTTGCGGGAGATGGCGGTAGCCATGGGACGCAGTAAGGGAGCGGTAACGATACGGAGTTACAGGTTACATCCTCCGAGCCATACCCGCGCGGTGAGGAGAGCCTCCAGGAGATATTGATCATGGAAAATTTCCCACTCGGTGGGGAGCCATGACCCCAGAGTCCAGCCCACAAATGCTGAAGTCTCGCCGCTGTGAGGAGAACGGGCGGGGAAAACCCTTCTCAGAACGAGACACGCGGGTGATGGAAGCTCCGTAACTGGACGGTGATTCGACATACATCGCAAAATGCGCAGTTGCGCAGCAGATGTCCTTGGCCGATCAGTATTCCAGAGTGGAGACCGGAATGTTCAAGGAGCCATAATAATAGGTGAAGACGTAATATGAATGGGGGGGCACCGCACCAAGGCGGGGCATGATGAGAACGAAGCAGGGTTAGCGTTGAATCAACTGGGTCCCGCCATCCGCAGTAGATTGGTACCTGCATTGTATTGTCACCATGGACTTGAAAAATAACGAGACTTGATTGATGGACATTTTTGACGATTTGCGATCGTGATGGTTGGAGTGGGTCAATGGGCATTTCTGAATTTCGAACGAGGTTGATACAATTGTGGTCTGAGAAGTGGATAGCACCCACGGTTTGTTCTCTGTCATATGTAAAATCACTGATGATATTGTGTTGTGTTTCTAGAATTTCAGAAATGTCGGTTGCATGTTCTCATTTTCTCTTCGGTTGGTTGCGGGACTTGGATGTAGACATTCTGTTGAAGTCTCACTACGCCATTCGGGCCGAATTTTGCTGGCCTCTCGTTCCAGCGGCTGAGCCATTTCGTACGTACCGTGACGTGTCGGTGAAATTCGAATTGCGGTTGGGAAGTCGTAATGAGCGTTGAGTGTCCCGATAAATATAGTTTGGAATGCGCTAGTGGCCGTGGAGGAGAGAGAAACTCGAAGGCAAGTGGAGGCAAGTGGCGGTGCGGGCAGTGCGGCCCAGCAAGCCCAAGCACCGGACTGATTCGCACGACCAATCAACGCCCTTTAGATCCCGAGTTTCGAATTAAAGGGTCGTGTATATAATTTCCAGGGATAGTAAAAACTGGTTTTTAATTTTGGTTTGTAAACGCGCCGTTTATAAACCGATTTAAAAACAGGGTACCCGAAAATCCATTTTCTGGCCTAAAATCTAAATTTTCGCCTTCTTCTCTGCTCCCTGTTGTGCCTCACAGCTCCTGCGACTCCATCTGGATTCCAAGGCTCGGAGCTGCCGTGAGATAACTTGGGAAACACGAGCTGCCCCCTTTCTCTGGCAACTTTACCTTTAGCTGACCTGTGAATTTTCATGCAGAACCACCAGGGCGTGTTCTATTTGCTCGGTAGCAGTGATTCTTGAGTATGAGAGAGGAAAATGAGGGATAATTTCAATTTTTTTTACACTCAAGAATTGCCGACGGCCCGCGTTCCCGAGGCAATTAAAAACCGGTCATTTTGCCACTCTGCCGAGGCACGACAACTTTAGTATCATTGGGTGTTCGCGAACGCCTATTGGTGGCCCGGATGCCTATTATGCCATCCGAATGCCTATTTCTCCCGAAAAACTATTTACGATGCCGTGCGGCCGCCAACACCAACTTTGATGGTCAAAGCAACGGCCGCTTTCCCAGGCCTTAGCCGAAGGGACATTTTCATATGGCCGGTAGGCCCGCATGCTTTATATGAACTCATATTCAATGCATACTGATTATCACAGGAAATTTACTAATTTCACTTGCTGTACTGGATGTACATCATGGATTGTGTGGTAAAGCAAGGGGGTGCCGTAAATAGATGACTCGGAGTATTCTACGGTCTTAGTGTATGCTACCGCGCGAGCGCGTGGTCCCATGAAGGAGCATAGGCTGCTGGGTGCGAACACCCCAACACAGCTCCTGGGCGACTACAGTAATAGAGAGATCTTCACCAGTTGAATTTCGCAGTTGAGAGGCGCAGGAATCGCCCAGACTCGGCAATCAATACACGATGTGCGAATTTTGTTGCACACCTGAGGCTAATGAACCCCTCCTGAGCACGCGATCCATGGCGGCCACTGATGCTACCGCAGTCCGAGATACTGAGTGCAGCGAATCCCGCAAGCTGCGGATGATCGTGGCTGGTCGTGGTCAAGCAACAACTAAGTGGGATCTACACCATCAAAGATCAGCCTGATTCCCGAACGCGGCTGGGAATTTGCCGACCAAGAAATGTAGGTCCCCGCTTTGAAAATAGGTGTTCGCTGAAAAATTAGGTGTTCGTTACAAGATTAGGCGTTCAGGACCAACAGTAGGCGTTCACGAACGACTAATGATACTAAAGTTGTATATACTCCATTTTGCCCAACCATTCAAAAACTGGGTTTACAAACACTGGGTTATAAACTTGTTTGAAAACAGGAATTATATCCACGACCCTATCGACGAATTTCCACGGAACGGTTCC
The DNA here is from genome assembly GCA_014925785.1 of Mycena galopus ATCC 62051. Classification (NCBI taxonomy): domain Eukaryota; kingdom Fungi; phylum Basidiomycota; class Agaricomycetes; order Agaricales; family Mycenaceae; genus Mycena; species Mycena galopus. Next base: position 260,044 of record WIQG01000156.1, read on the forward strand.
TCGTTCACCTACAGAAATTCCAACACCGCCTTTCCCACCATTGACACCGGCGGCAAGCGCCTTGACTTAGCTTTTGACATTCCCGCGTGGCAACTCAATTGGTTTGATGCTTCGAATGCCACCTGACACCAAAATCAGCTCGCTGAGTTTCCCTGAACTTTTCTTCACCCCAACGGCACAGCAACATGGACCTCCCTCCCCAGCTCGTATTCTGCCTCGCTTTCTCTGACGCGACTGCAAGCCGGATTGTCAATAGCACCTGCGCACCAAGCAATTCTCTGACAGGCTTGAGCGTCGCAGCGACGTGTATAACAAGTTTAGGGCTCCAACCGTTTTCGTTTGAAAACGGTTTCAAACGGTTATAACCGTTTTTATTTTCGTTTTGTTTGCCCGCCGGTCCAAACGGTTGTTAAACCGTTTGAAAACGGTTCAAACGGTTTCCCCCGCACGGTGCCGAACATTGGCCGACTCCGCGCAAATCATCACTGATTCCCAGTGATTTCGTCGTTATCGGCCGCACACCTCCACTCACCGAAATTTGACCAAAGTAACATCTGCACATACCAGCAATTCATCAGCTTATAAGGTGTGACCCAAGGTGACTGTACGCATCTGATCCCACTCTTTTTTTCCACCATGAGCGACCAGCCAGATCCCATCCCAAAGCCCCATCCCGCCCGCTTTCGACTTGCATCAAGTCGCCTGACTGATGCTTCCAATAGCGAGGCACCAAGTGCCGCACATCAGCTTCTTATCAAGAACACCCAGGCACGTCGTAATGGCGGTGAGTAAATGACCTGTTACGTTTGACAGAATACTCACGCCATATCCCAAGCGGAAACCATCCTGGCGCGTATTGACAGCATAGCTAATCTCGCGTCCCTCCTGCCCACCACGGTTGCAGAGGGGACCGAGGACGACGAAATCTTCCGTGTCATCACAACAATTCAAGGTCCCGACGGTGTCGCGTCCACTTTCAATCGGCGATTCGACATCCTTTTCAAAGAAGATGCGCAATGCCGTGTGAACGGCCGTCTACACCTCATCCGGCGCGGAGACCTGGGCATGATGATGGTGGTACATTATCTCCGTGAGATTAAGTGGGATTCGGGCGACGTAGAATTGCAAACGGAGGGGGTTCTAATCAAGCTCGACCGTGTGGTGACTGAGATGGAGGTGTTATGGTACGTTATCTTATCGTAACGGCGTGTTATTCTCATAGCTTTCAGTGCGATGACTGCAGCGGAGGCCAAGAAGAAAGCTCGGCCCACCAAGAAATCAGCAGCCAAGCCTAAAGCAAAACCTGCGGCAGCAACTGAGAGGTCGGCCACGGAGAAAGCAGCATTTTTTGATCGTACGTTGCGTCTCTATGCTAAACCACAGCCACGGCTAACAAAATTTGGAGGCTTGTTGTTGCCGAAGCCGAAGGCGGGTACGAAAGAAAAGCCGGACAACGCCTATCGACCGCGGAAAGCTGGCGTCGCGTCTGAGGAAGAGGAGGATGATTTTGATGATGCGATGGAAGAGGCAGCACCAGCGCCCGATGATGTAAGTCTCGATCCTTCTTGCGGGTATCTGCTGACTCTCGGCTTGTCCCCAGGGGGGCGGCCGGAAGCGTAAAGTGATCCTAGTCGACGGAGTGACATACCAGCCGCCGAAAAAGGTACGCCTGTTGGCTATATTAATCTATATATCATTGTGATGCTATTGTTCGCTAGACGAAGAAAAATCCAGCCAACGCGAAAGCGGCCTCGCATTCTGCTCCGAACATCGACGTTATTGAGATAGACGACGAGTCCGATGATGAGCCGCGTGCGCAGGGCAAGCGGGGTCCCAAGAGTACCTCCCGCGACCATTTTTTGCCGCCGGTTGCTGTCCAGATCAACGGGGAAAAGCGGTGGTCTTTCAAGTGCCGACACGCAGGTTGTCCTACGTCAGTGCTCTTTTTTACTTACACAAATCCATGCGGGCATCTGTTCACTTGTCTCCCGGGCAGGTCGATCAGCATGAAACGCACTGTCAGCAGGGGCAGCTTCTTTGGTGACGAGAAGCCCGCCCCTCCCCTTGGGAATCTTTCCACGCATATCACTAACCACCACAAAAATGCGCCGCCACCACACGATACTCACCCTGGGGAAGTGCGCGGAGTCTCTGAGGCCTCCGCCAAGATTATGGAGGATTTTTTACTCGATGGCAAGCTTAATCCCATAATCAATTCTACGCAGGGGAATTTCTTGAAAATCTTCTCGGCGTGGATCATCGAGGATGATCTCGCTTTCACCACCGGCGAAACCGAAGGGATAAACCGACTCTTTCAATTCCTCCGCACACGTTTTCTCTTACCGTCTGACACGACCGTGCGTAACACATTAGCAACGATGTACGCAGACATGTACAAATTCCTCAAGTCCGAGCTAGCCGTACGTTCTCGCACTGCTTTGTTAACGATCGGATCTAATGCAATTCAAGGATATTCAAGGCAAACTTGCCGTATCCACGGATACCTGGACCACGCGTTCGATGCACTACACGTTTGCCGGTACGATCGGCAGCTGGATTAACACCGACTGGGAGCTCGTAGAGCGCGTCCTTGACTTCCATCCTATCGGAGACAAGGAGCACGAGGGATAGTACGCCGCTGCTGGTTTGGCCAAACGTCTGGCGGAGTTGAAGGTGCTAGAAAAGATAAGTTGTTATCCTTATCGGACAGGAACTGAACCTGACAATGTTCATTGTTTACCTCTTCGCAGTAGCCCTCGACAATGCAGCTCCAAACGACGTGCTTATGCGCGCCCTTTCGCGATTATTGAAGGACAAATTTAACATCCAGTTTGTACCAGCCAACTCTCAGATTCGGTGTCTCGCACACGTGGTGAACCTGGTGGTGCAGAAGATCCTCGCCACGCTCGAAGAAGCCAAGGATCCAGCAGCGGTGGACGATTACGTCGAAAATAAAGACCTTCCCATTCATTATGATCCCGAGACTGATCCGGATCTCCAGGCGTTTGAGCAGGAAGTGTTCACGCAACCTGATGGTGCAGAGACTGAGGAAGATGAAGCAGTGGATGTGATGAATATGCTCGCCGATGACTTCACGAACATGTCGCCTCTTCGTCGGGTGAGTTTCCTAGATCAAATCGAAATTGTTCTGATCACATCGAAGCTTCGCACGACGGTTACAAAAATATGCTCCTCTCCTCAACGCCGCAAACGCTTCCGAGCTGTTGCTGAAAGGATGTACAACGAGGAGCGTGCTGCTTCGGGCAAGAAAGTGGCGACCCTGATGGTTGTCCGCGACGTCAGACACCGCTGGAATTACACTCATGCCATGATTCAGCGTGCGAAGCTACTCCAGAAGGCGCGTATTCTCTCAAGCATGCTTTCGTTCCGCAATAACTGTCTCGGCTGACTAGGCAATTGATACCTGGGTTCTCGAGCGCCCCGAACTCCAAGCGCTGCATCTCAAGCAAGCTGAGTGGGACTTCCTTTACTCTCTGGGTACTTTGCTTGAGGTGCGCATGGGTGTATGATTAAGATCGCAAGCTTGATTAAATTCACAGACCTTCACATCTGTTACACTACAAATGTCCCGCTCGAACACGCCCACTCTCCCTTGGGTCCTTCCCATGTACGAGATGATGCTCAAACATCTCCGCGGACGCACTGACAATACCAAATTGGGTGTTGCGGCAGCTGCTGGCTTGGTAAAGCTAGAGGAGTATTACGAAAAAGCCCGCGGATGTCAGTTGAACATTATTGCAACACGTACGTCACACCGAATCTTTTCCACTATTTACTGAGATAGGAGACAGTGCTTCATCCATCTTTGGGTATTTCGTGGTTCCGCAAGATTGATTCGGAACTGGGAACCACAGATCGCGCGGCCGCCGCTCGAGTTCTTTTTGAACATGCGTACATATCTTATAAGCAAATCCACGACGCGAAGTTGGTGACTCAGCGCACCATTGAGGTAGGGGCGGCGTCCCAGCCTGGATCCAGTTCATTCCTCGACAATGTATGTATGGCTGATGTGTCCGATGGGGAGGAGGCAGCCCCAGTAAGCTCGGAGCTAGAACGCTGGTGGCGCGCCTTCAAAACATATCCGCACAAGGGCCGAAATACACCATTAACCTGGTGGAAGGTAATATCAGTCTCCACAATTAATTCAGATGGCCACTCATATCCTTCACAGGCGCACGAGCGGGATTTCCCGATCGTTTCCCTTATGGCCCGCGACTTTTTGGCTATTCCTGGTACCAGTGTCTCCGTCGAGCGTCTGTTTTCGAAGTCACGTCACCTGTGCCATGAAACCCGAGCATCCTTGAGTGCAAAGACCATAATGGAGGCAATGCTGACGAAAATGTGGATTAAAGCGGGATTCCTGAAGCGCGCGTCATTGGAATGTGGCAGGGGGTAGCTAGTCTGATGTTTGTAAACTCACATACATTTTGCGCCCCCCAAAATACCATTTTAAACGGTTTTTAAACGGTTTTAAACGGTTTTATTACGGTTTCCATTTGATTTGACCCAATCTTCAAACGGAAACTAAATGGTTGGAGCCTTAAACAAGTTGCCTCGCCGTTGCTGCAAGCGCGGCCGCATGTCCGAGTGAGACCCTATGGCCAGAGTGCGTTTTCCACTCATCCCTCCCTCCCCCTCACCCCTCCACCACCTACTTCCTCACTTCGCCTTCCATTCTCTCCATACAGCCTGCTCTCGCGCCCCCCCACACCTTCTCGTGTACTGTACTTACCCCGCCCGCTTGGGCTTCCAGCACGCAAGTCTATGTAGGGACACTCGTCCGCTGCCTCGACTCCTCCTGCCCCCCCGAGGCAATGACCGCCGAGGTGCTTTCTCGGGAGTTCTGCACCGCCTTCACCAATGGGATGGCGGGGGTATGCTCGTGCGGGTTTATGCTCGCGCTGGGCTGCGTGAGGTCATGGGAGGAGTGGCTGGCATTGATAAACTCATAAGGTAGCGGACAGACACTTACGGTTGCCCCACGTGATCCGTCGTTACATTACCATATTGGGAACGGATCGACCGAAAAGGTCGGAAAACACGAATAAGTAATCCACAAGAGATAGAGTAAATAATTTGGCACAACAGTTTTGTGGGAATCGGTCCCATATTGCCATCTGAGGTTAAAGATCCGCAAAATCTTCAAAATTGAGCGGCTAGTTCCCAAAATAGGGAGACGCGTGCCCCGATTCGCGCCTCTGGCGGGCGCGTTGCAAAGTTTCTTTGACTGCTGCCCCCCAGAAATTTTCCGATGCCAGTCCCTCAGTATTCTCCCTCATGCCCCCATCCAAGAAGACCTTCCGGGACCGGGCAGCTATTCTCAATGGCAGATTGGCCTCACCAAAAAAGGCCATCAAACGCGTCGCGGCTATCGCGTTGAGCCCTGTCAAAGCGCGTCCACAAAAGAAGCATCGGAACGACGATCCCGAGGATCATGAGGTCAGACTGATTTTCTTGCCTTGACGCGCACCATTGATTCTCTCTTCAAAGTTGGCCACATCCGAGTCTATCCAAGAACCTGGACCCAGTGCAGCAAATAAGGAAAATGCCGATGTTTTCCTTGAAGACAGCGATCCAGCGGCACAATACCAGGGTGAATTCCATCAAGGATCCACTCCGGAAACTCCAACGGCAGCACCCATGGCTTTCGCACTCAAAGGCAAATTTACTGCCAAAAATCCGGCAAACCAGTCCCCTCCGCAGGATGACGACTGCGCGTCTACCCATACATTTCCGATCTCGCGCCCACCGTCTGTGCTAGCCGAGTCTGACAACGACGACGATCTGGATAGCGAGATTGTTCCGCCGGAACTTGATGAACTATGTGCTGCCGACGCTGGGGCTTTTGCTGGAGATGGATACCCGCGTCCGGCGCCGCCTAAGACCTTCATTGAAAAAATGGCCGCCCTCGGGACCAAGCAAGCTCTTGCTGCCGCACCCGATATCACCTCTGCCAAGGCTGCCTTGATGGATATCGAGCTCGTACTTCGAGGCCCGAGTCGAGGTAAAGGTGGCGGCTATACCCCACCTGACTTGAGTCCCTGGGTTCGGGTTCGAATGGAGGGCATCCGCAGCCACCTCGCGCAGTACACCAATCCAAATTCAGTCACCTACGGAAAGTGGGGCATTTCCGCACGCCAAGCCGCCATCGCCGCTGGTCGAGACGTGTACTGTGCGCGTCAGTTCGCCAAGCTCAGCCGAGAGTACATCGCTTCTCGCAAAGTGTTGCCTGTCAATCCGTTCGGAAAGTGGAAGCAATCAATGCTGGCGGACGAAGATTTAGCCACCGATGTTCGTGAACATCTCCAGGAACTGGGCAAGTTTATTACAGCCGACAAGCTTGTTGATTACCTGTCCCGAGAGGATGTCATGGACAAGCATGGTCTGGACAAGAAAATCAGTGTTCGTACTGCGCGGAGGTATCTCAACGAGCTCGGCTATCGGTAAGCTATCCACGCGTGTGAGCCTGCTCCCTTAAATAATTATTTCGGTGCCAGATTCAAGTCAGAGAGGAAAGGCCAATACTCTGATGGTCATGAACGCGATGATGTTGTGTACTATAGAGAAGAGGTTTACCTGCCCGCCCTCAAGGGGTTTCAGGATCGCTCCTGCATCTTCGACGCTGATGGCTCTGTCACGACACCCTCCCTTCCCCCTGGAGCTCGACGAACCGTGATCTGGTATCATGATGAAAGTATTTTCTACGCACATGATCGTCGCCGAAAGTCTTGGTACCACAAAGACGCAGATGCGACCCCCTACAAAAAGGGTGATGGTGCATCATATATGGTGGCCGACTACTTCTCTGCCGACTTTGGTTGGCTTCGTACTCGGGACGGCCGCCCGATTGCCCGGCGCGCTATGCGACCTGGGAAAAACCGCGATGGTTACTTCTCGGCAGCAGACATAGAGGAGCAGGCCATCGCTGCGTGCACCACTGTCAACGAGAGATGGCCGGAGTACGACCACGTCTTCGTCTATGACAACGCAACAACGCACCGTAAACGGAGTCCCGGTGCTCTCTCAGCCCGGTCCATGCCGAAAGCTATCTCTGGCACGCGTAGTGGTGGGAAGAAAAACAAGAAGAACCCGAACCCGGATCCCAACTTTCTTGTTCCGGTCAACAAGCGAAACAGCGACGGCTCGCTGATGTACGATGTTCACGGCACTCTGTTGAAGGAGAACATCCAAATGACAGGCGCGTGCTTTGCCGATGGGACCGTGCAGGACCTCTACTTTCCCTCTCATGCTGAGAAGCATGCAGGGAAGTTCAAGGGCATGGAACTCCTGCTCGAGGAACGACGAAAAAAAGGTGATCTCGGTGATATGTCCGAGGCGGAACTCAAAAAGAAGAACGCCGAATGCAAGAGTTTTAAATGTACTGACCCGCAGTCGACGACCTGTTGCATGCGGCGTATGCTATTCAACCAGCCGGACTTCGCAGCTGTCAAGTCGTGTCTCGAGGACACCTGTTCTGAACATAAATGCACTGTTCTTTTTCTGCCGAAGTTCCACTGTGAACTTAATCCCATTGAGATGGTCTGGGGATACGCCAAGCGCATCTATCGGCTAAACCCCGAGTCATCACGGGAGGACGCCCTCGAGCGGAACACACTTAGCGCGCTTGAGCAGGTTCCGCTCGAATCTATGCGCCGGTTTGTGCTCCGGGCTCACCGTTTTGCTGATGCCTATCGCCATGGACTTGATGGTTCACAGGCAGCTTGGGCAGCAAGGAAGTACAAGGGGCATCGTGTTCTTCCTCGGGAATTTTTAGCAGACATGCAGGCGGCTGGAATTGTGCGGGGAGGGAACGTGAATGCTGGTTTGTAGCAATGTTGATCATATATTTGGAACTAGTCCTTCAATTCTGCCCTAAAATTCTCAAGGAAAATTGTGAATACCCTCAACACATATTTACACAAAACTGTTGTGGCCGATTTCTTATGAACCGCCGAAATGTGGTGTGAAGCCGGGTCGAAACGTATTCCGTCCCAAAAAGGGTATGTGACCGTAACATCACGTGGGGCAACCGTAAGTGTCTGTCCGCTACCTTAGTCCCCGGCGAAGGGCGTGTCGACTCGAATGACGAAGGAGCAGTCGGTAGTTCCAGGTGACTTTGAATTTCCCGTCGTCTATTGTTGAGCCTCATGACGCACTCAGCAGCTGTCCAATCCCACTCATGCGGATGAGAAATATCTGGCGTGCAGGTCGGATTATGTTAGTTTGCATAATTTTCATGGTAGGAAAATATTATAGTTCAAGCCTTCGCTTGAGCAAAACCAACCCACGCCAAACCCTTCCCGGCAGCTTGCGCTCTGGCTTGAGGACTCGGAAGCCAAAGCCCGCGCACGCCAAGCCGAAGCGCACGCTCCAAGCCAAGCGAAACATGCTTATTCGCGCAGGGCGCCGCGTCGGCAGACATGTTGAAACTTGACGGCAGACGCGTTGCGGGTGCCCAACCAGATGAAAGTGCTGACGAGGGCTCGGGTGCAAAAGCACCGAGATGTCATTTCCTGTGCCGTGAGGAAGGTTTGAAGTAGTGGACTCGAAGCGTCACGAAGGGAGGAAGCAAGAGGAACGGATCAATGTGCAACACAGCCACGCCGAATCTTTTCTCTTCCGTTCACCCATCGCTCAACGGCCGCGTTGTCCACGAATGGCGGCAGCGCCAAGTCCTCCTCATTGCAGCTTCGCTATACCGACGGGATCCAGCCCCGCGCGTCCCTCTTTAGCTTGTTGCTGTACGGCACTGCGGCACTTTCTCAGGCGCTCGACACCGCAGTTGGTGGAGTAGATACATCATATACAGATGTGATGTGCACACCCTGGCGACGAGATCGTACTGCAGTATTAGCTCCAGTTTTGCCGTCTAGTTTCGCTGCGATACTCGATGGGACAGCACTGTGGAAAGTAAAAGTACTTCATCTGAGTACCTAGGTACTCAAAACACGAAATAGGTATTCAAATTGAGGCCATGATTTTGCAGTGCTTTTCCAGGTACTTCGGCTGAGTATCGGCCAAGGTATTAGGTCCGGGGGTACTACAACTGAATACCTAAAAAGGTACTGGCTTCGCAGGTACTCTGCATAATGATAGCTCAAGGTATTACTTCCTGACATACTTTATTTCAGTACCGCTTACGAAGTCCATCTGAGTGTGTTCCAACTGGGAAGTAGGATCGCAATTTGTGAGTCATTACAAGTCCTAGTTTTCCTTGATCATACTGGGATGATCCCAATATTAAAGATATAGTTCGACGGTTCAAGGTTATTCCGCGGATTCGGCCCGTCACGATCCGCCATCATTTAAGCAGTCTCAATATTTTCAGCGAAAGATTGAAAACGACGTGAATGCTCCACCACTCGCAAACCTGGCTGAACCTTCATCAAATACTTCTACGGTTTCGTTTTCTGCTCCTGCTACTTGTGCCTCAAACTGCTGTAACGATTTGCTCCCCCATAATCCTTGAGACTAATTGCTTTCCCTCTTTGCTGAAAGGAAAGCCCTCGGAAGCGCACCCGGAGCATACACGCTGACACGGAAGATTTGCCAAGCTATCCGCGACGAAAACTGGATTGACAATAATCTCCGTGAGGCGAGGCTGGGACCTTCAGATCAATTTCGCCGACTTACCTGACCGTGTCCTCGCTCTTGAAGAGTCGATCCTTGACTTGGTATTTTATAGTGCTGCCATCTATGAATGCCCAATCTGGCACGCATTCTTGCGGCAGATTTCCTTCAAAGTTCACGCATTCTCCCGCTCGCCACTTCACAGTTTTTTTTTTAAAGCAGATAAAGCAGCGCATTGTGCATAGTGAGCCAGTTCATCTATTCTTCGCTTTGATTAAACATCTCAACCGCCATAGCTTCGGACATAAGGGTCAGGCTATCATTTTCCAGACCATCCACAGATCTCTGGACGATACCGTCAGCGCCGTGTAACTCGAGTCCACAATTAGTTCCCTCGAAGACAGTCCGGAGCAGTGAGACCAAGGCGACCCTCAGCACACGCTCCCCACGAATGCACATTTCATCCATTATATTTTAGCTCCCCTTGCTGCAACTCTCTGAATTTCTGATGATTTCGAGACTGATTTCGCATCTGCTTATTCTATCATGCTCGCAAGTCGTGATTATGGTGATATGTTCAACATTCATTCTCCTCCTACCGTTATCGCAAAGACGGAGTCGAAAGCTGGAGATTCTCTATCGCCGGTGAGTTATCTGCGCCGGCGAAGTTTTTGTTTGCCCCTGATTTCATGATAGACCGGCAAGATTCTACCATCCCCACCGTCCACCAAACGCGCATCAGCAGTCCCATCTTCTGTGAGTCCCTCCAGGTATAGCAAAAAATATCTGATAAATCTCATTGCAGAGCACTTTGAAAATGACCACGCTATCCGCCGGTAAATGCACTTCAGGGTACCCCCAACCAGGCCTCATTAGGGGGATGCTGGCCTTGGGGGTATCGCACCTAAGGAGGCCTGTTTCCATGGTATTATTCCATGGCCTGGATGCATCCAAGCATGGCTGGACACATCCACAAAATGGCCCTGGATACGTCCAGAGATGCGTGATGTGACTCCATGGATGCATCCAGCCCTCATCTGTGGATGCGTCCACACCTGGCTTGGCCAGCTCGATTTTTGGATTTTGGGTCCCTCTACGCTCATGTTTTGCTCATGATCTCAAGTGAGAGACCCATGTGAGGAGAAAGCTGACTGAGCCAGCTCAATTTTGGATTTTGGGGCCACTCTGCAGCCCGGCCTTTCTCTATCTTAGCCTCATTGTTATGTGGGTGTCTAACCTGGCTGGGCCAGCTCGATTTTGGATCTTGACGCCCCTCTGCAGTCCCATTTTCCCTTCCCATGTTCCGGGTCCTCACCAATATACTTTCATATTGTGGGTAGCTCACCATGATGCCCTGCATCGTGGATCACCCACTGATATCCTCCTGTATTTCCCATACTTCAGGATGCTCACCAAAATCCCACCACATTGCAGCTCGCCCCCTAATTTCCTCCCTTTTTTTGTACCCCTCTATTTCAGGTTGCCTCCCAATATTCCATATTCTGGCTCACTCACCAGTATACCCCTGGATTGCTCGTTGCCTACCAATATTTCGCTCTACCCCACATCACTTACTGACATTAGCATTCCAGGCCCCTCGCTTGTATTCTGTGTTTGTCACCCCCAGCATATCCCCTCACCATCATAGGCCTCAGTGAGTTCACATCCACCCAATATCCTCAGCTGTACATGTCCCCTTCCCCCCTCATATCCACTCATGGACTAGTTCATCTCCACCCTTGATTCAGCCCTGGATGTATCCACATTGGCTGGATGCATCCATCCCTTTTATATTTTAGAGGTGGACATGTCCAACCATTGTGGATACATCCAGGCAGTTTACCCAAAGCTCCTGAGTGTATCCAGCATATATGGATGCATCCATGCCCGTTCTTTTATTCCTCCCTGGATATGTCCACCCTTCATGGATGTATCCATGCATTTTTCTGGACCCAGTGGATGCATCCACCACTCATTCTTTTTTGAATGCATGGACATATCCATGGAAGGAAGGGTTTATCCACCCTTCTTTTTTCTTGCCATGGATGTGTCCATCTCAGTGTGGGTGGATGCATCCACCCTTTTCATTTTCATGCTGTGGATGTGTCCATCCTTCCCATGGATACATCCATGCCTCTTTTTCTCAACCCATGGATACATCCAGGGTGCACCCAAACAAAGGCCTGGACGTGTGTCCATGCCTTTTTGGATGTGTCATGGACACGTCCATGTGAGACCAAACAAACCTGTGAACCGGTCCAGTCCACTGTGGATGGTCCCACTCCGACCAAACAAACCTTTTTCTCCCTTTTGCAACACATACGTTCTAATAATCTATCCAACACCCCCCATCCACACTTATACTTCCCACCAACCTATTTAATTATTCTTTTTCTGTCAAATCCCTTAATCATGAAAATGAGATCAAGGTCGACTGAGAGCTTGTTGTACATTCTAACTTGTGCAACAGCGTCAGGTTTCTGGTCGGGCGAGCAACCCATAGTACCACCTTGGATATTGCGCAGCCGGAAGCTCGCTCTTGAATACTTGTTTTCTTTGTTCGGACCGCTTCATTGGCCCGTATGCCTCGCTCTACCATTAACCACACCACTAATTAATCCTCCTCAGAAACAGAAATATATAGCCATTCATTGTATTCTAGGTTGACTGAATATTCTAGTTGAACTGGCATACTCACAGATCGTATGAGAGTGCTATCGATGCCATGGCTTTGAGGCCAATTTCACTTGGAATAATGAGCATGAGCAGGGCTGAATCTGAACCAGATTTTACTTGCTGGCCCATTGTCATTCCTTGGAGGTGTGATTCTTTGAGATTCATAATGTCAAGAGTCTTGCCTGATTATGTGGTAACCTTAACCACAACTTGAATAGCGACTACAACGTGCGAGTGCCTGCCCATGGGATTTCCGAACATGGTGAGAGCCTTGAACACAGCTTTCCTTGATTCGGCCATGGCAGTGCTCGAGACAAAGTGCCTGTATCTCCATAACCACCGCCTCCATCAGGAAAAACCCCCATTGCCAATTGTCCACAAATTTTCCAAAATTTTTGACAGTCCTCAAATGTCGATAATTATTCCCAAATGGTCACCAAATGTTGACATTGAATCACATTCAAAACCATTTTTTGCCGAGGCGTTTGAAACGGGGGCAGAACAGTAACCCAAGAGTGTTAGACTCATTGGCAGAGCCTAGACGAAGTCTGGTAAGACATCCACCATGTCGCTCCATTCACTCCATTTACTGTGTTGCACAAATTCGATGTGAAGTCATTCAAAGTCCGCTCAACTCCGATCATGTTAATTACGGACATGCTGTTCACCAACGCGGAACTGCGGGCAACTTCGGTCTCCGATGAATTGACAGCTGTCACCTGTACATCACAAACCAGCGAACTTTTTGCGTAAGTGCCAACAATACCTTTCTTCCTTTCCCCCCATGTCGTTCTATTGACTTCCGTCCCTCCTCAACTGTTTCTCAGCTTTTTCTTCCAATATGCAACTCCGACACATTGCTGTGTGCGCACTGTTGGTAGGTCTTCTTCCTTTGTTCTTTTCTCGAGGAATTCTCACAGCATTTTCGTTGGCGTACGTTCATCCCAAATGGTCTCTGACTGTACCTTGGCTGGATTTTCTCTAGCTGAAACCTGGCATTCCCTGCTTCATTCCCCTGCAGAGGTCGAGAGCAAGGTATGTTGCATGCCCTCAACTCTGCCCGCTGTCATTTCACGTTAAATTGGTTCACATAGCAACCCTCATCACTTCGCTTGCCCACATCATCGCTCAAAGTTCCGCTTAGTTTCACCCGATGCCACTTACGTGCTCTTGATATCACAACTTCTCCGTGATCCCTGTGCGTTCTTCTTGCCAACCTTCTCGCATTGCTGACTCTATTCCATTATTCTCAATACTAGGTGTGTTCTACCACTGGGCAGCCCTTTATGAACCACAGTCCATCACGCAAGGTTCATATATTCATATTGCTTGTTGCTCATTTACTCATTTCTCTTCAATAGATTTACTTATTCCCGTTGGATTTGGTTTGGAATGCTGGAATGTGGGTGGATCTATCAATGTCGATACATAATTAGATACCCTGTGTATGTATGTATGTACTATGCTTGCACAAATACAATTTGGTTTCGTTGCAGTTCTGTCCCTCATTCAGCGTCAAGACTGTCGTATTATATCCAAATCCATTGCATTCTTTGCCATTCAGTGCCAATTGGTCGCATTTGTTTGAAAGATGTTCCTAAATGGTGGGAATTCTTGGGGACCAGTCCATTCTCACATTCTTCACCAACCCGACATTTTCATCAAATTTGCGTAATATGTTAGGAAGTGTCGGCATATGTGTCAATTGGTTCCCAAATGGGAATGGAGGGTTTTCCTGATGTCGATCCACGACTTTGGCGGCTCATTCTATTCAGCAGAAGCATGGCTAGGCCCTCGAATACCCTCAAAACATACTCAATCTCACCTCTTGCTTCCATTCCACTGGTTGCCAGGTCGGACATCGAACATGTGGCTTTGGAAGTCCCGATTTCGTCAACCCTGTATCTGGGTCAGTTGTGGAACTATGCTCTTGGAACTTGGTACACCCACTCTACCCACCTAATAGCTCACTACCACCACATCTATCTGATTCTACGGCTTGTCTGTCTCTGTCGTCATTGCATACTACGTCAAACGGCCATTTCAGGCGCGCATCTTCGACTATTTTGGAGGAGAATGGAGGGGGCGGTAATGAAGGTGGCGGTCAAGGTACATTCAGACGGTTCCATTCACTATGACCACCTCTTATTTTGAATGTGCAGCTTGTTTTTGGTGTCGTACGGGCAAGAGGGAGGAGGGGATTGTCAGGCCATTTTTCATCATATCACCAACGGTGAGTGAGATCAGTCCACAGCTATCCTATGGCCATTTTGTGCATAATACGAAGTATTTCGTTCTCCACATCACTCTAGGACGCCTCGCGCACCCTGCGGCCTTGTACCGTCCTCCGTCGCCACACTTTCCGGGCACATTTGGTCATCTTACGCTGCATGTTGGGGATGTCAGCTGCCTCAAAACTCGGTTTCACGACCTCAATACATCCATCGAGCCTCCTAATGTCCCAGTATGCCGAAAATATCCTCTTCTCTTGGGCTCATTCTGCCGTGCAGATTGTGCAGGATTCCTGGACTCTCACCAATTGGATGATGACTCTGGAATATCTTGGCTGGCACATGGGGCATTCAGAACATCAAGATGATCTCACTAGACATTGGTCTTTTGGTTTTAAATGCTGTGCACAGCGTCCGATGGCTCAGATAGTTGACATGTCTTGATTCTGAATATTCGCTCATAGTTGACACAAATTCCACATTGATTTTGAATTAATGGTGGGCTAAAGATGAATAACAAACATTTTTTGGTGTATTGGAAGCTTGTAGTATCTCTACAACTCATCAGTTGCATGTGCGCCGGCCAGAAAAAAGCTGAGCGAGCTGTAAATGATAATGGATCGAGGCATTCCCACGCCTGGCCCACTTCGTCATGGCCATTTTTAGATTCGCCGTGGCAGGATATTCGCCGTCTCATCAAAACATCATCAAATTGGTCGAGTCTGGTCACAATCCAGTTAAAACATCCTAGACTACATCCTCCGGCCCCAAAAAGAGATATGAAGCCACTCCCTTCATTTGTGAGATATGCAAAACTCTTAAGGTGGCCGGTTGGCCAGTCGGAAGTAGTATGAAGTGAAAGAATAGGAAATTTAGCTACTTGAAGACTAACCTGATTTACTCAATCCATGGTGTGCCACCCAATTCAGTGAGAAGTTGGTCAGAGGCGAAGTTCATACCTCTGAGAGAGAAATTTAAAAGCCGTCATTTCGAACCATAGCAAGAACAATAAACTGTAAGTTCAAGCAATAACCGTGAGGCCGAAATAAAGGGTACGCACCGTCATTGAGTGTAACCAGGTCCAGAGTTTGGGGTAGATTTTAAAGGGTTGGCGAGTAAGCAATTCTGAAAATGAAAGCGGTGTCAGTATAAATCAAAGCAGATAGGACAAAGTCGGAAAAAACTGGAAGTCAAACCAGGATAACCACCCATACAGTACTACTTGTTTGTCTTCCGTAAACTAGCTGTTCTGCCTGTGGCACACATTACTATAATATATCCTCCCTCCCCGAGATGTACCGCAGTTTGGAAACCCGAATGACCAAGTATCGAGTCCGGAGATGGGGTGAGCGGACAAGGCTTACCATAGTGCCATGACAGCAAGGGTTATTCAGAATGAAGTTACCTGGGTGCGATGCGGTCTGTTAGAGGGTGTTTTGCGATGGATGAGCATTGAGGGAGCCGTGGAAGAGCGTATTGGGCCGAGCCAGACCCACCACTGCGAGAACACAAAATAAACACAAAATAAGTAAATGTGCACCACCAAGAGAGAGAGCTGCACACTATGACACGCCACACGATGCTCTCCTGAGTAAACCCGCACTCTTACTATCCAGGAAACCAGGGGGAACAGCATCGATTGTCGGTCCAACAGGGTGGCAGAAGAGACGCGTTTGATCGTGCCATCCGATCAAACGCAGACTGTACAGCCACTGATCTGTCCATTGTTCTTTCGCTTCTTGCCACTTGACCACTCGTTCTGCGTACCTCAATGACTGATCCCTCAAGACTCCTAACCATTCTCTTTCACCCATTCCCCAAATTCACCTCTTGAATTGGCCAGATTCCATCAAAATACAGTAACTTCGTGACACGGCGTGTCGCATCTCCACCACTTTCAAGATACACGATACCGCTCACAGTTACGCCCAGTTCATTCACACTGCGTCACCCGTGGTTCCGTTCGCCGCTCTGCCCGTACTAACTGCGTTTAGAATTCTAATTGGTGGGTGAATCCACATTGGGTATCGTATTGAAGGTAAGGGAGGCATTATGTTAGCCTACTGACCCCGGTCGCAGAAGATAGTGCGGTGGATTACCTGGGACCCAGTTTTACGTCCGTTAGTCCCATTTTTCCACAGGATTCAGCTCTTCACCGGTCTCCCCTACATCTCAGGATTTCTCTAATTCATTGCCCGACTTGTGGTATGTCTTTGGTTTTCTGAGCTGGCCGTCAGATCGGTGCCCGTGAACTCACAAAAGTGTATCGCAGTTCGCCCTTTTATTGCCTCGGCGAGTCACTCGTCTCCTTGAATTTCGAGCAAGTTTCAAATGCACCATGTAGAAAATAATACAACAGTGTAAGCACGGCTCATTTCCTTGGTTTGAAGCAGAGTCATGATAAGGACCGTTTAGCTAAAATACTGCCTCCGGTCAATCTCTTTCAAACAAACCAGCATCCTTACCTTGTTCGATATAGGTTTTTGCAGCGCTTATGCGTTCTCTTGCCCGGTATTGACCGCTTGCACTACGATAAACCTGCTCACCACTCGCTGGCGTGTGTCGTACTCGTTTGTTTCTCAGACTCTGATCTTCACCGGACACTTAATTCGCCCCCCACAGTGTCGATTCTTTGGCTTCCGCGCACCATATTGACAGTGCCGCAAGGAACAGTTTTACAAATGAAGTACGTCGGATACTCTTTATTTTCTCTTGGCCCTCGTTGACGTCTAATCGAGGGAAAGGAGTATCGGTGGAAAAATCAAGAACGTGTACATTATTTCCATAGCAAATCCCGACTACTTCTTCAAATTGCTGTTGTGCAGCATTGTGGAAGGTTGTCCTTCTTGTACCAACACCCATCCGCTCTTTTGCCTAATCTCTTCCTCACCACTTTTGCCAACTTTTACAAGTGTGAAGCCACCGCGGTCTGTTGTATCACTCTTCCTCAAAAGCCCCGTTGATAAGCTCAACAGATTCGCCTGCAGCGAATTTCGACGAGATCCACGCCTGAGTTGCGTAAATTCTGTGTCCTCTCAGCTCCCTGACTTTCCAGCTATGTAATCAGCTGCAGTCGTCTATTCTTCCCTCCTCCTAATTTCTAACAGCTCAATAGCCTTAGTGTTGCTTTGCACTTAGACAGACATACTGACCGGTTTGAATCTCCGACTTCAACGCACGTTCATCGTTCTGTCGGCCGTGAAGTGTCCCTTCGCAACCGTCCCTAAGTGATACAAACCAAGCTCACCCTCGTCTCCGAAATCATTCCCGAGGTTTTACACCGTTTCATTCAAGGAGGACTGTCTCATGAGCTGTCTTGACTGCGAATACAGTGTTTCATCTTTATTCTTTTTATTCCTTCCCTCAATTGAATGAAATTCTCTAGGCCCTGAACGACATAATTCGAATGCAACCCAGCTTGTCGTATCCATTCAAAATTCTCTTCTTCTTGGCCAACCGCGAGACCAAAAGCATCGGCGTCTGATTCGAGGTGTGCTAGTTTAACTGGATTTCCACTGATTCCTCGCCAACATCCCCTTTAGATCGTGGATATTTGTTCAGCCTGGTATGCTGATCACATGAAATCCTCACGGACGGAAACTGGTTACCAACAATAAATTTATTCAACTCCATCTCGAGGAGCAATGGCAGTCCAACCTCTAGTTCAACTTACCTCTGTGATAGATCATCATTCATCTCTTGTTCAACCAGAACTTATTTCATTCACCCTCAAAGAAACGAAAATTCCTGAATATTATAGCTACAACGGGGAAGGTCTGAATGCCTCATAAAGGCAAGTAACTCAATTGTTTTGAGACTCGGCAACTAACTACTGTTAAGAAATCATGCCGAGGAAATACAGTCAGCTCTGTCGAAGATTTTGCGATATCCATGGCACTGGTGACTGATCCAATGCACTCTGGATCTTCTTTTGAGGTATTTGTTCTCATATCGCAGACACAGAGCTTCAGACATTGACCTTTTCACGACACAGCAAGAAGCTATCTTGAGATTCCACAGCCGTTAAATCTGCTCAATTTGCGTGTTGAGGTCAGTTCACTGCTTGCGATGATGGATGGTGGCTCCCAATACACAAGCGCTGCTGAAGGGGTCCGTTTCCAGCAAGCACGCTGAGCGTCTCGAGCAGATTGTAATTGCTCTCATCGTGCTTGTGATAGGTATGTAAGCTCAAACATCCGAATGGGATCGAATTTGACCCTTGAACCCAATGCTCGGTATCGTGATCATTATGGTTGAGCTCATGGCATGATCCAGCCAGAAAGCGTAAGCGCAGCCCAGGTAGCTGGATGTCCGGTGGGGCTGTCGTGTGGGGAAGGTCTATATGCTTTGAGCACTGTACGAGCTTGTTTGTCACTAATGATAATCTTCACGGACATCTGTTTGCCGTTTCATCTTTCACCCAGACTTATCTCAATTGCCCTCATTGCGATTGTGATAAGTATGTAAGCTAAAACATCTGAAATGGGCTCGAATTTGAACCTTGAACCCGGTGCTCGGTATCGTAATCATTATGGTTGAGCTCATGGCATGGTTCTGCCGGAAAGCGTGATCGTAGCCCGGGCGGTTCGGTGTCCAGTGGGACTGTCGTGTGGGGAAAATTTATATGCTTTGAGTACTGTTCGGAACGAAACTGTACGGACGATGCGAAGGAGCCAAGCGATACTGCTGATCGGCGAGGTCGAGAGCGTCCAGTTCTCTGAATCTAAGCTAATTTCTGATGCACCAGTTACAAGAACACCGAAAATAAGATGAGTAATGAGATGCACATACAAAAGCTTAAAAATTGTCGGTGGAGAGAGGGAGCCACGGTCCTGCACATTTTCCTTTTTCTCCGGGTTACCGCTGGGATCGTGGAATTGAAAGGGGTTGAAACAAATATTTGAAACAAGAACTGGGTGGAATGAACACAGAGAATTGTGTACGGCGGAGTTACTAGTGTACCTGGAAGCCACATGGACTAAACCCCATCTTAAAAACACAAATTCAAGCGCACCAGACAAAGAAGAACGAATCCATTTCTTGGCACGAGTTGATCGAAAGTTGATCGAAAAATATGCCATGAGCAAGAAAGACCAAGTAGCGCTTCCTGAAAAGATGGAATCAGAATGAAGATCTGATCCGGCAGGCTGGTTTAAACAACAACTGAACTCAACTCGATGCAGGTTAGGGCGATGACATCAATGACAGCGAACCTTTACAGCTCCTTGAACTGCGACTCAGAGCATGAAATTGGAAAGATTAATGAGCACAATAGATGGGAGAGAGTAGTTCGAAATACCAGGCCAGCTCGCAACAAGGCGTGCGCCGCATCCGACATGCAGGTGCGCAACACATCTTCTTTCAGGCAGACCTTTAGCATGATATTCCGTGTGAACTTGTGCAGCGTGTCGGGGAAAGAGAGACCGGTATTGAAGACTTCTTGAACCCGGATGCAACATATGGGCCAATCATCCAATAATTGGGGCGTCGTTCGATTGGTGAGGATGGTGCTCAAGACATGGAGGCTTCCCAGAGTTGAGAGACCATGCCCAAGAAAGAACGAGTACAGCAGACGAAAAGGGAGACGGCCAATGTTCATCGCTCAGCGGAAAGCTGTTGACGTGTTGACGAGAGAACGCAAAAGACCATAGCAGCAGATAGGACAATTGTCGGGATCGGTATGAATTGCAGCATGGCATTTTGTGCAAAACACCCGAGGGTCTTGCACGACTTGAGTGATGTTGTGATTCCACTTATGAGTGGCCCATCCAGGTCGAGGCCTTGTAGCGTCTTGGAAAATTCTTGAGATTGCAGTGGATTCTCCAGCGCCGTGATTAACCAAGAGATTTGAAGTCTTGTTTTGAGGAGAAACGGGCCGTAATTTTTTGTATCAGAAGCGGTACGATTCAAGACCTGAAGAGGCAGCGGTCCCCAATTTGCGATACTTGCTGGGTCTTGAATCTTGACCGAGGGAAGGATCAGCTTCAGGCTGCATAGTGAGAGAGAAACGCAGTGAACTACGACCTGCGGAAAATAAATGTGCAGAAAAATGTGTGGCGCCCGAGATAATGGAACGGGGAATTGAACGGGAAGAAAGGTGCCTGATGAGGGCGTTTAAGAAAGAGAGATTGCGGTGTTTCCTTTCTTGCGGGAATTGAACGGTTGATCGGATAGGTTGAAAGTAACATTTTGGAGCGTTCAAATCCCTAGACCAAAGCTAATTTGGAATGAAATCAGAAATAGGATGAGCATACGGGGGAGGTCCCTTGTTCCGTACCACCATGTGGGCGGTTCTCTCACGCCACTAGTGAGAGGGACGGGTGCAGCGGGGCAGCTTGTGATGCTCGGGCAACGCCCGAGCTGAAGCCCCCCCGCCCCCCGAAGCTTTCTATTGCTATCTCCCCTCCCCGGTACATCCGGTAGTCACACCTGGCTGCAACTAGACCGCGTCGAAGAAAATGCGACGGCCCACCGAGGAGGCTTTTGTCTCTGTTAATTCGACGTGGAAGCATAAAGTCTGAAATCCTTACAACAGAGGCCATCGAGCCCCCCATGCTCCGCCCTCTGCCAGAGGAAAACCGCGCCGCTCGCCAACCCAATGCCCAGCAGTTTGCCACTCGATGCCGCCTTTGTCCCACGACTTCGCGACCGGCAAATCACGAACCCGGAACCCGCGGGAACGTGGCGACCTATTCCTGTCGCCGGGCCGTAAACGTCAAAGACCGAAAATGGCACGAGGCCACGTTCCTCTCACGACGCTCCATTACCCCCGTCTTTCGTCGACGCTGGCGTCGGGATGCTGGCCATCCAACGTGCTATAACGCACCGCCCCGACCTCCGCAACCACTCCTGCTGGCCACTTGTCTTTGTCCCGAACCTGAAAAACCGGAAAACAAGATTTTTCTCGACACTATACTTTTCAGCTCTTTGTCCCAAATCTCTGACCCCAAGACGCCTCGAGGGAGGAGAGATTCCGACAATCCAAATCTGAGCCCGACGTCAACGCACCGCGCGTCCCATCGATGACGTGTCGCGACCCGGATTGGCTTTAGCATCTGTAAAGCACCGGTAAGTTGGCCTCTTTGTTCGAGACAAGATAAATACTCAGCGCTGAGCGACTGCAGACCAACCCCAATCCTCAGCTTTCTACACAACCCCCACAACCCACTCTGCCCAGACGCACAGCCATGCGAATGAATACCCGCAGCTCCAGCATCGTCCGCACCCCCTCGCCCGTGGGGTCGGAGAGTAGCGACATGTACTACGACGACCCGGTTTTCGATAGCACCCCCACCTCCCCCGCCCGAGCTAATGACGAACTCGAGGCCTACGACTCGGACGCGCCGGCGGCCACCTCGGTAGATGCCCGCGATATTACCCCGACCCCCCAACCCACCCGCGCGGTGTCCCCTGCTTCGGTCATTGAAGTCTCAGACGGCGACTTTCCCGCCCTCGTTACTCCGCCCCCCGCCACTGCGACTAAGGGGAAAGCCGGGAAAAAGAACAAGGGGAAGAGGCGTGCGGTACAAGGTACGCAGTAACAGCTGGCCTTGCACACGCGCTAACAGCCTACGTAGCCGATGCAGCAGAGGACGACCCCACCCTAGCGGCGGACACCGCGGTCGCCATCGCCGCATCCCTCGGCCTCTCGACCGTCCTTGACAACGCGACCGCCGGCGCCTCCTCATCACGCCGCACGCCCGAATCTCCGGGCAAACGACTCCGAACTAACTCGGTGGGCGACGCGGCCCCAGCGCCCTACCAGGAAGCTGCCAGGGGCGATAGTTCGCCATTCCTCAGCCCCACCGCTACCACAGGTACGTACACCACGCATACCTTGCCTACCACAGCCCTAACTAAGTCAGCCGCTATCCCTACAGCCCCGACCACTGCCATGCCAGCCGCTAACGCCAACGCTGCTGCCCCCGCTGTAGCCACCCCCGCTCATGCCGCTGCTGCGCCCGCGGTCGCAACCCCCATCCCCGGTGTGGTGGCACCACCCACTACCTTCGCCGCCGCTGTGATAGCGCCCGCCCCTGGCGCGACAGCCCAAGGCATCGCCCAACGCCTTGCCGCCAACGCCGCTGCAGCGCCAGCGAACCCCGTGTGGCCGACAGCCGACGGAAACCCGCCCCGAGGGTCATACGCCCCCACCCCGCCAGGTGGCTTCCCCCTCGTTGTCTACTCGCACGCGCTCCTCACCCAAGGCATGCCACCCGGCCTCATGCAACTGTATAGTGAGGTCGCCGACCCCAAATTTTTCGTGGTCGTCAGCGGGGGCAACGGCGCCACCATCCAGACCCACGGCCTCATCCGCGCTGCCATAGGCGAATACATCAACGTGGAGCCCACCAGCTTCCAACTCGGCACCCCCCCTACCCCAGAAAACGGCCCCAGCCCCATGCTCTGGCTAGTAGCCGGGCTCCCCGCGCCCCTAGCCCAGACAATCCTCGACGAGCGCGCTGTGTCCTCCCGCCGTATCACGCTATTCACCATACCGTTCAACATGCCGGTTATAGGCTTCGTAGGCACCTTTGGCGGCTTCACCCTCCCCAACAGCCAGGAAGGGGCGGACGCGGCGCGCAACCTCCTCCAGACCGCCATTCGCGCGAACCCCGAGATCACTGAATATGTACGGACCCACCGCGACGCGTTTGGTGCGCAGGTCTCCGCGGACCAGGCTTGGGACATCTTCACCAACTCCGTCGCGGTCGAGGGACTGGAGCTTGTGGTAAACAACACCAACACGGTCGCCTGGCAGCTCTACGTCACCCCCCCACGGACGACCACGAGACGTGGCTCCATCTACGCCGCCTCTTCGGACGACTCTCCGTCATGACCGCGCTCCACGGCACGGCGCGTCTGCAGCGATCGTATCGCTGCCACATCTGCCCCTCGATCAACCACCCCACCGGCCTTTGCCCCTTCCCCCGCCTTCCCGGATGGCTAGGCCCCACGCCGGAAACCATCACAGCGCTGGCAGAAGCGAGTCGCCAAGCTGCCGCAAAGGCTCAGGAACACATACGCGGTAATGCCGCAGCGGGATCCAGCAACACCGCCCAGCGCGCTGCCGCGAACCGCGGCCGAGGCCCCACCAACGCGAACAACAAGGCGCGCAAGGATGGAGGGAAAGGCAGAAAGGGCGGGGACACCAAGGGCAAAGGAAAGCGCCGTGAGTACGACGACTTTTTCTAGTCACCCCTACGCATATTACGCAAAATCGCACAAACTAGAATTTTTTCTTGACACATGTTCACTACCTACAATGAATACA
The DNA here is from genome assembly GCA_014925785.1 of Mycena galopus ATCC 62051. NCBI lineage: Eukaryota > Fungi > Basidiomycota > Agaricomycetes > Agaricales > Mycenaceae > Mycena > Mycena galopus. Next base: position 283,816 of record WIQG01000156.1, read on the forward strand.
CGATGATCTTACCTACCTAAAGAGTGAACACCCGCGCTCCGGTGTATGGCACGGTCCCGGTGCGCGAAATCGGTACAGCAGCTACCGTGCCACCCCTCCCTAAATCAACATGACAAATACAACTCAACACGAAAATGAATACTGCACCACAGACCCTCCTGGTTCACGGGAGGGTTTCGGGGATCCGGTGCGTCCTCCTCGTCAGTGCCTGCAGGCTACGAGAGAAAATGGTGAAACCAGCAGGAGCCGGGGCGACCGGGGGCCTAGCCCCGGCTATTCTCAGCGAGACCCCCCCTGCGGCAGCTCCAATGTTGCTTTGGCTGCCGCAGAGATAGGCGAAGAGCGACATCACACTCACAACACACGCGCGCGCAACACGCAGCGCGCAGACGTCGAAGCGACTTCGGGCACCCCGGGCGTGACGACGAGGGGCTCGGCTACGCCCTCTCCTTCACAGATCTCCGACCACCCGACGGGTAACCTTAGGGCGGCAGGAAGTCCGGTGAGGGGGACCGCGACCGGCCTCAACTCCGCGGAAGGCGGCGACACTAACACGAGCGGAGCAGCGCGGCCTAGGAATCGCCGCCCACCGCGAGGGTGCCCTCAGAACGAGGAACACGCCCCTGCCTTCTTCGCACGAAAAAGGGATAGCCAGCTGGTGAATAATCCCAACATAAGCAGAAATACTAGGGCGAGCCTAACAATTAATGCCCTGAATATTAATGGCCTCAAGGCCACCTCCGTCTCAAACTCGAACCACAAATGGTGAGGGCTCCACCGGATGATGGGAGAGCAGAAGATTGGTGTGATGATTGTCTCGGAAACCCACATGTCCGCCGCGCAGGCGGTGGAGATCGAGGAGAGCTTCATGAATAAACGCCTGAAACTATTCAATTCTGAGTACGACGTAAAGTCATCCATGAAAGGAGTTGCAATTGTGCTCAACAGAGAACAAACCAATACGGATAATGTCCGGGTCCACTACCTTATCCCAGGGAAGGCCATACTCGCCGTCCTCCCGTGGCACGGGAAACAAACCCTAACAATTCTAGGAATATATGCCCCCACCGAGTCTGACGCAGAGAAAATTAAGTTCTGGAATGATCTATCTGAGCTGTGGCTAGGCACTGACCTCCCGGTGCCCGACATGATTGGGGGTGACTTCAACCTTGTCCCCGACGCCATAGACAGGCAACCGCACAGTACGGACAGCGAAGCAGTTATAGCCGCCTACCTGCGCTTCACGCGCATGATGGGGCTAGTTGACGGGTGGCGACAGTGTAACCCAGACAAGAAGGACTATACACACGTAGGAACACACAAAACCCTATCTCGTATTGACAAGATTTTGGTATCCCCAACCCTGGCAAAAAACTGCCGTGAGTGGGCGATTGAGGATGTGGGAACTATCGCAGACCACAGGATGGTGTCAGTGAAGATCTCTGCCCCAGGAACACCCTACATTGGGAAGGGCCGGTGGGCGATGCCCCACTTCTTAGTCCATGACGAGGAGTTCATGGACAAAGCCTCGGCAGAAGTGTATGACATGGAACTCACAATGGCCGATGTACGCACAGAGTCCAGCAATGCGCAAACAAAACTCAAAAAGCTGAAAGACTCGGTGATAGAAGACGCAAAGGTCAGAGCAAGGAAGACAGCAGGGGCGTCAGAACAGAAAAAGGAGGCACTTCAAAAGAAGAGAACTGCCTTGCTAAACAGCACCCAGAGCACGTCAGCGGCAGCTCCGGGATACCAGCGTGCCAACCACACTTGTGTACCCCCTGCGCAGGTGCGAGACCCAGTGCCCCAGCCGGAGGACACAGAGCCTGTGTGCGGGAAGTGTGTAGAAAAGGCAAGGGCAGAAGAAGCCGCACTGATCCAGAAAAAGATCGATGAGATTGTGGACCGCCAAGTCGAGAGGAAACAGCTGGAAACTAGAGTTAGAGGACAAACTGAGCTGAACCATATAACAAAATACGCGGTTGGCCTAGCGAAAGAAAGGAAACCCAGGGACACCTTGGCGTACCTTAGGCGAACGGATATAACTCCGGAAAAGGGCAGCAGAAAGTCGTCTGAAATGGCCGAAATCGCGAGAGACTACCACGAGGACCTCCAGAAGGCGGACGAGAACATCCCGCCGGGCATGAGAGAAAGAGCCCTGGAGGATGTGCTGGGAGCGATACCGACACCACGCCAAGGGGCAAATATGGACGGCCTCAGCAAGAAACTGGTGGAAACAGATGTTTCCCGAGCAGTCGGAGAAGCAGCTGCGGGCAGAGCCGCAGGTATGAATGGCATAGTGTCAGAATTCTGGCAGCGCCTCAGCAAAATCTACGATGAGGCCGATAAAACGGAACACGAACCCCGAAAAAAACGAGGAAACATAATAAAGGTCCTGACCTGGGTGTACAACGACATCGAAGAAAACGGTGTGGTAGACAGCACTGATTTTGCCTTAGGGTGGATGTGCCCAATTTTCAAAAAAAAGGACATCACGGATATCGCGAACTACCGCCCGATAACGGTACTGAACACGGACTATAAAATCTTCACAAAAGCCTTGGCAAATAAACTGACGGAAGTCGCGCCGTACCTCATCCATCCGGACCAATCTGGCTTCATGAAAGGGCGGAAAATCACGGACGCAATCTACCTAGCAATGGAAGTCGTTGACTATAGCGAAGCTGACCTACAAAATGGCGTCATTGTAGCCCTAGATCAGGAGAAGGCTTACGATAAGACAAAACACGACTACCTATGGGCCACCCTGCGAAGGCACGGTCTACCCGAGCTTTTCGTTAACACGGTGAAATCCCTATATGCACTTGCAGATACCCATGTCGTCATCAACGGCGAAATTAGCACCACCTTCCGTGTCACGAGAGGAGTCAGGCAGGGAGATCCTCTGTCATGCCTCCTATTCAATCTGGCGATCGAGCCGCTTGCCTGCATGCTACGAGGCGCTGGACTACACGGGTACCCAGTCCCAGGAGTGGAGGAAAACGCGATCGTACAATTATTCGCGGATGACACAACAGTCTACCTAAACGAAAAGGACAACTTCGAGGACCTAGAGGAGGTTTTAGACCTTTGGTGCCTAGCCTCGGGGGCGAGATTCAATGTTCCTAAGACCGAGATAATACCTTATGGGACCAAACAGTACAGGGAGGAAGTACTCACTGCCCGTCAGCTCCAGCCCCTAGCAGCGCCAATCCCCGCAAATATACACATCGCCAAGGATGGCGAGGCCGTCAGGATCCTGGGAGGTTTCGTAGGAAATGGCATAGACGCATTCACTGTATGGACACCAGTGCTAGACAAGATAGACACAGACTACGCGCGATGGGCGAACCTAAATCCAACCATGGATATGAAGAAAAACATTGACCAAATGATTGCTGGATCGAGGACTCAGTACCTCGCCCAAATCAACGGGATGCCACCGGCAGTCCTGAAACATGTACTGAAGTCACAACGGGAGTTCATGAATGATGGGAAGTCCTCGATGGTGTCTAGAGAGCAGCTGATGGCCCCACGAGAGAAGGGAGGTCTGGGCATGCTCGACCTCGAGGCAAGAAACGAAGCCCTCCAGCTGGTCAAGGCCAGCTCCCTGGTAGAGACCGACCCCAACAAGAGGTCCCACTGGGCAAGTCTCGCCAGGTGCAACCTAGCAGGTCGAGTGGTAAAGCACCCGGTTGTAGCGGCAGACGCCAGATCCGAAGTACTAGTGCAGAACTACACCATAAACAGGAGGACACACCCTCGCCAGCATAAAGACATGATGAAGTGCCTAAATGCACGCGGTTTCGGTTTCCAAGCTGTAGTGCCCTCCGTAAGTCTGCGACGCCAGATGCCGCTATGGCACCACCCAGGGGAAGACAGGTCGAAACCACAAGGAAATAATAGCTCGAAAGCGAAATGCTTACGATCCAAGCATGGCGTCTTGACCACAGGGGAGGGCGCAGACCTCATGGCGCGCCTCAGAGACCCTCTGCACTACAGATTGGCAATGTGCCCGTGTGACGCCTGTGACACGGACAGAGAAAAAGGGTGTAAGGACCCCCACGCCTGCGCAGAGAGTGCAAGGAGGAAGATAAGCAACCTCCACCAGGAATGGCAACCCGATAACGCAACTGCCACGGAAGAGGTACTAGAGCGACAAGAAGAGGAAGGAGTGTCTGTTTTCCGAATGCCAGCGGAAATACAGTCCCTGGGCCAAGGAATCCGTGTATTAACACGGCGCCCAGATGAACCCCGCGAACGCGGAAGGCCCAGAGCGACCAGAAGGTCAGCAATGACCCAGATACAAGACAGTGCCACGGTATATGTGGGAGGCGCGGTTCTAACTCCGCCCCGACAGACCCCGAGAGCCGCAGCAGGTATTGTATATGGAAAGAATGATCCACGGAATACTTACTTCCGGATCCCAGACGACTGGACGCAGACCTCGCAAGCTGCTGAACTAGCCGCCACGCTGGAGGCAGTAAGGACAACCAACAAAGCCGCGGAGTTAACAATTGTTAGCACACAGGGATACGTGAGCAAAGCCATGACAACGAAGCTGGCACACCGAGAACGCGAAGGCTGGGTGGGGGTTCCCCATGGAAAGGTGCTGAAGTGCCTGGCAGCCGAGATAAAAGCAAGGCAGAAGAAGGTCACTTTTGTTGTAGCGCCCAAAGCCCCCGACGTGCGGCTCCTATGCCGTGACGCTACGGAGTTAGCGAAAGCCGGAACGAGAGGAACTAGAACACACCGAATAGGACTAGATGTGCCGGCAGGACTGGGCCTTACAGGCATACAAGTCCAGGGAAACAAACAGAAAGTCTTCTACCGCGGCATCCGCGAGGCCAAGGCCCAAGAGCTAGAAACCAGACCGTCAACAGGCCGCAAGCTAGCCGAGGTAAGAGAGAGTTTAAAACGATCACAGGGACGCCTCTACAGCGACAAGGACATATGGCGTTCCATCCGAAATAAAGACTTCCTTCCGCGCACAGCGCAGTTTCTATGGAGGGCCATGCATAATGCACACCGAGTGGGAGATTACTGGAGGTACATACCAGAATGCGAAGATAGGGCAACCTGCCATGAGTGCGGTGAGGTCGAGGACCTCGAACATATCCTGATCAGCTGCGATAGCCCAGGGGCAAAGTTAATATGGAAAGCCGCCGAAACGTTATGGCTCGAGAAGGAAACAGCTTGGCCGGAAATCACCCTTGGGGGCATCCTGGGGTGCGGCCTAGCGCAGTTCAAAGACGACACGGGAAAGCCAAATCACGGTGCAAGGAGGCTATACAGAATCCTGGTATCTGAATCTGCGTACGCGATATGGCTGCTGCGTAATGAGAGAGTGATAGCTCGGGCCGGATCTCCGCTGACAGAAGCGGAAGTCATAAACAAGTGGATCTGCAGATTGAACCTGCGTCTACAGCAAGACATATTACTTGCAAACAGGTCAGCGAGAAAAAACCGCCCGCACCTGGCACCGACCCTGGTTAAAGAGACCTGGTCGGGCACCCTCGACGACGAGGTCAAACTGCCGACAAACTGGCTAAAGGATTCCAGAGTGTTAGTGGGTCGCAGGGCGCTTACCCAAAACCAATTACGGGACCGAGGTAACGTAGGTATTGGTTAGCCCAGCAGCCCCACACTGCCCCAAAAAGGCGTGCATATGTGCATTTCTCTGGACGGTGTCTTTTGTTTTCCTGGACTACGCAGTCCGAACCTTACACGGGTTACCATGGACTAACCCATTGTTAGTTGCTAGTAACGCGAACGTACCACCAAAAAAAAAAAAAAAAAAAAAAAAATAGGATGAGCATACGGGAGCTGCCGGGCAGAGAGTGGGAGAAAAAGAAAACTGTAAACACAAAAGCAGGGCATCTGCTTAAGATATGAGTAATCAAGGTGTCCAGTAATTTAATGTGCACTTCACAGAGACCGCGTTACTGTGGTTGCTAGTACACCCGAAAACTGTCAGGAAAATAAAAGATGAAATGATACTGATCTGAGAAGCTCGGGAATTTGTGAGCGTCCAGTGGTAATAACCAGATTTTCAGCGCTCTTGAGCACTCCGTCGAAGACAAATAGTCATACCTCGGGAAATGGCAGGGTGTGGGAGAAAAAGAAGAATGCACACAAATGCACATAAAATCAGTTCATCTGCTTAAGATATGAGTAATAATCACAAACCCATTGTGTACTGGTTGCTTCGTGTTGTGCAAATCTTCATGATGTTGAATTTCTAAATCGGTGAGGGAAAGGAAGCAAAGCAAGCGACTCACCAAGGAAGCAGAATACAGACCTGACGGAATAAAATAGTGAATGTGATTTGACGTTGCGTAATTGAAGCTCAACAACTCTCTGGAAGGCTTGCGAATGTACCTGCAGTCTTGCCATGGATTGAGCTTTGAGGTCTTGATCCAACGGAAGGGACGGTATTTTAGCATGATTTTGATCAGTGAGTTGATCTTGAATTCTTCGCTTGACGTCAAGGGTCTTGAAGGCGCAGTATACGGAAAAATTGAGTGCCAGGGTCTTGAGGAGCTCTTGGGCATACGGAGAGCTTTCTCGTTGAAAGGCATAGCAGTGGAACATCGGTGATCTAGCTAGTAACTGTTTGTAGCAGGCGCGATGATGGGGACGAGGCTGGCCGGCCTTTTGAGTGGTCTCTGAGATGGCTGCAACACTGGTCATAGGAATTGGAACGGCTGAAGGCAAGGGCATGGTGCAGTACCTGTACGCCCGGTCTTAAAGTCAAGACCAGATGTAGCGAGAGAGTTGAGGAGAACTGGCACTTCCAAGTTGGGGCCATAAGGAAGAGTCCCCTTGGTCTTGATGAATGAATTCTTGATCATCATCTTTCATCGACTTGTACGACTGGAGGGCGCGGGCCTCTTAGTGAGAGACTCCAGAGTGGCAAAGAGGTATTGAGGGCTGGTGACAAGGACAATGATTATGCCACTGACTTGGCCGAAATCAAACAAAGGCTGGAAGAGGAGATCAGTGAATGATCTAGTCTAAATAACAAGGACGCAGGTAACACCTACAGGGATCTGTTACTATGAAAGAACAATGAGAACTGGTACTATGAAAGAACAATGGGAACTGGTACTATGAAAGAACAATGGGAACTTGTGAAAGAGCAGAGGCTGTGCAGTTTGCGCTTGATCGGGTGGCTCAATCAAACACGTCTCTTGCCACCCTCTGATTTCAGTCACTCTACTCCTGCCAGCCACTCGCGTGGTACGTTCAGCTCGACCTGCAGGACGGTGGAAATTTGTGCTCCAACCCGCCTCCGCCTCAAGCCTGTTTACCTGTGAGCAGACCAAGGCTGTGCGCATCGTCTTGACAGGGGTTGCCATGTTCGCGAAGAGCCTGTCTCGCTCGGAGGGCGGGGAGCGGGGAGTCAGGGGCGGGTTGAAGGGTTGGAAGATGGGTGTCGGGACATGGGTCAATTTGTTGAGTGGTGCATGCCGTTTCCCTCCTGATTTATTTTATTTATTCCTCCTTTTAGTTCTTGTGTTCTCTTGATGAGCTGGCTTCACCACGAAACCGCGCAAACTCTTCATTTTCATTTTCCCCTTCTTATTCTCCTTCCTATCAAGTTATTGCTACCATTACTTGTCTTAGCTTCGCGGCTTCGATTCTCCCTTCCTTTATTACTATGAATCACATGCTCACTCTTCCCCTCTTTACCTCCGCTACCTCTTGCTCATTCGCTAACCCATCTTCCCCTTTCCCCAGCCCCAGCCTCGTCCTCGGCGCTGTTGCCAAGCGCGGGCATCCCTGGCTGCTCCTCTTCTTCGTCTTTGCATGGAACACGCGTGTGTACGACTTGATTGCGTGCTGGACATGGAATAGCAAAAGGTGGTGCGTGTTTTATTTATCATTATATGGATTTTCAGAAGGGGGGACGAAACGCGGTGGCTTTACCGCGGGTGGGTTGCCTGTGCCGCCGAGGGAGTCTCGCATGTGATGCCTCAGCCTCCTCAATGGAGGCACTCGTGTACGAGGAAGTAGGGCTGTTCGCCGTGCCCATCGCGCCGGTTCGACGGGGTCTGTGAGGCGGGTAGCAGACCCATTCCTTCGAGAATTTCCAAAGAAAAGTGACGGGATGCTGACAGGACGGATTTTTGGGTCGACCGCCGTCGAAATAGCGGCCGTTGATGGGGTGCAACGGTGACGGGTTCTGCACACATTTGAAACTAACAATTGAGCTAAATCGTCGCTGATTGAGACCAATTTTCACAGTAAAAGTGCTTACCTACTACCTCCTCAAATTAATATTCCCCGGGTCGCAGGTGTCCGCACTGCCCAAATGCCCTCGAAGGAGCTCTTACCATTTCCTGTAGAATTCAACATCGAACCTTGAAGGCTCGTATAATTCATTGTGACGCTTCCCAGGGACAGGCAATCAGTTAGGGCATTGGTTCAAGCTCTTAAATTGAGTCATATGTTCCTTTTTTGGACGAGGCGAGACAGTTTTCAGTGCAATTCAAGCTCAGAACTCAACTCACCAAAAGACCATTCCACCTGTTCAACTTCAACGTCAATTGAGACATATTTCTTCATCCATATTTCGACTGAGTGAAGTTTTAGAAGCGACCCCGTCTCGACGATCGTGACTACTGTCCCATAGGCCCACTGGACGAACCGTTGTGTGACGGTCCGTGCCCGTTGCTCACCCATTAAGATGATGGCCATGCCCGTGAGGGGCACGGCGAAATGCCCTACCTCGGAGGAAGGAGGGTGCGGACGTGGACGCGAGGAGAGTGGTCATTGTCGGTCCTTCTCATCTTCTCTCAAACACCCTGTGCGCCTATCAATGACATACTAACTAATCAACGCCTCCCCCGACTCGCAGACAAGCCCCACAATATGAGAGCGCATCCTATCCAGTGTCACGCACCGTCATCCTCGGGACAGTCTCTCTGCGGTTTGGGTGGTTCGGCTTCAGGGGCGCGCGTGAGCCTGCGCGTCGTGATCAAATGCATCATCACGAACCCGGTGGCGCGGATGGGAGGGATGCTTAGGTGAGTTCTCCAATCAATTCCATCTCAGAGTCGATGCCTTGGCCTGGGACTGGGGCTACGCGCATGGGGCGGCCTGAGGTATACTGGGTGTGCAACAAGCAAGACACAGACCCTGCCTGGCAGAGTAGACATGGCAAAGGGGGGGTGGTTGCTCTGTGGGCAGGCACAATGCGTGGAGGAGATGCTGCGCACGACGGGCCCGGGAAACTGAGCGAGATACGGGGAAGTGCCACACAAGCCAAAAGCTGCTACGGCCAGAGGAAGAGAGGTGCTACAAGCTTTTTGCGACCCATTACGCGCGAAAGTAAATTCCGTATTCTTTCACTTCATATTGATTCTCAATAGATGTCCCGGAGGCCGAAACTCAGCACGTTTTCGTGCTGGGTAAGCTACTACGCATTCTGTGTTTCTTTTGCTCAACAGACCCGCGTAGGAACCTAATCATTGCGTGAGCTCCAATTTCACTTTGCATTTATTGTGAATCCCGGACATTCAACTCCAGAAGGAGGCTGGAGGTCCTCTTGTTTATTGCCGACTCTACTCTACTGCGACTGCTGAAGTTGAATTACTCGATTGAACTCGAAACACATCATCATACTTTGTTACATTTCCAACATTCATTTGAAGCATCTATCCTGACTTGTTACATTCAGGTTTCAATCCCATGGGCAGGCACTCGCACGTTGTAGTCGCTATTCAAGTTGTGGTTAAGGTTACCACATAATCAGGCAAGACTCTTGACATTATGAATCTCAAAGAATCACACCTCCAAGGAATGACAATGGGCCAGCAAGTAAAATCTGGTTCAGATTCAGCCCTGCTCATGCTCATTATTCCAAGTGAAATTGGCCTCAAAGCCATGGCATCGATAGCACTCTCATACGATCTGTGAGTATGCCAGTTCAACTAGAATATTCAGTCAACCTAGAATACAATGAATGGCTATATATTTCTGTTTCTGAGGAGGATTAATTAGTGGTGTGGTTAATGGTAGAGCGAGGCATACGGGCCAATGAAGCGGTCCGAACAAAGAAAACAAGTATTCAAGAGCGAGCTTCCGGCTGCGCAATATCCAAGGTGGTACTATGGGTTGCTCGCCCGACCAGAAACCTGACGCTGTTGCACAAGTTAGAATGTACAACAAGCTCTCAGTCGACCTTGATCTCATTTTCATGATTAAGGGATTTGACAGAAAAAGAATAATTAAATAGGTTGGTGGGAAGTATAAGTGTGGATGGGGGGTGTTGGATAGATTATTAGAACGTATGTGTTGCAAAAGGGAGAAAAAGGTTTGTTTGGTCGGAGTGGGACCATCCACAGTGGACTGGACCGGTTCACAGGTTTGTTTGGTCTCACATGGACGTGTCCATGACACATCCAAAAAGGCATGGACACACGTCCAGGCCTTTGTTTGGGTGCACCCTGGATGTATCCATGGGTTGAGAAAAAGAGGCATGGATGTATCCATGGGAAGGATGGACACATCCACAGCATGAAAATGAAAAGGGTGGATGCATCCACCCACACTGAGATGGACACATCCATGGCAAGAAAAAAGAAGGGTGGATAAACCCTTCCTTCCATGGATATGTCCATGCATTCAAAAAAGAATGAGTGGTGGATGCATCCACTGGGTCCAGAAAAATGCATGGATACATCCATGAAGGGTGGACATATCCAGGGAGGAATAAAAGAACGGGCATGGATGCATCCATATATGCTGGATACACTCAGGAGCTTTGGGTAAACTGCCTGGATGTATCCACAATGGTTGGACATGTCCACCTCTAAAATATAAAAGGGATGGATGCATCCAGCCAATGTGGATACATCCAGGGCTGAATCAAGGGTGGAGATGAACTAGTCCATGAGTGGATATGAGGGGGGAAGGGGACATGTACAGCTGAGGATATTGGGTGGATGTGAACTCACTGAGGCCTATGATGGTGAGGGGATATGCTGGGGGTGACAAACACAGAATACAAGCGAGGGGCCTGGAATGCTAATGTCAGTAAGTGATGTGGGGTAGAGCGAAATATTGGTAGGCAACGAGCAATCCAGGGGTATACTGGTGAGTGAGCCAGAATATGGAATATTGGGAGGCAACCTGAAATAGAGGGGTACAAAAAAAGGGAGGAAATTAGGGGGCGAGCTGCAATGTGGTGGGATTTTGGTGAGCATCCTGAAGTATGGGAAATACAGGAGGATATCAGTGGGTGATCCACGATGCAGGGCATCATGGTGAGCTACCCACAATATGAAAGTATATTGGTGAGGACCCGGAACATGGGAAGGGAAAATGGGACTGCAGAGGGGCGTCAAGATCCAAAATCGAGCTGGCCCAGCCAGGTTAGACACCCACATAACAATGAGGCTAAGATAGAGAAAGGCCGGGCTGCAGAGTGGCCCCAAAATCCAAAATTGAGCTGGCTCAGTCAGCTTTCTCCTCACATGGGTCTCTCACTTGAGATCATGAGCAAAACGTGAGCGTAGAGGGACCCAAAATCCAAAAATCGAGCTGGCCAAGCCAGGTGTGGACGCATCCACAGATGAGGGCTGGATGCATCCATGGAGTCACATCACGCATCTCTGGACGTATCCAGGGCCATTTTGTGGATGTGTCCAGCCATGCTTGGATGCATCCAGGCCATGGAATAATACCATGGAAACAGGCCTCCTTAGGTGCGATACCCCCAAGGCCAGCATCCCCCTAATGAGGCCTGGTTGGGGGTACCCTGAAGTGGTAAATGTTCATTACTGGCGGACACCACACAATTGCTAATTTTGCATGGCAGCCTGTTGCCAAGAAAAAAAAGTACAACAGAGTAAATTTTGCTCTATATTCCTGACAGTAATGCTGATCGGCTTCCAAAAAATACCTCCAGTAGTGATGTAGACAAGCCCGCGAAAGCACCCAAGAAAGTTAAGCAACCAGTTCCACCGAAAACACACGGACCTAAGTGAGTATTTTGTACTTTCTTCATTCCCCGTCATGAATGTCATGGAATGGATTTTTTCTCCGTCACATCATTAATTATTCTCGAACTCGTATCGCGCTCATCGGACGCAGGGTAGTAGCAATTTGGACCAGTGTGCAGTTTCGCTCGTAGCCAGTCTTCACATTTGTACGACACTTTAGCAAAATACTGGAATGTAAGAGCCTCCTCAGAGCCTATGAAATGATTTGAGTGTGCTTTGAAGTGTTGGATTTACTTGAAAAGACTTTTGAACCGCGGGTTTGATCTCAAGTGACGCGTGACTGTCACAATGTGACACGACGCGTTTCTCCTTTCCACCACCTACATCTCTCTTCCTCCTCCCTTCCCCTCCTTTCTTGCGCCCCCATTCAACTTCAAACGATGTAACCGAGCTCAGGACACGTCATGAAGTGACATTTCACACCATTCATGTCGCTATCGACTCCGGAAGACTCTTGTCCGATTTTCTGCATTTCTCACAAGAATGCTGCGCCGGAGGACAGTGGCATGCCCAAGGACCTCAGAAACGGACTATATCGATGTTACGTGTTCCTAACCTCCCCTTCTGTCCGCCTTTGGTGCCCACACGCTGCTTTTGGCTCCAGCCTGGCCACCGGCGCGGGACAATCCCCAAGTGTGGACTTGCACGCTCGGGGATATCTTTGCTGACGTCTTTCCATCCCTAATCAGTTCTGATGATGCATTTATGTTGAACTGAGCGTCGAGAGGGGCGGCAGAAGTGCGTGTTCGTCCGCTGCAACTCACATTTGACTGACTTCCTCCAATGCTTTCTCATCATCACCACTGCAGTATGTACTCCGACGCCTGCGCCGATTCCGGACACCCCGGGAAGGGTGTTTTATCGCGCTACATCGCAATAGCTAGGTGTGTGAATTTGTTGCGAGTGATCGTTGGGCGACACGCAGGATGTTACTCCAGGCTTCACGGAGGTTCTATTATCCCAGGATCGCACCACCCTAGTGAATTCCGCCGGGATTTCCGCCTACGATGCGTCCCGTCTCCCTTCTCGCCGACATCACGTTTTCCTGCCGAGTCTCTTTTCCATCGTGTTCTATGCCTTGTTTTATCCTATCTTCCTGTTCACGATGTGGCAGTGGGCTCCGCGCCCCCGCCACGCTCTTTGGCCGTGTTTGGTAGCGCCTTCCATAGCTTAGATCACCTGTCCTTAGCCAGCACCTTATCGATAGCTTTGCCCAGCTAGTCTCGAGGGCCCTCCTAGCGATTCGGAGTAGCCCACTCCAACGATATATGCGCCCGATCCCCTTCCCTTCACTTCCCTTGTGTCGGTTTCTGCTCCCCGAGTCAGCTGTCTACATTTTGACTCGTCTGATGCTCATTCGACTTTTGCTGTTCACTTTTCTTTCCAGGATATATGCGTCTCATTATTCTGACTTCTTGCTAAGAAAGTTGGTTTCGTCACCATCCTCACAGTCCGTGGCTTTCTTGATGCACGGGTCTACATTCAAGAAGGTATGGATGTCTTAGCTGTTTCATTCCCAAGTTACCCTCTTCGCCCCTCGTCGTCTTCGCCACTTTCCAGCTTTTGATTTCGACCTGTGTGCTTCCTCGACCTGATTCCCCATTGCAGGCCATATCTGCCGTCGCCTTCCTGCTCGGCCGTTACGTTAAATTCAAGGCTCGACCAATGTTGACGCTAGGTTTAACCTCTCCTTTATTCCAGCGGTCTTTTTTGGATTTTTTCCCTCTGATACATCTACTTTCTAGATGCATTCACAGGACACCTCCGCCCACATACATCCACGCCGAACCTCCCAGTTCATGGTGATTCTTGCACACGAAGGCTTGTCTCTTCATTGTTTATGTCGCGTCTTCCATTTACTTACATTTTGCCTATCCTCTCCCTGGAATTGTTGTTTCTCTCCATTGTCTCTGGTATCGTCTTCGTACCGCGCCTCACACAGCCATACCAGCTTCAAGAAGTTCGTGAGTCTCGTCTTTTTGTTTCCTTTTTGTTTCCTTGCTCAATCCCTCGTCAAGCCCGCTGTTAGTCTATCTTGGTGTTCCAATTCCTTGGTAATGCCCACCGAAATCAATCACGCTTTGTGCTGCGTTCATTCCATGTTTACTTTAAACCCTTCTTCCAATTATTCTGTTTGATTTAGCTCATTGCTCATGTTCTTTCCCTCCTGCCTTACACCATTGTCCCTACGCGGTTGTTACTGTCCGCGTCTCTTTCAAGGCATGTCATGTCAAATACTTCCATCTACGGCCCATCTGTCTTTCAATGTTCTCTCATTCCAATCCCATCGAGCTATAGTTTACTTCCAGTTCAATCAACCGTCGTCTATTCTGCATTCTTGTTTCTTATCGTTTATAGGTCCTTCGACACTGAGGTGCGATCCATTTTACCTTCGCTGTGTCGGTTCTCACTCAGGTTTTTGATTGTTTCCATTTTGCGCATTCTCTTCTGATCCTTTCGTCTCCATTTTCTTCAGCGCCTCAGTTGATTTCTTCCCTCACCAGCAATCATCCCAGTGAGTGCAATTTCCGCTTGTTTCTTTATTCATCCCGCCTTTTGCACACCCCGGAAAGTGTTCTCGTCGGATGCTGGGATACACATCAACTTGTGCTGAATTTCTCTGCTATTCGTAGACTGTTCGATTTTCCTGACTTGGCGAGCTTTCGTAACAGTTTTTGTTCTCGTTCCGGGGTGCGAGAGAGGAGCCATGCGACGAGCATTGAGGTGAGTGGCTCCTCTTCGTTTCAGCTGTTCACTCTCCTTCCGCACATTTCCCACTTCGTCTCCGTTACTGACTGCGCTTCTCTACAGGGATCCGACTCGGGATATCTGCAGGCAAAGGTGCGTATAATTCTTTGTCGAAACTTCACTTCTGGTATTCTGATTTGAACTTTGGACATGACGCTTTCACGAGCGTCCGCACTTTCCCGCAACACTGGGCGCGCGACGATATCCATTCCTTTATTTTAGGTGCGTTCTTGTATTTGTCATTTTCGTTTGGTGCTTCGTAGACACTTGTGTGTGTAGTATAATTTAATGCATGCATAATGCAATTGGTACTAGATGATATTACCAGCGGCCTGCACTTGAGTACGCGAAAGGCCTGCAGCTGATTACGTCAAAAGCCTCATGTTGAGTACCTGCACGCCTCAGAGTGATTACGCTTGCCCCCTGCAGCTGAGTACCTTTAGGTATTTAAATGAAATGCCCTCCGCACTCAATCCAAGTTCAATTTTTGCCGTTTAGAGCCTGTATGTAAGTGCTTTGCGTACTCAGGTGGAGGAGGTAAACACACTTTAGCTGAGTGCTTTTGTGGTACTCAACTGGATTTCATTTGCTTTCCGCAGTGACAGATTACGACGGGCGAGGGTCCTATGCGGTGAAGCGGGTATGTCAGCTCTTCATCTTCATCGACACTGTTGCCGCCAGTCGCTCAACCTCTTTGCGTGCTCCTCGATAGTCACCATACTCGCGACGGGGAGGGAAGACAACAAGCTCACTCCATGCAGATACGAGCCCGGCTCGGCACTTTCAACGCTCTCGCGCTGACGGACGCACATGTGCAATCACTCCATTTCTTCGATTTCCATCACATATCTCCGCTGCTTCTTTTGCCAGGACCGATGAATCCAGTGGACGCGCAACCATGGTTTTGATTGAGCATTTTGCGTTGTTCAACGGGAAACTTCCAATGCTAAGCTTTTAAACGGCGGTGGATTGATTATTCTTTCTTGACAGACGCTTTATTATCGTACCTCCTAGTCGCTGGATAAAACGGCCGCGTTGATTCGGGAACTATTGACATACTCTCGAGGACTTGCCATCGTGTGGCACGTCTAACAGCCAGTTGCGAGGAGCAATTCAATAATCCATGCCAGTACGTTCTCCAATCAATCCGAGGTCTCGCGGTTTGTATTTCTGGAGCAAATTCTGCCACTAGCGGGACGACCTTTCGATTTAGTTGTCGGCCTTGAATAGAATCGACCTTGCAAGCCTTTCCTTTCTGTTCAACTTTCGACGAAGCACAATGGCGGCCAGCCGCGGCGCGTCCCGGGTCATCCCTACGTCGTCCCTCCCGACACGATTCCTACACCCTCGACCCAAAGCGGCAGCGGTACTTCACCGTCATCTCTCTATCGTTATCGTCCGTCGTTATCGTCCGTCCTGAAACCCGCACCCTCCACTTCCTAGGTGTTGACTTCAGCACGATTTATATGAGGGCGCCCGATGCGCCGGTCAAGACCCAAGCAACGGCTCCTACGAAGGAGAGCGGTCAAGACGCCGGCGACGGAAACCGACCCACTTGGTCTTTCTCTCAATTTGTAGCGTGCGTCCATCCTCCCTGCTTTCAGCTTGCCATTCCCTCCTCCGCTTACCCGGATTGAAGCATAGTTTCCATCATCGCGTCTTCGCGCTCAGTCCATCGTGCTCGGAGTGCTACTAATGGAGAATCCCAACGGACCATGCTCTGCTTGGTCGATTGATCATCTTTCATTTCGAGGACATGTCTGACGAGCTTCCCATTCGGAAAGTTTCCTTGGCGCGGCGTCGACTATACGAAGGTGACTTAGGTGAGTAATATCCACTGCGTCTTGGCCTTCCTAGCACCGCCCAATACATCTGCTCAATACCCGGTTGCTGGCGACTCGGATACTCTGCGTCTCTCTGCCTCCCTCCCTCTCTCTCTCCCTTTCCATCTCCCTTGCGCGTTCCCAGCGGACCCAGCCGCCGTCGCCATGATCGTCGCACGCACTCACGTACCTACCTCCCCCTCCTTGCTCTCCTCACCCTCGCCTTCGCCTTCCGCATCCACCATTCTCATCACACCAGATCATCCTCAGCACCCTCCCACTGGGATACTTGCTCGCGCAATGCCCTGTACTTCAGCTGATATCCACGATTTCTGGAACTCTCATTTTTGTCGCCTCCGCATCCGCCGCAACATTAAGTAACACGGAAGTGTAGGTCTGTGTGCAGCGCTGTGTACGCTCTCTGCTATCAAACGCAAACTTTTCTTCCGGGGCATTCCAAATTTCCAGGTCGGGAACAACCGGATCAAAACAAGGGGAGTTTGCCGCAGGCCGTCGACCACCTTGTAATTCTATAATTGCTCCTGGGCAGGCCCCATTCCTCCCCTGTGCCGACGGATCGACTATACATTGTACTGAACATTCTGTGTCAATGCAATCCAAAAGCCCTCTTCGTCCTACATACAGTATGGCAATACGCCGCTGCGGATCCCGGGTTAAACCGAGTTTCAACCTCCGGATCAAAACATTTTACCGGCCACTGCCCTAAATGGTTCAATAATTTCTGACAGCGCAGTCCCTCACTTATAGCGCACTTGAACGAAAGTCATAGTAAACAAGACGTATATTGGAAAAAATA
This sequence comes from Mycena galopus ATCC 62051, assembly GCA_014925785.1. Lineage (NCBI taxonomy): Eukaryota > Fungi > Basidiomycota > Agaricomycetes > Agaricales > Mycenaceae > Mycena > Mycena galopus. Next base: position 301,215 of record WIQG01000156.1, read on the forward strand.
AATATTTCAATTTAATTCAGGTTCCATTATAGTGCTGCGGGTCCCTTGGGGCCATGTCGCACTTCTACATAGGTACAGTGTGGTTTACTGGCTGACATGGCTGGGTGTTGTGATATGACGTGCTGCGGAGGGGGAGAGATGGAGAGTCGCCGCGGGGGATGGGTGCGTATTGTAGTTAAGAGGTCATGACGATAATGTGTATGGGTCAAGTAATAATCTATGAGTCTATCTAGAGAGAGAGAGAGAGAGAATGAGTAAAGTAAAATAAGGGGGGACGAACGGGTCGTGTCACAGTGCGTAGGCTGGGAGGCGGCCGGTGTCTCGCACGAATGCGAGCACGGGGCCAGCGTCTACCTTGGAGGAGAGGAGTGTGTGGAGGGATAAGCGGGCGGTGCCGACTCGGGCGGCGAGGCGAAGCGATGGGCGCGGTAGGCGGGGCACGAGAGGAGGAAGTGGGGGACTGATTCGGGGACGGGGTAGTGAGGGCAGTGTGGGGAGGCAGCGAGCTTGAAGCAGTGGAGGAACACGTTGAGCCCTATGTGGCTCGTGCGGAGCTGGACGAGACCCCTACTTTGCACCACCATCCTTCTCCGCAAAATCGTTCAACGCCCTCATCAACTCTGCGATATGTCCAATTTTAAAACCGGCGGATTTCAAGTCTGTATCAGTGAGTTTGGGAAGTGCCCCAACGGTCTCGAATCCCTGGTCGTCAAGAAGTTCTTGAATCTTGTCACTGAGTATGTATTCTTGGCAAAATTCCGCCACCGACAACGGCGGCAAACTCTTCCCGTCAATAGGCAGCAACTGGTGGCTGAACCTCGGGCCTTGACCAGTTCCACCGCGGCCGCCTACCACGTCGCTGGGTCCACCCTCGCCACCGGTGCCACCTGGTATAATTTATAGGCAGTTCGGTGCAATTAATTCTAGGATAGCGTACCATGAATTCGGCGGAAGTGATCCACGTTTTCCATCGCCAACTGTGCTGCCTCTCCAAGACCACCTTCGCCGCCTATATGACCACCTTCGCCACCTTTGCCACCCGTGCCTCCTGCGTGAATATTGCAGTCACAATTACAGAGAGAAGGATGTGGACGTGCCGAAGAGCTCTCTGCCGCCGTCTTCTGCAGTCTCGGACTTTGCTTCCAGTCTTGACTGAAGACCTTGAAGAGATTGGAGAACTTCATGGACCGTAGCAAGCTGTATTCACATGAAACAAATATGTTAAATGAGTTGAAGAATGCTGTACCGTGGCATCAGCGATCATTTGGGCGAGATGGTTGTTGTGTTTCGCAAGGGTGGATGCATTCTCGGTGCCGTTGAAGAATTCCTCCAGTTTTCCTTGAGAGTGGGCATCTTCCAGTTCCTTAGTCAGGGTTTGTAATTCTCTACGCCTGTCAAGTCAGGTTACAGATTACAGGAAATGGGTTGCTCACCGTTGGAGAGCTTCAACAATAACTCGACCCTGTTGTGGCCTGTCCCTAGCCATTTCAAAAACGAGGGGCGAAAGAAGCTCGATTCGTGCTGCCAATTCAACGAGACCTTGTGTGTTGCTCGACGTTTGCTGGAATCTACATAAGTGCTAGTTGTGAGAATAACAGTGATTATGCGCACCTCGATGCGATTGACGATGTCCAGGAGAGGGTCAATGACGCTGCTCAGCACCGAACCGAACGGGATATTGCTGGAAACGGAGCTCAGTGTGCTCATGGCGAATTTCAGCACATTACGCCCGGTGTGGGGTGTCTTTGGAATGTATGTGTCCTGGTGGAGAGTTTGTTCGGTCAATTCTGCACTGTGTAAGAAATCTGACTCCTGTCCCCTGGCATCTTGCTCTTTCGTGACAGGATTGGTGCGCCCCCTCCGTAAAGAGAAACGCGGAAGGAACTGGAAGAAACCGCAAAGTGTCCAAGGCATGGCCTCAACGAACGGAAGTACGGAAGGAGAGAGAGGGAAGACAGTCATCTGACCAGGTTTTTCGATCGTGCCACGCGTTTAAAGAGAGGCCTAAACGGCGATCACCAGGATTCTGGAGCTTGTCGCTTACGTGGCGAGGGTGCAAGGCAATTTCGATCTTCACCTTCAGCACTAGTTTAAGTTTCATTCGGGGAGCCCATGAATCTTTGACCTCGAAATTTACCGCACCGTTCACTTCAGCATTGATCAATCTTGGCCTTGAATATTTGTTCGGTATCAATATCCGAGTTATGCCAGACAGTGAGATAGATCGAGCCGAGGGCCCGATATTCCGGAATTAACTCGCCATATCGAATGGCTCTCGCGATCCACAACCACGGATCCTGTAAGGTAGGGATGCAGGACGCAGGATTCGGAGGTACGCAAGCCGGCGTGACGTGCGGGTGGCGCGTGGTGAGAAGAAAGGAGGAAGGCAGGGCACCGTGAGGATGTGTCAGCTATTATCTGTAGCGTGCCGTGCAGCGTTACGATGCACCCCACGCGTGAAACGGCCAGTGTTGGCAATTAAGGCTTATGACCCCGCCTTGGGGACCATTAAGGCTTATTAAGGGTTAAGGCTTAATTTAAGGGCAGACCTTAAGGACTTAATTTCCTTTTTGGGAATAATTTCGCACGTTCCATTTCTCACTCTACAGCGCCCCACAGAAATGTACGGTTAAGGTTTACCAGGGGTAAGGGTATACCTCTGGAGGTACAGCAAGGGGTATAGGACAGGTAGAGGTAAGGGTTGCCAGATCCATACCTTTGAAGAAACCTTTCCCAACCTCTGAAGGTTCAAAGGTATACAGAGGTCAAGTATCTTTTTTTGCTGGTTGGCACCTGCATCTCATATGTGCACCAAGATGATTCCTTCAAAGCTTCCTTGGTCCCATTGGATAGCAATTGTCTTGTCAAAACATCTCTTTCCGCAGTTTTCACTTTACCAAAGGTCTTAAAGTCTGATATCTGTCCATATTTTGCAGTGATCACACCCAGCAAGTGCCTCAGGACCTCCACACAGTATGCCTCAGGTAGCTCTACAATTAATTTTGTTCCCAGTTAATTCTATGATCAAAAAGTTGATTATAGCATTGTGGGTGGCTATGCCACCTGTCCATCAACAAGGGCACTAACAGCATGAAATGCCTGCCTTTTGTCTGCCTGCCTTTTGATGCATGGATATTACCTTGTAGCTCATAGGTTTCAAGTTTTATTATGACCCCTCTTGTATTCTTGGGGAGAAACCTTTACGAAACCTTGTGAAGGGTTGCAAGGAGAGGTACAAGGTCTACCCCTGCAATACCTCTGGCAAGGTAAGGTATGACCTCTCACAGGGGTAAGGGTTTGAGAGGTAGAGGTAGAGGTTCACTGATTCATACCTCTACCTCTACCCCTGGTGAACCCTATGTACGGTACGTGAATGGTGCATTTCAAGGTACATATTCATCATCTGAACACTCAACCGCACCGTCATCAAGTCTTGCATCCTCCTCCGCATCCGCCAGAGCCTCCATCAATTCAGCTTCTTCGTCAATGTCATCTGGCGTAAATTTGCGCACTGGCTTTGGGGCGCCACCGAATAGCACAGCCAATGTGGTATTGGCCCACTTTGCGCTTTTTTCACGACGGAGTCGGGACGTCGAAGCTGAGATCGGAGTTGGAGACTCAACTTCGTCCTCTGATTCGGAATTATCTGCCTCCTCAGCAGCTCGTGCATCCGCAATCCACTTCGCCATCTCGATTCTCCACCCGATCGTCGACCCAACAAGAGCTCTGCCACGTTCATCCTCGTCCTCGGCGTCCTGGTCTTCTAACAGATCACGATAACGCGGAACTGCTAAGAGTTTCTCAACGGATTTGTGGTTCTTGCGTTTTTGGCGGTTGACAGGTGTGAAACCTTCGAGTAGATGATCTGCCTTGATACCCGCATTGACCTGTAGACGGTTCGTGAGTAGAGGACTCGACAACACATTCAAAAAAACCTTGGTAATTTTTTCAAGCTTCGCCAACGCTGTTCGGCTCCGCCGCGGGGATTCGATGTTGCCGACATCGGAAAACACCCGTTCGCAGCCCGCCTGATTCACAACAACTTTGAGTATTGTAATTGCGAAGAGTGCGAGCTCTCCTGCGCTTGCTTTGAGCGCAGTCCACAGTGCAATGGGGTCTTTTCCCTGGAGGGCGTCAACATCGAGAAGCTAAATATAGTGAAGACGAACCATGGCCGGCTCGAATTGGTCGCGCGCATCCTCGAAATTTTGGAAGCCATTCGTGCAGGAGAGATATTCGAACATAGTTTGCGAGACATTCCGCTCTTTGGATAGTCGCTGCTGTGGTGTATCCGGATTACCTGGATAACTCATGACGCGCGTATAAGTCTAATAGTAATAAATGTCAGATCAATATCGTAAAAATAAGAATATGATGCGCACCTCGACCACGAGCGCGGTCGCCTTAATGTGATCGAATTTTGCAGGGGGACCAAAGCAAGAAAGGCCTTCCCAAGGATGCACAATTAATGAGACGGTAGAAGTAGCTTCGTTCCGAGCAGCGTCCGACGCGTGCGCACAAGCCAGGGTGCCCTTCCCTCCCAAAATGTGTGTGACCCACGGACTTTTCTCACCTCGAACAACCCCTGCTCTCGCACAGGCTGTCCACAATATAAGGCTTAAGCATATAATATCGCGGATAAATATCTACTCACCGTCGAGAAAAGATTGCGGCAGTGTTGCCCCTCGGCCTGCCAATCTGCACTGTCGTAAGTGCCGGCATTTTGCAACAATTGCTGTTCTTGCTTGACGCAGCCTTTGCAGAAGCTTTCCCAGTGACTACTATTCTGCTTGGTTTTGCCTTGCCAAAAATGCGACCACATCGGTAGCCGTAGCGGAGGAGAGATCTTTGAAATTTTTAAAATTTTCACTTTGCATCATGATGGATCGACGATCAATCTCCGGTTCTTCGCGGGCCCGCCGGCCCGAAGCCTTAAGCCCTTAACGTCTGGAGGCCTCACCATTAAGGCTTATGATAAGGCCTTAATAAGCCTTAACCTTAATAAGGCCTTAACCCTTAGGGCCAACACTGGAAACGGCACCATGATACAGGCAGAGGAGCCTCGAGTCCATGCCCCCCGCGGGGTTTCGACTACGCAGCGCTCGTTTGACGCCAACTGAAGGGACGACTTGCGCGAGGGACGCAGTGTGGCCGTCACTCCGGAAATTTGATTGTTTCGGGGTGTCCGGAAACGTTACCGAAACTTAAAGTTCCGGGAACGGGTTCATGAATGACGAAACTGTTTCCGAAACTGAAAGTTTCTGATCTGCCGAAACTGTTCCCGAAACCCAAAGTTCCAGCTCCTCCCCTGAAACTTTGACTGTACTATTTCGACCAAGTGTTCAGGTGACGCGTGACACGGGCCTCTGGACTGAACACTTTTGGTCTTGGTGATGGTCACACTCGACTTTTGTCGCCCAAATAGGTAAGAAAATGTCAAAATTTTCATTCCGGCATTCGCCGGACTCCCATATATGGTAATTTTCTTATGATTGCCAAGAAATGAACATGTGGGAAAATGAACACCTTAGATGACGCGTCACAAGGCCTGAACATTGGTACAGTAGTTCCAGAGAGCAGCCCGGTCGGACCGGGGCGCCCCGAGCCGGGCCGATTAGTTCCAGGAGCGCCGAAATCAGAAATATCAGAGGCCGAACTGGAACTTTTAGTTTCGGGTCTCCCGAAATTATTGGAGTAACTTTTAGTTTCGACACTCCCAGATCCGTTTCCGGAACTTTAAGTTTCGGAAACATTTCCAGACACCCCGAAACAACCAATTTCCGGGGGTGCGTCAGGGAGCAGTGATATCAGTAGATGTGATTAAATTTCCGAAATTGTACATCATCCAATTTGATTTTTTACGAAATTGTAGTGAATGAAATTTTAATTTTTGCTACACTAGAGATTAAATTTTAGGAATTAAAGTTAAAAAGGTGCACAGTCAGAGGTATGACGTACCATATGTTGCATAATTCAAATCTGGAAAAAAACTTTGGGCACAGCAAAAAAAAAATCTTCGGAGCTCAGATTACCTCTATACTACATCAGTGTGTGCCATATGTGTCTAGTATACCAATTCTGAGAGGAATAGGGCTTCAGTACCATGCTATAGCATCTAAATACCCGCGGTATCAAATTTGACGGCTGTCGGGATCTTTCGGCTGAAGGATTCTCGTCTGCTGTGAGTGAGGTGGTATAGAATCTCACTTCTTGGACAAAACTGCATAGTTTACCATGAGCCTGAGTTGGAACTTGGTCGGACTCCAATTTTTTTTATGGTAGATTCATGTGATCAATTTAGGAACTAAAACTTTTGACTTGACATAATTTCTTTTTGTTGTCCTACAACCAAAACTTTCCAAATACTTTTAGAGGCTTAGTTTCCAACAATTCAAGGTTCCTCCATGTGAAATATGGGTCCAAACCACCCAGTATTGCTGATACTGGAAGTTCCCGACAACCATCAAATTTGATGCTGCGGGTATTTAGATGCTATAGCACGGTCCTGAAGCCCTATTCCTCTCAGAGTTGTATACTGGACACATATAATATACACTGATGTAGTATAGAGGTAATCTGAGCTCTGAAGCAAAAAAGCTTTCTGCACCCGAAGTTTTTTTCCGGATTTGAATTATGCCACGTTTGGTACGTCATACAGAGGATCAGTGTCCTGTTAAAAAAGCGACAGGAAAAATACAAAATTCTTGCCAAGGCGCTTTTATAATGATTTCAAACCTCGTATAAAGGATTCTAAGATTGCCATCCTCTGTATATTTGAAATGTGCAGTGCATGAGCCTATGTACAAGACAAACGGACGAGAATTGCGGCCGCCGCAACTGTCCTAGTGACGGGGATCAAAAAAAGCCCAAAATGGAAAAAAAAAATCAATCCGTGCCTTATGTACTGCAAGTGCTGTAAATCACTCGTGGGATGCATATCTGCGTTTCCCAACCCATATCCCGACACCAGCCTGACAATATGCCTGCGCTGGAGGCCCAAAGTGCTGAGGTGGCTGGTTGCCCAGTCAGATATAGTACATCTTCCGCACATGGTTCCAGACTACAACATTCCACTGTTAAACCGACCGTGGATTTCATCCAGTGAAATATAGTCAACAAAGAATGTTGAACACCAAAAGATAAGAGACAAAGCCCAAGCTGCGACGGTAAATCTACTATTTCACATTCTTAGCAACCCAGTCCTCCAAGGCCGCCACCAACTCAGCAATGTGTCCACTTTTGAAGTGAGCCTCCCTGAGATCCGTGTCGGTCACCTTCAGAAGTGCCCCCACCGTGCTAAAACCTGCGCTTTTAAGGAGTTTCTGGAGGGTCTCATCGAGCTCGTAGTCTTCGCAAAACTTGGCCGTCTTCGTGTACGGTACCGTTCCCTTCACCCCGGGTACAAGCAGCTCCTCGAAGCGCTGCCCGTGACCTACCCCACCGTTGCCACCTCTGGCGTTGCCTTCTCCGCCTTCACCGCCAGTGCCCCCTAAAAGACATTGTATGCGATCTGAATACACCAACGACGTAGATCGCCTACCTTTAATTCGATTGTACCTCGCCGCCTGCTCGAACGTAAGCTTGCTCGCCTCCCCGGCACCACCGTGGCCACCTTCGTTTCCACTTTTTCCGCCTTTGCCTCCTGTGCCTCCTATGATTGTTTTATGGGGATGTTGTCGACGGGATAAATATGGGCAGCGCACCGAAGAGCTCCTTTTGGTCGGTATGCATTTCTGGATTTTGGCGGGTTAAAATGACTCGAGGATGACGAGAAGAGGAATGTAGGCGTACTAGCGAAGCGCTCCTTGGTCTCATTCTCTCTCACTGAGTTGGGAGCGTCAGAAAAGCCAAATGACGAGAAGATTAACGTCGACGTGCCAGCAATACGCTCCTTGGCCGCGTTCTCGCGCGCTGGGTAGGGAGGTCGGAAACGCAAAGAATAACGAGGGGATGAAAGTAGGCGTACCAGCGATCTCCAATTTGGTCGCATTCTCGTTCGCTGAATTGAACGGGTTGGAAGACCAAATCACAACGAGACATCTGGAAAACCAAACCATGTAGCTATGAGCGCTATGGGCGCTATGCAGCAGCGCATAGCACTCTATAAAAGGATGTACCTATGGCGTACTGCCATAGTACTTCCATAGCACCGCATAGCACTCGCCTAGCACCGCCTAGCACTGCATAGCACCCGGAGATAGCGGTTTTCCAGATGCGAGGATGAATGTCGGCGTACCAGCGAGACGTTCCTTGTGGGCATCGGAAAGGTTATTGGAGGACCAGAACCACGACAAGATTTTCATTTCGTCGTTACAACTCTCACTGCTCAGCCCTTATATATCTGTTGAAAAGGTGGGGCCGTGGCAATCTGAAGAAGCATGTCAAACACGTGTACATCACTGCATTCAGGCATCGGGTAGGCAGTGTCATTTCGAGACGTCTCGGCAAGGCCTAGCCAATGGCCGTGTCGAGGTGACGTCAGCTGGCTAGACCGGTCCATGTCAAGGCGCTCCCACTGCATGCGCCTTGACTTCCGCACGACGTCTTTGCGCTGGAAGCGCACCATTTGTTTTCTGCTCGCCCCGTCGCCATCCCTGAGCCGCTGTTCGCCATGCAGACTGAAAATCTTGAAAGAGATACACTAAAGCTTTGAAGAGATGCTACACGCGACGGCGGCGGCAGAGTGGTGATCTGGATGCCGCACTGATCCCAGGCTCAGGGCCACACCTCGCCACTCAATGCATACCTGGTCTATACGCACCTCGAAAACAGTGTTGGTAGTACGTGTAGAAGGAGTATGTTGATCCATACAAACCCCTCGACATTTGGTCGGCAGGTAGCCGTCGCGAGCCTCTGCGAAACTAGGCAAGGCTGTGTCTAGCTAGCCGAGATTTGAGGAGTGACCAGAAGAGTAGGACTAGGACTGCCCCAGTCCTATGAAGTAGGACTCAGTCCTATTGGTGCAGGACCCAGTCCTATGGGCATAGGACTTGCTGCCGGAGTTGACAGAGTTGATGAACATCGCTTCTGGTGACAGGCTGTCAACGGACGTAAGCTGAGTGACACCGGCTGAGTGACAGCGACAACGTTCATTGAACCACCATCTCGGCACACACTTATTTTGGGACACGAAACTGAGCTTCTCTGGAGAATCTGCGGCCCTTTGGACCGCTGAAATACCTCATCTAACTCCTGTCGGCTCTTTATCCCATCAAGGTGTGGGTGTTTAGCAGTAATTTGAACTATTCTGTGCCAAGTTTGAAACCTTGTCACGCTGGCATCACAAAATGTACTTACCTTTCCCCAATGAATCTCTGATGGCCCTCCGCAATATGTTGTACTTAAGCCTGGACTACTCCGAGCAGCTCCACCTGAAATCCGTCTGTACAATGGCCTCTGTGGGTGAGTGACAGTTACACATTACTTGCCATATTTGATTTACCCACTCAGACCCTCGGTTCGAGGCTGCCGATGACCTCAGCATCTCTGAGATATCACAATACCGTTCATTTGTAGGCACTGCTCTACTTTCTCTGGCTCTTGGTCTCATATCCCACACTCAGTTTTTTCCTCCCTCTGTCTGCGAACCAACTGGCGAGATCTTCTTTTCTGTTGACAATGCAGCGGAGTGGATGATTTCCCGTGGATATCGCCTGTTTCAAGAGCACGACCCCACAAAGCCTCCAGATCGTTCGTTGCATCCTGACCGCGTGGCATTAAAGGATTTATGTGGTTACCGAGAGCAGGTATGCAATGTGGACTCCATTTTTTGTGTGCTTATTCATGTATAGGTCACCGGCCCTGCCTATTCCAAGAACCCATTTTTTGGCATTGAGAGAACAAAGGAGTGGGTCCTGCCTGCTCCCTTTGCAACCTATATGCAGGCCACGATAAATGTTGATTTTTATGCAGAGTATATTTCAACCTCTAACTGATTTGACTGCAGCACACAGGAGCGGGATAAAGACGATGTCGAAGAAATACACCAAATCGTCCGTGATGGCATCATGCGCAAGCACTGGAATGGCCCCTCTGAGCGTGAGCACCTGTCCGAGCAGCGAGCGGGATGGAGTGCACGCCAGAGGGAGGAGCGAAATGATGATCTTGTGACTTATGATGCCTTGGCCAAGGATCGGGAGGAGGGACAGGAGGAATGGCGCTTTTCCCTCACGCGTGGTCATGCCCTCCAAGAGCAAATTCAGCTGGTCCAGGCAGAGTTGAAACTCGACAAGCAACGGACATATGTGCTTCCGCTACCACCACCACCACCGCCGGTTCAGCCCCCTGACACTTCTGCCCCATCTGATACTTCCGGGCCGTCTCGAACCCGACGACGAAAGCGTGAGTAAGAGGTTGATCCTGCAAATGAAGTTGAAGGGAAGCGAAGTAGAACAACATCGAGGCGTGCAAGAGGCGAAGATTAAATACAAAATGTTGATGGCCGATAAATGTAACATCACTTACTTAACGATGTGGAGAGTGCACAAGCGAGAGCGATTGCCGCTTCCATATTAGGCGCATGAGTGTCGGCATTGCTTCACATTGTAGCCGAAGAAATGGGACTGAGTCCTATTTCATAGGACTGAATCCTACTTCATAGGACTGGGGCAGTCCCAGTCCTATTCTTCTGGTATAGACTCCCTAGATTTGCGCTGTCGAGGCGTGGGTAGGCGCCTAGGCCCAACTCGGCATCAAACTCCGCACGCCTAGGGCCTCCGCCCGTTACCGTGACGGCAACGGCCGTCGATTCAACGGGCGCAAGACGGGCACGGCCGTCAACTTAACGGCCGTTTTTTTCTACCTACAAAGTCCAACGGGACGGGACGGGTGACGGGACGGCCGTAAACGGTACAACGGGTCGCCGCAAAAATGTATTGTTCTGTGTAATAAGATTACATGTCCCCCAAGACCTCCTGGACTGCTGCACATCCAACTCTCATATGAATTTGGGAGCATGCGGGCAACCAGAGATTGCAGCTCTGGATCCAGTGGAAATGGTCTAGACTCGCAGGCCAGTCGACGTTCACGAGGTTACAAGACAGAGCAGGAGGAGTAGGTGAGAGTGGAGTGACAAATTACAATGACAAAATATATCCCATGAGCTCAGCAAAGAGTGATGACACGGTAACCTCGTGGACGGACTGGACCCGCATGTTGCCGCTTTTGGTGAGGGATTTACCTCCCGCCATTTCAGAGCTCCAACTTAGAAAAAACGCGCTGGAACCTTCAGAAATTCATCCAAAAGTCCCTTAGTCAAAGTTGAATAACTTTTCATCCTCTCTCCATAGACACCATTGACAACATGTTTTCTGGGGAGCCAAAAAATGAAAGGAGCTGAATCAATAGAGAATGAAAAGTTATCCATCTTTCCTCAATGCACCTTAGTTCCGGTCCATGTAAAATGGTCATGACGCTGACAGTATGTTGACTGGAAAGGCAAGAGATTGATCCATGTGAATAAACGAGCACAATTACTGGGTAGAGGGCAAAAAATGCCAGCAGGCCGCATTTGCCATTGATTGAAGGTTCATAGAAGTCAAGCGAGTCAAAATCCAGTGCTTTGTAGCCATGAGGTACCTTAGCCATGTAGAGGACCTGGAATATCCTTTCTCAACTCCTATTGAAGGGCTGAAAATGTGTTCTAATGTCTGGATGCGTAGGAGCAGCGGTGGGATGAGGTGTGCAGGCAAGCGAGTATCGGATAGAGATGGAATCAAAGTGATCGGACATGCCCGAGCCGCTTGAAATTAAGGTTTTTGACGTGAGCTGTTAATTGCGATGATGCCGGGACAGTTTGGGCAAGTTTAGCGACCCGGCACACGGCCGTAACGGCCGTTTTTTGACGGCCCGTTGAGTACCTGGCCCGTCCCGTACCCGTCCCGTTGAAAAGTAGGAAAAATCTCCGACGGGACGGGACGGGCACCCGTTTGACGGGTGCCGTCAAGCCGTCGAGACGGCAACGGGCGGAGGCCCTACGCACGCCTCCACGGGCCTACGTTTTGATCGGCCGAGGGGCCGGCTGAATGCAGTGCATCTTAATTTATGGATGCTAACGTTAACCTATTCAATGGAAGGGACGAAATTTCTTGACGTAGCTGGCGATGAGACCCGGAAATATAGCAACCATGGGTGTATCATTCCGTCCTTGCACGTTGTCACGATGTCTTCGATAGGAACCATTTCTCTGCCATTCTCGCAGGAGGATGGCTGTATCGATAGAATTTTCAGGATATCACCGGCTTTCCCCGCTTACCATGAGCCATGAACCCCGAATATCGACTCCGTGGCTCACCTTGAGGCTTTAACCGTTCCTTGCCGCAATTGCAAGCTGCTTGCGGCGTGGCGCGGAGCCAAACTGCTGGGGGATCTACTGTACTATTTAAATCACTTCTCCTGGGCTGTGACCTGTGACTCCAAAATTCGAACTTCAGGTTTCGAAAATAGGGGAACTTCGCTGTGACATGTAAAAAACTTCGAAAATCTGTCGGAGATTGGCAGGGCGGCCCTGGGGCTTCCAGGAAATGTCAAAAAGGCACCTCCACCATAATCAGGTTGGTAGATCCTGCCCACAACCGCATACTAGTAGTAGAGCAATGCAGATCAATCATATTACATAACTATCTTCTTTCGTGCCAATCCGGTCACCCTCGCCAGAATGAGCCACAGCGCTGGTTCCTTTATTAAATGTGTTTAAGTTAGCTACACTTCTTTAAGTATTGTAAAACAAATAATTTGGCCTGAAACGGGTAATTGAAATGCTGTTTATATCCAGAACTTGCACTCTGATTGGCTGCTAATAGATTTAAAGGGCTATCCAGTTACCTGTTTCAGGCCAAATTATTTGTTTTACAATACTTAAAGAAGTGTACCTAACTTAAATGCCTACTTTATTGAGCCCACTATGCGTGGGCTTCCTGACTTGCGGGAGAAGCACTCGAACACAAAAACAGGCCTGTACACGCTGCGCGCACGAAAAATGGGGTTTTCAGTGGCCTATTTCGCCTATTTTGTGACTGGTTTTGGACCTTCGAAAATCCCCTCAGTGACCCGTGACAGGTTCGAAAATTTTCGAAGATTTTGGGCCCTGTGACGCGTGACATTCGAACTGATTTAAATAGTACAGTATTCTCCTCTTAGCTCCCGCTCGCCTACTTGCTGGCGCCGTGCACCTGTAGATTATGGAGTATCATTGACGATTTCTGGAACTCTCTTGTGGTCCTCCACACCTCCCACGACATCGTGGGAGTGAACGCTCTGTGTCAAAGCAGCACCACAGTCTACGCCTGTCCTCTATATTTACTAGGGTCGTGTATGTAATTCCCAGCCAATTAAAAACTGGTTTGTTATTCTGGTTTGTAAACAGGCCGTTTATAAACCGGTTTACAAACAGGGTGCCAAAATATCGATTTTCTGTCCTCAAAACTGAATTTTCGCCCTCTTGCCCGTCGCATGTTGTAGTTCCCACCTCCCGCGACCTTATATGGGCTCCAGATCTTATACACGGCCTGGAAATCTCATCAGAAAGCTTAGGTACACCAAGAATACACAGCCTCTGCCTCCCGGCACAAGTTGACTTGGAGAACTCACTCGTAAACACTAGTTAGATGTCCTATTTCCTCAATGGACTCGGCTCATATCTTGCGACCAGAGGGAAAATTGTTTTTTGCATGGATTTCGAACCACGAATTACCGGCGGCCCGGGCTGCCGAAATAATAAAAAACTGGGCATTTAGGTCAACCATTTAAAAACCAGGTTTATAAACACTGGTTTTTAAACCGGTTTACAAACGGGAATTAAATACACGACCCTAATATTTACTCCTTCTCCCATCATGAAATCGATGGATGGCTAACTATTAATCACACCACAAATAGCAATATTTCCACTCAACTTGTTGGGTGAGGCCACCGCAGTGCGTGGCGTGACTCGTACTTACATTTGTTTTTTCATTTTGCCACACAATTAGTTCTGAACCACTTCCTCGACAGAATATAGCATTTGCAAGCAATATTTGAGCATCATGACCGTGAGAGTGAAGTAGGAAAACTCACGGTTTGCAGTAAGTCCGAACAAGTGGAGAATGTCGTATGCCGATTGAAATTCCCTGAAAATGAGACGGCGATCAATTATTCGGCATGGCATCATGCCGAACTTATCTCCGTTCCTTGGGCCTCGTGGCTTGGCGTCTATTTTTTCTTCTTGCTTCCCGCCACCATCCACATTACAGGTAAGTCATACTCACTCACCAGCAGCCCCGCCCTCGGTCACTCAGTAGCCCATAAACACACTGTGCCAGATATAACCGCTCCGAAATTTTGGCAGACGCAGTGGTCTTTGTTTTGGGTCTGTCCTCGTTATTTTGCTCACCCCAACAACTCATTCATAAGGCCCTCCGGGCAACCCTGGGACTGCTTTACATATCCGGGCGTTCGGGGTTGAGATCCAAATATTTAATGGCATCCAGGGACATACTGTTCGATTTCCTTTAATTCGTAGGGTCACAGGTCACAAGCCCAAAAATCTACGAATATTTTCGTAGGTCACAGGGTCACGAAGGCTCAATACGAAAGGTTCCCACCAGTTTAAGACAAAAATTTCGCTCCGGGCGGCCATGCGGGGCAATTTTATACGAAAAAATTTGTAGGTCACACGGGTCGCAGACCCGCCTACGAAAGGATCAATTTGTATGCGGTGTCACACGCCAAATGGTCCTACGAATTGAAGGAAATCGAACAGTAGGGAGAGTGTCTCTAATGTTTTTCAGAGTTTCTATCTAGCGGTGGCAGCACTGTGGGGTTGAAGTTCAGTTGATGGCTGAGTTGATGGCTTGGAGCTGTCACTGCATGTGGAAATAATATATTCACAGGTGAGTTGGTCATGTCCTTCGGTTGAATAAGGTCCTAGGGACATACTAGAATTTTTCCGTAGTCTCAGACTCGTGGTGGCAGCACCGCAGGTTCAAAGTTGAAATTGATGGCGGCCGAATCACCTCTGTCACATCACAGGATGAGCATTGGAGTTCAGTGAGGTTATGAAGTGTGTGTTTTGATGTGTTTTAAAGGAGAGAAGCAGAGTTGGACTTCTACCAAGGTAGGTAGATCACTAGAGACCTGTCAGGGGAACCACCCGTCCGTCCGTCTGTCCGTCTGTCCGTCCGTCCGGCTCCGGCCCATCGCACCGCCCCACTTCCTCGTCCGATTCTTCGTCCAGCCTCGTCCGTCCGTCCGACCTCGCCCGACCACCCGGCCTTCGGTCCTATGCCCCAGCCTACGCCTCCGTCTGGAACGTCGTCCTCCGTCCCTCCGGACTCCGTCCTCCTCCGACCCCCCGCGTCCGGTCGCTCTCACTGGCACGTGCTATGCGATCAAGCTCGAGACCACTGCCGATCGATCCGGACATGTGCTACTCGCTAGTACCTACAAAAACCTCGCCTAGCGTGGGAATCCTTATCCTTTCTTCTCTTCGGATTCTCCCGCTAGGTGCGTATTCTAGAAACCTGTATTTAGTACTGTCAATTGAGTTACTTCGGATTCTCCCGCTAGTCTCCCGTGCTCCTGCGCCGAGCTGAGGTTGCCCTTACAAGACCTCTCTGAATTTTTACAGACCTTCGGATCCAGTGCTGGCTGCACCACGGGTTCGAGCTTTAATTGATCAGTCAATTGATGGGGACCTGCAATTTTTCACCGCTGCAAGGGAAAATGAGTTTGAAAGGGAATTAGATATTTTATTGAGGCGAATAGACCCGGGAACCCCCCTGAATTTTTATAGACCTTGGGATCGAGTGCCAAATGGTTCAGCAGGAGCTATATTTTGTTGTAGTGTTTGATATTTGTCTCAAGTTCAGAGAATTATTAGGAAGGCAGAGGCTTTGTTTTTATATATGGAATGGATTCCCCTATTTAGATCTGACTCATTCAACAGCCCACTAGTAATTTGGATCAAACTTTCCACCGCCATCAACACACACCAGCCAACAAAGATCAGGAACAATAAATTCATGTAGACAATGGCGCAAAGTATTAAGAAGCCAAAATATTTGTTTTCATATATGGAATGGATCCCCTTATTCAAATTCCACTCATTTAACAGCCCACTAGGAAATTAGAGCAAACTTTCCGACAATATCAACCACATACCAGCCAACAAAAATCATGGAAAAATACATTCAAGGGGACGACGGCACAAAGTATTAGGAAGCCAGAGGCTTCGTTTTCATGTACAGAATCGATTTCCTTATTCAAATTCCACTCATTTAACAGTTTAACCGTTAAATAGAATGAACTTTCTGCTGCCATCAACCACACACCAACCAAGTTGAGCCAACAAGGAATAATAAATTCCAAGGGGACAATGGCACGAAGTATTAGGAAGGAGGCTTTATTATCACCATTGGCTTTCATAGGGATCTTTACAATGTTGTAAACGGTGTTTTATTAGCTAGATAAAGTTGGTCACGGACGTACGATCGAAGCCGACCTTGTCTAGCGAATCGTGAAGCGCAAGGGGCCTATGTGCAGACCTTGAAAAATCAATTGCCGAATCAAAAAGGACAGGTGTTGCCGGTAGCGGCGTGATTGGGGGAAGATCGAAAATTTAGAGAACTTGGTTTCTGAGCCAGCAGTAATTGAGGTTCGGCGATCAGCGGACCAGCCATCAGTGGCAGTGGCGTGATTTGGGGAAGATCAAAAAGATCAGTATATCTGAAACCAGACCTGGGGACTGTTCCAGTCCCAGGAATAGCATCCCATATCTCTCCCTCAATCGAGACCACCAATACCACCGTGCTCCATGATTCCAATCTAATACAATCCGCCCACTCTCTCCTGAGGTTCAAGTGCTTTCCTTCAGTAACCAGTTAAATATAAAGTTATAAACCCGAACCCCATCAAAAAGCCAGGGGAACCGATCGCAAACCCACCCACCTCATCAACCTGCGCGGTTTATAGCTATGCGAGGGCAGCCTCTGACTTATAATATCCCCGTACCTCTCCTTCCCTCGTTTCATTTTGCTTTCCGGTCAACAGTCTGCAGATTGCAGTGCGACCTGAAAGTCACTTCACACTCCAAATTCCCATTTCCACTGCACACTTAGGATTTGCCGTCTGCGCAGTTGGACAACAGGCGCGCCAATCCTGACCACTTGCGATTCGAGTTGGTGATTGCGCACGCAACCATCAACCACCAGAGAGAAAGCTCTGGAAGGCCTCGCACGATTGAACACCCTCGATGCACACACGCAATGTAGTTTCTTTTTACAGGTCCGAATAAATCGAAGCCTGACGCTTGCCCGAACCCCTACCACACGCAGACGCTGCATCGTGCTTCGTTCTAGCGTTCCCTCCACTAGGTTCGGGTTACGCGTGAGCTGGAACTCGAAACACGATCCCAACAGAACCGGCGCATTCCGATGGCGTTTGATTCTAGCTTTTGTTTGTAGGCATTACTTCGGCGTCCTTCCCATTGTCTTGGAGCCAAAACTTTCCAGTAACCCCCACTTTGCGCTGGCGCGCGACTTGACTCTTTCTGGGTCGATGAAATCGTTCTCCATCGTGTCAGGGAACTTGCATTCTGCACTGCTCGTCAGCATATCCATGCCGTGGGTTGCATCGTAGTTGTCTTTTCCTTTTTGATCTAGGCACATACGTATCTGCCTTTTGGATTTCTCCGTTGACGCGATTCCGGTGAGTTTCTCTCTTCTTTCTGTGTTAGCATTTGGATGCTCACTATGCAACTCTCCAGTTTTTAAATGGCCCGAGTTCTGCGTCGTGTCTCTTCGGTGCGATCCCGCATGTCGAGCACACGTAGGATGGCTTCCACGTATATAGGGGCGCCACCTGGCTGTATAGACTGCCTCAGCTGGCTTTTTCTCTGAACTGGCGCCTTCAGATGCGTCTCCACTCGCTTCAAGTCAGGCTCGCTGATTTGCCTTGCCTCTCCATTGCCGCTGAATCCTCATGCGTGAGCCAACCTTCCATGTACTCAATCACTCACCCCCACGGGCAATTGTCTGGCCTGGATCGCTTCGATTACTTGGATCTTTTCTTTATCCCTCACAGCCGAATACATCCATCTTTGTCACCCAATTCGATGAGCACATTTTCCTTCGTTCGTTCTTTTGTGGGGTCTTTCCGAGATGTGTTTCAAACATAAGTGTAGAGGTGAGTGATCATAATTTTGCTTCCATTTGAATTCCGCTACCCCGTCCTATTCTTATTCAATTCCCCCCTTTTTATTCCTCAGGCCTGCCGTTTTGCGCCGCAGAGTAGAACACTTCCACCAATTTTCGCAGTTCAATATTACTTTGACTCCATTCGGAGTGGAGTCGAGGGTACTTGACTCAATTTCCAAGGTGGTTCTATCGCGCGCTTTAGTCAATGCGCACTGGACTTGATTTCTTAGCAATTAGAATGACCCAAACCCAGCACGTACAGTCCATGACCCCCGAGTGCGCATTCCATGCGGGGACCCAATCTGAGGGTTTTTTTAATTTGCCTTTCATGTCCATGTTCAAGTCGTACGAGGGACTCGTAGGTTTCACCTATTTTCATTCAGACCATTCCTTGCCGCCGACCAAATTTTTGAGTTCGAAACAATCCAGCACCACAATAGTGAAGGGTACTCGAGAACGGTTCTTTGTAACTGAGTTCCAAAATTCAAATGGCGTGAGTGTGAATAAGATAGGTAGAATTACTAAAATTTCAAAGAATGAGAGATACCACAAGGCTACTGATTGCCCACAACATTATAAATCGTCCAGCCGGTAAACCACTAGAAAGAACCGAAACGGAAGCAATCCCTGAACTCGTCTTCGCTGTCGTATAGTTCGACGTCAGGTTTCCTTGACTAGGGTCTTGAACAGCAACAAGACTGACACCATATGCATCCTGGTCTAGGGTTAAGCTGACGTCGAACTTGCCGCCAGCATTGAAGGGAACTGTGGGGGGTAATACTGATTGCCAACATAGTCAGCGATGAATGTAGAGGAGATGCGACCGGTGGAGAGCTTGAGGGTGTAGGTTTACTTTCCGGCGCTCAGGGAGGGACATAATGAGGGCAATTCATGTGCCATTCGTAGATATCAATAAAAGAGCAATTTTTTTGGGTTTGGGTGCCAAGAAGATGGAATATTAATACCTGACCGTACAAATGACTTGACCTGCATTCTGTGACGGCGTTGGGAGAACATAAGTTGGGGTGCTGCTGTGATTCTTCGGTTCAATCGCCTGTATGCTCTGTCGTTAAATAAATACGATGTAGCGCGGATCGAACGCGCAATCTTCCCAACTTATTGCTTACGTGTATGCACTGCCTCCGAAATCTAATGAATCTTCTCAAATCTAATGGTAAATTGTAACAAAAAAAAACACTGCCACTAGTGGGCATTCCGAAATCTAATGAAATTAAAGGACAGCCACTATTTTCATTACGAAAGGTAAATGAGGACCGTAAAAATGGGCGGTCATAAAATGACGGACACGAGATGTTATGAACGATTAACAAGTACTCGTAACACGAATGTTGGGAGGAAAGTGTCCGTTTCCGAATGAAAGAAAGGTTACACAAGATGTACCTCTTTTCCAAGCCCAAAAAGCCAACGAAAAAGTACAGCTTTCTTGTCGACTTTTCTACGTGGGTGTGAACAGGTTCTTTACGGTTGATCGCGCGGAAAGAGGTACTTTCCATCGACCTTTCCATCTGATGGGGAATTTCCGAACAATTGGGGTGGAAAGGACCTGTTTAAACCCAGGTGGAAAAGTTGCGATACTTTCCGACTGCCCTTGCAAGCGTAGAAGAGAGGTACATTTCTTCGGGCTTTCCTGTCACCCAGAACTGACGCTTTCGCTTCAACCTCTCCCTTGGTCGGAAATATTACTATTTGCGGTGTGAGTAGAAGACTCCTCTTCGCCGACGGATCGATGACTGTACATCCCACGCTCAAATCAACCTCTCTTTAAAATTATGCTTCTCCGTCCGTCCGAAGCCATTTTAAACTCCGCCAGGTCAGCGTATGGATGCCTTATGGATGCCTTACACATCGTAGCTTTAATTGCGCCGTTACAGCGTTTGCGGAAAACCTTGGGTGCGCCGTTTTTCGGAAAAAAAATAATTGAATAGGCCATCGATATCGGGCGTTTGATGCGCTATACATAGGTGAAAGGGTTCATGCCAGCTTCTGGCTAACTTCCATCCGCCGAGGAGGGCTTTTGGCATCGCCCATTGATTCTCGTAATACAGACGTAAACGGCGTTACGGTACGGCCAAATACGGACCTCCTCCACCTACGTACGGTTACGGTCAAATGCTCCTAGGTGGTGTACGCTACGTGAAAAATCCGTACGGTACTCGGAAGCCAAAGTCCGCCCACGCCAAGCGGAAGCCGGGGCGTTAAAGCCAACCCAAGTCGAAACATTTTCGATTCGCGTAGGGTGCCGCCTCGGCAGACGTGTTGAAACTTAGCGGCAGACGCGTTGAGCGTGTCGAACCAGATAAAAGTGCTGATGAGGGCTCGATTCCGAAAGCCCCGAGAAGTCGCTTTCAAGGCCGTGAGGAAGGTTTAGCGGACTCAACGCGTCATGAAGGGCGAAGGAACAGGAACGGATCAACGTGGGGCACAGCCACACCGAATTTTCTCTTCTGCTCACCCATCGCTCGCCGGTCGTGTTGTCCACGAATGGCGCCAGCGCCAAATCCTCCTCACTGCGACCTCGCTGTACCGACGGCCTCCAGCCCCGCGCTTCTCTCCTTAGTTTGCCGCTGTAAAACACTACAGCACTCTTCTAGGCGCTCGATATCGTTCAGGTGGTGTGGAGTAGACGCATCATATGCAGGCGATGTGCATGTCCTCTGGCGAAAATTTTCCGCCTAGTTTCGCTGCGATACTCAAAGGGATTGTGACGGGCGAGGGTTCCATGCGGCGGAACGGGCATGTCAGCCCTTCATCATACATGTGGCTAGTGTTGCCGCAAGGTGAAGGTAGCTCGAGCCAAGTTTCAGCTTAGCTCGAGCCATTACCATATTTGGCAGCTCGAGGTGGCCTTGGCTCGGATCACCTCGAGCTACCTTGAGGTCCATCAAATTCCGTTGCCGTTTACAGTACACATCCGGCGTCACCCGAATTCCGTGGCGTGCCCGTCTTTTCCCGCTGTAGGACCTCAGATGCGCTCCTGTGAATAATTCTGGACCGGAAAAAAATTGCAATAGATGGTGCAATGCATAAAACCCATTTTAGCTCAACCTTGAGGCCACACAGCCCGAATCCCCTCGCCGTTGAGTATGTTGCACCTCCGTGGGATCCCTGACTTCCATTTTGGGAAGTCAGCTCGAGGCAGCTCGAGCTGAACTCGTGACGGCTCGAGCTGATCCAAGGTGCCATTTAGCCGAGCTCGAGCTACCTTCACCTTAGCTCGCGGCAACACTACTGATGTGGCAAAACGATGAAGTTGACTCCATGCAGGTGTCACCTACAACACTGACGCACACTACTTCCCGCCAGGATTCGACATCATCTCGCGCGCACGTGCTCGCTACTCTCTTCTTCCTCGTCCCTCAAGCACTTTCCCCTCCTATCGTCAGATTCGGCTATCCTTCGCCTCACCCAATTCAACTTGCGCTCGCACGAAGCTCTCTCAAGCGGGTAAGCAACTAAGGCACACCCGCGGGTCTTCCTTTTCCCCTTGTCCTTGACATGAGGGTTAGCCGTCACTGCTACGTCGCGCGGACCACTGGACACCCCCGGCCGGCGTACTCTGCGTGAGGACGTGAGTGGCGCCGTCGAACGGATCTGCATGCCGCTCGTGCCTCTGGTCTCTTCTCTTTCCCCCCCCGCGCGCCTCTCCTGCGCATTGGGTATACCGCTGGAAGCCAGTACCGGCTATATTTAGCAGCCCAAATCGGTCTTGGTGTTTCTTTTGCCAGGACCGATGATTCCCGTGGGCGCGCAACCATGGTTATGATTGAGCATTTTGCGTTGTTCAACTGGAAACTTCCAATGGTAAGCCTTCAAACTGCGGTGGCTTGACTATTCTTTCTTGACAGACGCTTTATTCTCGTACCTCCTAGTCGTTCGATAAGCGGCCACATTGATTCGGGAACTATTGACATATCTCTCGAAGAGTTGACGTCGTGTGGTACGTCTAACAGCCAGTCACGGACACCTCATTGCGAGTAGCAATTCAATTACCCATTCCTGTACGTTCCCCAATCAATCCAAGGTCTCGCGGTTGGTATTTCTGGAGCAAATTCTGCCCCTGGCACTTCTACTCTCTCAATTTCGGGAGGCGTGCGTCCATTTACCCAGCTTGCCGCTTGTCATTCTTTCCTCCGCTTACCCGGATTAAAGCGTAGTGTTCGTGGTCGCGTCTTCGCGCTCATCTCCATCGCGCTCCAGGCGCCAGTGGCCACTAATGGAGAATCTTAATGGAGCAGCTCTATGCTCTGCTTGCTCGATTGAGCCTCTTTCACTTCGAGGACATGTCTGACAAGCTTCCCGTCCGAGAAGTGTCCTTGGCACGGCGTCGACTATACGAAGGTGAGGTATATCCACTGCGTCCTCGCCTTCCTACCACCGCCCAATGCATCTGCTCAATACCCGGTTACCGGCGATACTCTGCGTCTCTCTGCCTTCCTCTCTCTTTCCTCTTTCCATCTCCTTTGCGCGTTCCCAGCCGCCTTCGCCATGATCGTCGCACGCACGCACGTACCTACCGCCCCCTCCCCCTCGCTCTCCTCACCCTCGCCTTCGCCTTCCACGTCCACCATCCTCATCACACCGTATCACCGAACCCTCGAAACTAACCCACACCCAGCTCCATCCTCAACCCGGAAAAAGATGGAAACAAGGCTCGCTCTCGGGTCATCGTCCTCCGGTGCGAAGGTGTGTTCGGGTCGTCCTGTGCGCCGTCCTCTTTTACATCTCGGGGAGCTCGAATCAAGGCAGACTGAGCTTATGTCGCCGGCGTCTGGTGCAGAACGTGTCCAAGATGGGAAGACGAGCGTACAGTGGTCAGGCGATATTCAAGAATCTTGTTGAAACGTAAGGCCGCCACCATCTCAACAGAATCCGTTCGCGCGCCCATCCGTGGTCAAATCTCCCCTCTCTTTCTAGGATCACCCATCTTCCACCGCGGCTACCTCGCTCTGTCAAGAGCAGCTCAAGCTCAGGGCGGGGGGGCGCGCGTGCGCATCTCATTTACACTGACTTGCGGCCGAGTGCATGTTGTGAAGGGCTGAACTGCGCAGACTCCAAGGGAGTCGCTCTCGTTCGTTCTGTCTTGTAAATGCTGGTTAGCAACAGCACATCCGCTTGATTCAAAGGGTGATGTTCTTCTGGATGCCATCCTTCCATCTTCCTCAACGGCGGTCAACATGAGATACCAGACCTAAGCTATGTTACCCAAAGCTTGGTGAAATGGATTGCTGTCCGGAACCCGGTAAGCACCAATAGACTGGTAATTGGTCGACGTACTCGTTTTTATTAACAGGCGGAAGGTCCATGTTGTTCAATATCCTTGTAATCGTCGAGGTCAGAGTCTCTGGACTGCGTTGTCCCGAGGACCCTGCCTTTTTCCAATTCGTCGATGGTGATCTATTTTTTTGGATGTTCAAATGGTGCTTATATAAACTTCAGCGGAAAAAGAGCGAATCTCGAGCTTCGCGGCTGGAAGGGTGAGGCCAGCGGCTATGAATGGTGAAATTTGGTCGCATTCTCTTTGCCTAAATCTTGAACGCCGACCTGCTTCCATGACTTATGCCCGTTCATACTGTCTCCACTTCTTAATAGTTCATTTCATACTAATGCAGGTATCCAAGGTATCGGATTGCACTTGACGCGTTCGGAATACTTCAATAACAAGTCACTAAGCGTGTGCTGTGCTAGGGTTGTACTGTGATAATTATTGTGCATATTCATCCTGCTGTCTCCAACTATCTGCTTACCCTTGGTTTTTATTTACAGCATCGCAATTGTGATGTACTCGGTTGAGTTCAACTTCAGCTGCCAACGAGAGGGAATAAAAGTTCTCGGATATATTCGGTATCGGAATCTCGTTTGAATGTTGAATGGGTGAGCACATAACCAATATCCCCCATTTCAATCCCCTTCTCCAGGCCAAACCATACGCGGGTTACAATTATGCATGAAGGCTTAATGAGTCCCAATATAAGCAGACGATCATTCCGCTCCTGTCTGTTGCAAGGGCTTATGGCCAAAGATGACGTTGTCGCATATGGCGGCGACCTCCCCGCCACTCGTCCCATAATCTAGACTCACCACGGCGGGCTGATGGAACTCTCGCCTTGCCCTTCTTTCGATGACGGCGCAAAGCTATAATCTCCGTCACATAAAAGTTTCTGATGCATTTTCTGCGCAGCTGCGGAGAAGCGCGCCTGTTTACTGTGTTCACGACTGAGTAGTTACATGTGTATCCTGCCGCGAAAATCAGATCTCAGATTACCCGAACCGAATCGAACCTTGCGAGCACTAAAGTCTATTATAGTGGTGAGGTGTACTTCCCAACCACATGCTTAAACATAGACCAATGGACCGCGCTCGAGCAAACGTATCATCTTCTTGTCTTTGGTCAATTCGATGAGCCCTTTTTGTACCGCTTGCTGCAGCATCTGTGTCCACCACTGCTTCTCGCCGGGGCCAGGCTTCTTCACCTGTTGGACCGCGTTGTGGACATCACTGAGCGGCAAAGGCTTATCTGCCGCGCCGTTGCGCAGCAGATACCCCATGAGATCCTGGAGACTGGCAGGAACCGTGCGGGAAGCTGGGGCCTTTGACTTTGCTGAAGCTGGGGCCTTTGGCTTTACGACCGATAGTGCAGATGGTGCCGGTACATGACCGACCGTCGAAGAAGCTGGGGCCTTTGGCTTTACGACCGATAGTGCAGATGGTGCCGGTACATGGCCGACCGTCGAAGAAGCTGGGGCCTTTGGCTTTACGACCGATAGTGCAGATGGTGCCGGTACATGACCGACCGTCGAAGAAGCCGCCTGTGTGTTGAGAGGCGCGGACGGCATGGTACTGGTCACAGTTGAGTTGGGCGCAGCTACGGGCGGTGCCGTCCCAGTGTCTTCGAGGCGGGACTCCCCTTGTGTGGGAAGGTGGGACTCGGATATTGGAGGCGTCGGCAATGATAGCGGCGAGGCGGCTGAGCCAACAGCATGTACTGGTAAACTGTGGCCCACGGCCAGGAGCGATGCGCCACCATCCAGCGTCAGGCGAGGGCGCACCCGGAGCGTGAGATGATCTCTACCCAACAGACCGACCCCTCCGCGATCATCCGAGTCGGCGGTGATCAGGGCGGCGGGGGAGAAGACCAGCGCGTCCCCAGTGGCAAGCAACATTGCTTCCTGGTACCAGGACGCAGATTCGCTGCCCGCAGAGACGTGTCGTGCAAGATGAGCGCACCACGCTGGCGAGGAAAATCGATGACAAATGATGATAGACGCCAGGTCGCAGGCGTATGCGGGGATCTGATATATCACGGGTCCCCTGGTTAGCGGAGGGAGGTGATATATCAAAACCACTAATCTATCGGTGAGGCTGATATATCAGCTCACCTCTACTTCGCTCTCCCACCGCGCCGGCTCGATTTGCGCGCTCACCATACGCCCGCCCTCGCGCCTCTATTGATGGCGCGCGGGGCTCCGCCAAATTGGGAATTATTTACGATTGTTACGATCCCATCATTTTCCATCATCCCTCTTTGCTCGTTACCACACATGCTCCCCGTGGCCTCTGCAGCCCCTGCCCATTCTATACTCCTAATACGCTGTTGATTTTGCTTATGCCCACTTGCTCGTACCCTCTTTGGCCTCCATAACCCTCTGGATATACGTGAATTCTCCCTGCGCAGGTCGCGGATTTCTAGCAGCATTTTTCAAAAAAGCGGTCCCTCCCCTCCTATCCCTCTGATATTCGGCACCCGAACTCTACCTCATTCTTTCTAGTATGTGTTCGGATTTCAGACCGTGTATGCCATTGGAAAGCTCGCAATTGACCCCACCATCCCCAGGATTTATTTGCGCTTTCCAGTAGCCTCTGGCCTCTTCTGCCTTTGAAGGTCTATCAGGACTACGGTCCAGTGCTCTACTTATGTGCCCTGTGTCCTCGGCGCCGCACGCCCCGCCCCCCCGCCCGTTTTAGCCCGCCTACCCGCTGCTGCTGCCCCGAGAATTATTCCGGGCGTCGGCGCACTTCCCCTGGTACCATGCACCCCCCTGTGGCGCGGTATGTGCGTCCACTGCACGCCCCCAGCACCTAGAAAGCTTACGCCACTGCCCCGCCCCTGCCGCTCGCCGCCCCGCCCCCGCCAGGCATTGCGCACCCCCGCGCCCCTTGCCGGGCCCATCCCGTTGCCCCAGTTACATGTCCCCTTTGCGTCGCATATGCTCCCGCCCACCGCCACTGCTGCGCCGATCTTCCGCGTCGTACCCCGCTCCGTGCTTCTGCCCGCACGCACCCCCGATTGAGCCCTCATCACGTCTCCGCTGTACGGTGCTGCTGCCCGCTGTCCCCTGTATCTTCGCCTGCTCTGCACTGCAGCGCCGCTGCTGCTACACCGCTCTCGCTGCACTGCGCCGTGCCACGCCCACCATGCCAACTCCTGCCGCGCTACGTTGCGCCCGCCCCTGCTGCGTTTGTTGCTTGCTCGCACCCCGCTGCACCCGCTGCGCCCTCCCTTGTCCCATTTTCCTCCGATCGACACAGCCCCGCTACTCGGCTCCCTTCGCAGCACGCGCTTGCTGGCGATTGCTGTACACTTGCCCATCATATTCCCCTGCGGCTTTTCTCGTTTTCGGTACATTCCATGCTGCGGCTAGATACATTCTGTTGCCCCACGACACATCTCTTACAATTACTACGGCTTTTCCTCCTTAGAGAACAGGTCAGTACAATGTAAAAATGCCATTGTATATCTATTTCACTTTACGTGTGGTCCATGAAGTTTGTGAGAATGAATTGAAGGTCGTCAATGGGTTTCTTTGTGCATTTTGGAGCCTCGAAAATATGTTTCGGAGTTTCGGAACGCGTCGGGATAGGGGGCCGAACGGCGAGACTCAACAAAAGTTGGCCTCGGGAAGTACTCTCAGGGGGCTACGGATGAAATTCTGAACAGAGGCATCCCTTCAGGGCGCACCAAGGTCCAAATATGCCGGTTGGAGGGAATTATGATTTTTTTTGGAAAGGAACACTGAACGAGTGCGCCCGGCACCCCCACTCACCATTTGAATTCTAAACCGTAGTTTGTTCTTCAGAACCTTTCGCATTGCTAGGTACCCAATCTTTTGAGCATACATCAGTTTTAAGCAGGTTGGAATTTTTACTGTAGGTGCGCGGAAAAAAAGGAAAAATTTGCGTTCAATAGGCACTGTCACTCTCTTTTGATAAATGTCGAAAAGAGGGCTCAGTTTTATTCACATTATTCACAAGGGTATCCCACATGTATGAACACAGGAAATATAGCAAATTTCAGAGTGAGGCAGGTGAGACTGCAAATGGCCGTGCCCGGTGGGCATGTGGAAAGGAACAGAGCAGTTTGTTTTCCTTGAGATTCAAAGACCAGGTCCAAACATTCTGTAGGGACAGAGTATTCCACACCCACTGTAACTACTGCGTGGGCTAATTCTAAAATTGTCATTCATATGGTCGAGTGGCGCACAAAGCTCCAGGAGGTACGCAGTTGCTGTTGGAAAGGAACAACAAATGTCAGGGGGAAAATGAACTGAATTGGATCCGGAGAGCGTCAAAGAGGTCAGAGATGTTTCTTTGAATTGCTTTGGAGTAAGAATACAACGCAGGTAGACCTCCCAATGTATTTCCGGGGTCAGCGCCTAATTTTCGCCCATCTTGATGGCTGAATTCGATTGGCTCGGGGCGGCGGGCCGGTGTCGGAATCTCCCGAAGTTTAGAATACTTCAAGTTCTATGAATGTATTTCTATAGAGATTGGGGTATTATCATGCCCTGAGGAAAGGAAGATCCTATTTACATCCTCCGTCCAAGATTCAACGAAATCTGTTCAGGCAGGAATATTATATTCATGTTTCAATTCTTGCTCCAGCCAAAATGCCGCCCCCGAACAATATTTCTTCTACAGAGACATCCACCAAGCGTCTGAAAATCGGGAAAAAGACTGACAGCCTACCTCTGGAGCATATGAACAGCATTTGTCAAAATGGCAGGACCACTGCCATATGAAGTGCCAATAGTTGGCACCGACTCAAACCATGTAAGCGTTCATGGCGTTTCTGAGGCAAAACTCAACTTCAAACTAGCCATTTTCATGACTTTTTCAACAACTACGCCCTTTCGATTCAAAATACCCCAGTTCAAATCGAAGAATATTGTTCCAGAATGAAGTCCCTCCATCTTTGAGGGTCCAGCATGGCGTAGTACCTTCTCCTCATCCCCTCAACACTAAAACATGGTGAAAAAGTGGTCAAATATAACATGCCCTTATTTTGAAATATGTTGTTTGGACACCAAAGGCGATGTGGAATCTCATTTCTCGACTCCGCCCCAGCCGAAATCAAGCCAGAATGAGTTCCTACATTCTGACATGTCAATGCACAATTCATAACTTCCACGGAGTCAAAGGATCAAATGAGTTGCAAGATATGATTCAGGATGGAAAGCCTTATCGTATTCCCATCGGTGGAGGTCCTTGTCTTCCTCTGGAGCCAGTATTGGACTCATTTAGAGAATTCAGTCATTTGGTCGTAAACACACGGAATAAATTGAGGATCATATCTAAGCTCCATCAGAAGGTGTGGAAAGCTCAAAGTTACAAAATTGCCTCAGTAGAAATTCAATTTGGGTGCATTAGAACGATTTGCAGCGTGAAAGACCATACCGTTAGGGGCTTCCTCCCCAAAATGAGGTACGGATCAGTCCCCGATCATGATCGATCTGTGAGATCTGAACGTATATGTAGGTTCGGTCCAAGCCCCGTTCTGACGATGCCGCGAGATGCCGTGAGATGCCGCGCCGACCAAACAGACCAAACATCAAAACAAATAAGTCACGCGAGCCTTCGTGCTTGCTTCAAAGTCCGTCGAATCGGGGGGTTGGTCTTTGCTTCCTACCGTCTCAAAACGGCCTCGGACCTTCGGGGTCAGCTGGCAAGTCTTTTAGCTCATCAATATACGGACAACTCTACAACAGAGTTTGAAAGAATTCATTGAGAAATGACTGAGTTCTGGAGGGTGCAAGTGGGCCCAAAACACACTTTTTTTGTGAAGCTTCTGAAATATTTATTTCTTCATAGGCTTCCACGATATTTCAAGTGAAGCATCTAATGGAATATATTTACAAACTGCAGGCCGCACCTTGACCGTATTCCACTAGTATTGTGTCCTAGACAGCAAACAAGTGCGAAACATGGTGGCTGTGACACGATGTAACATCCTGTGACGAGCGTGCTGCAACGCAATAAAAATCACGGGAAATTGTTTTTGAAGCACCCTGGTCTGGAAAAAAAGGAAAAGAACACGAATTCCTCGAAATAGTTGCTGGTTTGTGTGTAAGAAAGGAATAACAAGAGAGATATCAAATATATATGCCAAAGAGGGTGGAAATGCATATGGCAACATATCTGGGGATTCTGAAGGTCCACAGAGGAAATTGGATGAAATGCAAGGAGGATATGCTATCGTTCACTATTTACTGGATGTAATTTTGCCATGGAAGGCTTGGAAATGCTTAGAAGGGTGATTACCTTTGGTGACATTTTGTCTTGTCTCTTCTGATGTCCCCAATTATCTCGCAGAGCTGGTGGAATAAATCCCGGAATATTCCAGCAGATTCCCGAGACATGTACGCATAGAAAACTTCACCAGACCGTGTTGAAAAAACCATTACCTAGACCTCCAGAGCAGAACCTTTGAAAAAGGCGCTCGACCAGATTGATGGGGACAAACCAGGTCGGCGAGACAGTTTTGCAAGAGGAAAAAATTGATAGGTCAGGGCCAGGAGGTCTATATATAAGATGCAAAAGAGATCTCAAGAAACGAGGCACATTTGAAGTTGTAAGAATCAACTTGGCAACCCTTTGTTTGGCGGACTTTGACGCAAGCCCCTTCAGAGAAGCGCCCGGCTCGGCCGGGCCGGAACTGCGCGGGCTTGTCCCGAACCTAACGTATATGGCAATATCCCACAGTGATGGATGGGCGCTTACTGGGCACCAAATGGAAAGGAACACAATGTTTGTGTTCGTCAAGCATCCACACCCATTTTTTATCGCCCTGAAGCGAGTGCTCTCTTCCCAATGCATTTTCACACGGATAAGTTCAGTACTTGGGAGTGGCGGCTGAGTCAGAGGACCTACATTTCGGTTTACTGTAACAGCTTCCTCTTGGGTCTCACTGGGTTCAGCTTGAGCGCTCGCGGGATTATTCATGAAGTATCAGTTAGACAATAGAAACTTCTATGCCAGACATGCCAATAATTGTCAACGGTGACGAGACGCTGGCTGTAATTTCAGTAGATTCCGGTGTGCTGTGGCAAGGACACCGTGTTTGGCTGTTAAGGATATTTCTGCTTCTCTTGTGACCAAAACAAGGCAAAATGGGTAGCGCACTACATCCCCCACCTGATACAGGCGCGTAATTGCGGCCACGCATTTTTTGCAGACTTCAAATCGAGCAATCCTTGAGAAGGGGATTGGAGTTGGTTATTATACCCTCGAATAGTGCCTTAGATCATTGATATAGCGGCGCATTCGTAGACATCAACTGGGTTTTTCGAGCTGAGACCCGTCCAGATGAGTTCGTTCGTATTGTTTCATCGTGCGATTGATAATCTCAACGGATAAGATTTTCTAGTTTGGCTTATGATTTGGAAGATTCCTGTCTCTTCAGAATTTTGCCAGAGCTCGTGCGGCCTTTTTCCGAACACAAATTTTCTGTTGTCGCCTGTCTTCGGAGATCTTTCCGAGTGTTTCGGCGGCGTGACCCGACGTGACGAACGTGACTTTTCCTCCTCCCACCACCATTTTCGACGCAAAACCTTTTCCGGCAATTCCCATAGCACCTTTGGGCCTCAAACATGTTCCTTTCACTTTCATGCATCTAGGCCGTGCTTTCTGTAGACTTCCTCCAAGCCAGTGGCTGGCTATAGATGCTTTCGTTTCTCGCCCGCCCTCAGCTTGTAACGGCCTCGTACCTCGACCAATGTGGCCAGCGTTCGACCATTCATCGGTGAGTGCATGCATGATTTGTTCCACAGCTTTTTTTTCTGCTTCTGGGGAAGTCGCGGAGCCTGGAATAAACCCATTTCGGCGGCGTGAATTTCTGAGTCAAAAGGCCATGGCCAACGGCAAGGTAGACCCATGGCCGCTGGTGTGTCCTCCATCTTCTTTCGAATTTCCAGACCACTAATTCCGGAATTCTTCGCCGTATTTGTAGGACAGACTGCCATACACCATGCGCCCTGTTTCCAGCATGTTGCTACTCCAATCCAGGTGCAGAGTACTTCCCCGCCCCCTTGGATTACTGCATAATGCTGCTGCAGCTCGTGGCCCGTCGCCCAGCCATGATCGTGCAAGGCAGCGTGTCCAATCGCACCCAAGCGCAGTGGAGCCATAGTCCTGAAAAGATGATGCTTCCCTGCTGCCATGTGTCTCGCCCACCCAGCACTATGCCCCGCGCTCGTGCCTGTCCCCTCAATTCCCCTTCTGACTGCTCGAAGCATCGAGTACGCTGTAGGTGCCAGGTACCCTCGCCGCGTCGCCCGCGACACGTTCGTGCCTTGCGTACGGCGGACCAGCGCTCACGCACCGCCAGCTGGATGTGCGCTTTGCGGGGGACCTCGTGATATCTCACCTAGCGTCGTGAGCGCTTTCTGAGGGGCAGGCGCGAGCGAGGGGGATGTGTGCTCGTAAGCCCAACACCACCGCCACCGGTTATGAATGCAGCCGGCGAGCACTCGCCGAGTGGCTAAAGCGTACGGCACCGGTGCTTCCTGCGCGCGCATATGGCGGAAGGGCCCGCGACGGCCAAACGCCCTGAGCGCCTGCCGAATCCACCACGGAGGGGCGAAAGTGCAGGGCAGCCACTATGCGTGCAGTGCCAGTGTTTTTGTGGGCGCGCGCAGTACCGCAGATCCTTTCGGTGGTGCCTGTAAGCACCCTTCTCATTATAGTCATCGACCATGTAGCAGAGTAGCCCATAATTCAAGAAATCATGTTTTCATGCCCCCTTTCCCACCCCCTTCTGTCCTAACAATGTTCCAAGTTGTAATATCTACCTCCTCTCCATACATTTCCACATTTTTTGTGTTTTCCCGCTGTATTTTGGGCCAGCGTTGCTGCCGAGCGCAGGCAGGGAATTTTCACTAAAAGTGTGCGTTTGGGGACTAACCTCCCGTAGTTTTGCTAGCTACTCTCCTGTCTTTATTGCACAGATGAATTCTACCCACCCTAATTTTTGCGTGATTTTTGGGGGGATATTTGCCGTCGCTGTCGCTGATGACGTCCACGATTTTGATCGCAATTGATCGCGACGTTGAAAGGTCTTGATGGACGTCGTCTAAATTTAGATGTTCATGATCGCCAGGCAGCACCGTGAGGACACTACCCATTCAATGTCTGGACATGGGTGGAAAAGACACTGGGGTGATATATCAAAACCGCCTCTAAATCAGAGGTTTTGATATATCACGGCTCTCTGAAGCTTAGCGATGGCTGATATATCACACTGCCAGTATAAGGTGCAGGTCGAGAATTGTTGGCGGGATGTTGGTGGGTTCTTGCGTCGCAATGACCACCCGGGCGCCCAGATGCCGCTGAAGACGGATGATGTCGCTGATAGACTGGGTCAGACGGGCTGAGTCGCTGTTGACGAGATACTTGTGCGCCTCATCCAACACTGAGAGCGGCGACGAAGGCCGTCGGAACAGGCACAGAAACAAAATGCTCCGACTCACCGATGACCTTTCCGGACACTGTTTTCCATTGAGTGAATGCCCCTAGAACAGCATCGAAGAGCACCGCTGCTGTAAGACCTAGAGTCAAGTTGCAGTATATGAGCATTGTTACGGTTGACGGGATGATGTGGAGAAACTCGCCATCGAGGAATGGGTCCGTGAGGTCAACAAGGACCAGTCCTCCAGCAGTGAAATAAGATTCCATCTCTTGTGCGTCTGGTCGAATAAAAGCATCCAGCAAGTCCAATCGAAGCTTAATCATCGCCTTCTGCTTTGGATCCAGATTTTCGAGACCGATTCTGCGCTTGAACTCTGTGCGAAGGGATTCAGTTCCTCAGCCCGCCCCATCCACCTGCCCACTGACCTAGATAGCTAAACGTATCGACATCCATATTCACTGCGTTCCGACCCCTCCTAGACAGAGTTTTGCTTGATCTGGCTTGATCTGTCTTGATCTGTCTTGATCTGTCTAGGGTCTGTCTAGGGCCTGTCTAGCCTAATTCTGGCCGCCAGACAGACCCTAGACAGACCCTAGACAGACCCTAGACAGACCGAAAAAGTCTGTCTAGGAGGGGTCGGAACGCAGTGATTGCGAATGATCAGCAATGCGATGTGCATGTACAACGGCATAGTCTGTCCAGTAGAGCATTGTCAAAAGCCATGTCGGCGAGGCTGGTGAAACGTACATCGAGATTGTCGCAACCCATGATTGCGAGCATCCGGTCGACTGTGAGGTCCTTTTCTGACAAGTAAAGTGGCACAACGCGGACCTGAGCCAGGGAGGCATAAGCGCGTCGTCGACGGTTGACGTTGCTGGGTCTTTAAAGTGGGAAGTCAGTTGAGTAGTAGCAATGTCAATGGGACAACCGTACGTACGAGCAAAGAACTGTAACTTGTGGCAGAGCAGTAAGGTTGAGGCGATGATCGGCCGGTGATGAGATGAAGGCTGCCTCGCATGGGCGACCAGCGTCTTGCGTGTCGAAGTGAAAGCTGCAGGCAGTCAGCCCCACTTGTCCGCAGAGCAATCAGAAGCACGCACACGAGAGCACTCAAAGGCTCTGGAAGGTGCCCCAGACGTGTATCCCCGATTAGCGCACACTCAAGAAGGCAAGAGACGGTATGGCTCTTGCCCGACCCCTAAAAATAGGCTAGGGCTCAAACCGGAGCACAGCGACATTGACACAGAGAAAACCCACCTGAACTCCACAAATCACAGCGCTGCTGGGTGCGTTGGTGTTGATATAGACCCGATCACCTGCGCTTGGTCCGAGGAGTCCACGAGACGGGAAGTCTGCCGCACGATGCTTGAGTGCTGAGTAGGTGAACAATGGGGAAGTGACGAGTTGGTGGCTAAGAAAGTTCGCTTCACTGTCTTGCTCAGCCGATGCTGCAGTTTCGAGGAAAGCTAGCTCGTCGTCCAGGTCGGCAGCACGCAGAATCATGACTCAGAGTGAAAAGCGGTAACAGGCTGATGATGGCTCGAGCTCGACTAATTTATAGGCAGACTGACGGGTGGCAAACACGTGGGTGTTAACAGACATACGCCGTTAACAGACCTACTTCTCGTGGGTAGGGCCTCCGCCCGTTGCCGTCTCGACGGCTTGACGGCACCCGTCAAACGGGTGCCCGTCCCGTCCCGTCGGAGATTTTTCCTACTTTTCAACGGGACGGGTACGGGACGGGCCAGGTACTCAACGGGCCGTCAAAAAACGGCCGTTACGGCCGTGTGCCGGGTCGCTAAACTTGCCCAAACTGTCCCGGCATCATCGCAATTAACAGCTCACGTCAAAAACCTTAATTTCAAGCGGCTCGGGCATGTCCGATCACTTTGATTCCATCTCTATCCGATACTCGCTTGCCTGCACACCTCATCCCACCGCTGCTCCTACGCATCCAGACATTAGAACACATTTTCAGCCCTTCAATAGGAGTTGAGAAAGGATATTCCAGGTCCTCTACATGGCTAAGGTACCTCATGGCTACAAAGCACTGGATTTTGACTCGCTTGACTTCTATGAACCTTCAATCAATGGCAAATGCGGCCTGCTGGCATTTTTTGCCCTCTACCCAGTAATTGTGCTCGTTTATTCACATGGATCAATCTCTTGCCTTTCCAGTCAACATACTGTCAGCGTCATGACCATTTTACATGGACCGGAACTAAGGTGCATTGAGGAAAGATGGATAACTTTTCATTCTCTATTGATTCAGCTCCTTTCATTTTTTGGCTCCCCAGAAAACATGTTGTCAATGGTGTCTATGGAGAGAGGATGAAAAGTTATTCAACTTTGACTAAGGGACTTTTGGATGAATTTCTGAAGGTTCCAGCGCGTTTTTTCTAAGTTGGAGCTCTGAAATGGCGGGAGGTAAATCCCTCACCAAAAGCGGCAACATGCGGGTCCAGTCCGTCCACGAGGTTACCGTGTCATCACTCTTTGCTGATCTCATGGGATATATTTTGTCATTGTAATTTGTCACTCCACTCTCACCTACTCCTCCTGCTCTGTCTTGTAACCTCGTGAACGTCGACTGGCCTGCGAGTCTAGACCATTTCCACTGGATCCAGAGCTGCAATCTCTGGTTGCCCGCATGCTCCCAAATTCATATGAGAGTTGGATGTGCAGCAGTCCAGGAGGTCTTGGGGGACATGTAATCTTATTACACAGAACAATACAGTTTTGCGGCGACCCGTTGTACCGTTTACGGCCGTCCCGTCACCCGTCCCGTCCCGTTGGACTTTGTAGGTAGAAAAAAACGGCCGTTAAGTTGACGGCCGTGCCCGTCTTGCGCCCGTTGAATCGACGGCCGTTGCCGTCACGGTAACGGGCGGAGGCCCTACTCGTGGGAGTGGGCATTCAATCCCAGTGGAACGCCTGTCTGCTGTGGCACGAGCTTTACCCATTCACAGGTCAACTGCACAAGGCCAGGAACACGTTCCCGTTGACCACACACTTCTGGTGGGAGTGGCCATTGAGTCGCGGCGAAACGCCTGTCTGCTGGCACAAGCTCGACCCCTCGGGTCGCTTTGACGGAGCTCTTGATAGAGAATTAATTCATAGAACATCCTGCAGTGGGTAGCTGATGCATAAAATGGCAGAGGGCAAGCAGGAGAGAAGAGGGATCGCCGCTTGACGTTCGACTCCCCGTCGCGAAAAACTTCCCAGTCATTCGCCGAGAACTGCCGTAAACTTACCGTAACCATTGGGCACCCGACGACACACGTGGTAGTGGTCGGTGTCTAGATTTGGAAAAGGGAGATAACACGCTTCAACGACTCTTGTTTTTTCCTCCCATGTCGTCTGTGTCGTCACCTCACGACAATCTGCATTCTCTCCCGCGTGTTGCCCTTTTAAGCGCCTAACCCTTTGCATGAGTCCGGACTTCTCAATTCCGAATTAATGCTTGTTGGACGCCGCAACAGCTTCGAAGCACAAAAAAAGGCATGCCATCCATCTTAAGCCAAGCAGTACCTCCCACAAATATCGCTGACTCATCTCCCATTGTTTTATCTCTGCTGGGCTTCCATAGACTAGCTGTCGACAAATCTAGTATGTCCCTGTGCCCCGCCCTCGCACCAGGGCCTCGTGTTGGAGCACGTCGGTCAGGGTCTCTTTATCTGAGATACATCTTGTTTACACCTACGGCTAGGACATCCAGACCCCGGGACCCTCACGCATCCGCCGAGTCCGACGGCTTTTTTGTTCGACGTTGGTGAGGGATCTGTCGCGGATCTCGAACGGACACGATGAATGTCCATGGCCAATGCGCTAACCTAGTTTCTTCCCTATTGCCGCCTGGTATGTCTGAGCATCGTATCCAAATCGCACCGGATGGGCCTTGCCTTGGGCCTTGGAATGCGAATGCCCCCGAAGATGCAGGAGGCGAAACCCAGATGTGCGAAGACGAAGACGAGGACGAGCGACCGCACATCGCACACGTACCCTACATGACAAAAACCGCGGGAAGCGGAGAGCCCAAGAGCCAAATAGATAAAATGAAGTGAAACGAACGCACCCTTCCCACTGCCGCACAAGACACAAACACGCAAACGGACAAACACACGCTGTGCGCTGCAGTTCGCTGCGCCTCGCCTCCACCTACGCGCGCGCGCGCGCCGGTGCCGATCCCGATGGGCACGTGCATCTGGATCTGGACGTACATGCTGCCCTGCAGCCCGCTGCGTGCATGCATACAGGGAGGATGGGGGTCCGCCTGCACTCCAGCCCCATCTATCGTGCTCCTGAGTCATGAGCAAACGGAGGGAGGGAGTGGAATCATGAATGAATGAATACGTAGTAGCAGTGTATTGTACAGAGCAAGAGGGAGAGGAACAAGTAGAAACAGACGAGGTGTTTTATATCGAAAGAGAACGAGGAATTGAAATGGGGTATGGTTGGATGGGGTGAGAATGAACCGGAGCGGTAGCAAATGGCAGATGGCAGGTAGCAGGGAGGAGATTGTGAGAAATGAGGAAGGAGGGGGGTTAGGAAGAAGGCGGTGGATGTCAACGCATCGCAGTGCAGTAATTGCGCGGAAGGAAAGTTAAAACACGCAGGCGCAGACGCAGAGATCGCGATAGCGGACGAAAACAGCGGCGAACGCGACACGCAGGAAAACAAGACGGAACGGCGAACACGGCACGGCACGCAATAGTACAGGAGCACCACCTTCACACGGGAGGACGATGACGATGACAAGCACGCGAGCCTTTTGCAAAGCGAGTAGTCAAGATGGAAAGAGAGGACGAGGGAAGTAGGGAGGGACAGAAGGAGACCCAAACCTAAACGCACGACGCAGTTGTTGATCTAGAGCGTGCCATGCACCATTAGAAGAAGCGACGGACGGGAAGCGAAGAGTACGGGTAGTGCATGAGTGTTGCGGAGAAGTGTATTGGTCCGATGGTAGAAAGGCAAAGACGCACCACAAGTATGATTCAGCCTCGTACAGTCGACGCCGAGGCCGAGGAGGAGGTCAGTGAGCCGCGAGTTGTAGTTATTTGGCGCGAAGAGGAAGACGGGAGTAGTTGCGCGAGGGCGAGGAAACCGGGGAATTGTGAATTATCAAACCGAGAACCTAATCAACCATGCGAAACAGAGCAGAACTCGGACTTGCGGCGCTTGGAGAATGATGCCGACGAGCGTAAAGACGGCATATCTCGCGACGACCAATACTACGCATTTAAGCCGGGTAAGCGGGGGGAGGGAATGAAAAACAAGCACTGTGCTCCGTATTGAGTGAATGCCACACAATCTCCACAGCCACCACCCTCTCCAGCGTCTTCGCCGCTCTCCTTCGCAGATGCTGGTGCTTCACCCTCGCGGGGCACACCGGGCGCCCTCGTGAAAATGGCTCAGGCGCCATCGTATACTTAAATGGTACTCCCCGCGCACGCGGACACCAAAAAGAGAAGTCGACACTTGGCGCAGGGCGCGGTGGAGCAAGGACGATATCGATAGACGATAGGGAGCGCGGAGGGCGCCACAGAAGACGGTCAAGTGGGGGCCCCGCCATTCTGGGTCAACGGGTCGACGGAGTAGGAATCATGTTTCGTGTGGGAGAAGAGCCGTGGTTGATTGACATTTTCTTTTGGTCTTTGGCGTCCAAAGGCGAGCGCAAGAGCAACGCTCAGCGTCGAACGTAAGGTCAAGAAGGGAAAGGCGAAACGACAACGGCAGGCATACTGATCGGTTGCTATCCGTCGCAAATACGGTGTGATCCGTATTTTGATTTTAATCACGGCCCGCTTGCTGTTCGGTATCCCGAACGAACTGTTGCACATTCTCCAGGACTAAAGTTGCAGACGCCGACAAGCGGTACGGCCATTAAAGCCGGAATTTCCCATCTCAGATCGTCCACACTGCCCGATACTGTTCAAGATTGGAATTTTCCGATTCTAGACTCCCATTCCCAGAAATTCGAGTCGCAGGGACAATGTTAATATGTTAGTTAAGGTGGCAGATCTTCATTGCGCAAAAATTGGATGGAACAAGCGTTGGGATGTGATAACCTTGATTTTTGACATGCGGTAGGGCTGCCACCCGTGCCCGTGACGGCAACGGCCGTCGAATCCACGGGTGTTCCACGGCACGGGCCGTGGGATACACGGCCGTTGAGATCACCAAAAAATCATGAACGGGACGGCACGGTCAACGGGACGGCCGTGACGGCCGTGTCCACGGGTGCGTTTTGAGTGTTTGTGTGGTATTCCTCTATATGTTCAATGTTTGATGCGGAAACCTTGAGGCAAGTTGGAAGAAAGCGTCCTATGGCCTTGATAAATCCAAAGAATAAGTTGATCGACATTGTTGTGCATAACAGTCAGAACGAAGTTGTTTGAATGCCGAAAGCTCCGTAGATTGAGCTTAGTTTTGGACCAAGTGCTCTCGAGTGTTTTGTGCCGAAGAATCAGCTTACTGTTTGTATAACCGAGATGGTGTTGACAAAGTTCAAACTCCGCCATTACACCAGGAAGGTCTCGCCACTTTGTTCAACTCTGCGAAACGTGACACTGAAGAGTAAGGTGAGCCTCAATTGCCTACGAGAATGTGAATTCCCGAAGCTCAGCACTAGAGAACAGTGATTGCGCTTCCAGATGATATACCCGTGTAACGGCCGTAACGGCCGTGTTTCAACGGCCCGTGGAGGCTGTGACCCGTGCCGTAACCGTGCCGTCGTTGAGCTCAAAAAATCTTCGACGGAACGGGCACGGCACCCGTGGCACGGGTGCCGTGGAACCGTGGCGACGGTTACGGGCGGCAGCCCTAACATGCGGGAACAGGCAATGGAATAAACTCTCCATTATTTGAGTCTAATCGGTTTCCCCAAAAACATTCACCCGGGGAAATCCTCCGACCGATACGATAACATAAACGACATCAGAATTCCCCTACTCTGTGTAACAGAGAAGGGTTCTGTCAGTTTGAAACTGGATTCCGTGCGCCAAAGTGCCGACCTGACGTCATATTAGGTATACACATCACGTAATACATAATATACAACGTAACACTCCTCGGATCGCATTGGTTGTGATGGCTACATTTTGATAACCCCATGAACTTTGATTTTGAAATCACTCAGATGAAACCAGATTCCGCGCAGCAAATTGATTACATATATATACAATGTAACACTCCACCTCGGACCGCATTACAGCTGTTTCCGAAAAGCTTGACACTCACTTTTTTTTTCGCTCACAAACAACTTTTGATCGAGTGCTAAGGATTACCTGGTTTGGGATTCCGATCAGTCATGTGCTGCTGTTGCCGTCGGCAATGCTCTCGCCGCCGTTCGCAGCCTACCTCAAAACTTGCCCTCAAAATATTCTGGTTGCGGGAAAAGTGGTCAGAAAACCTACAGAAGATATTTGGTGGATGAAGCCTGGGCAAGAAAACATTGAATTGCATAGTTGACTGCAAGTTCGCATTTGTGGCCTCGGCTTGGCGCATCTCGGCTATGCTCGCCTAGCCCAAAGCAGTAATCCTCAGCCTTCCATCGGAGGTTGGTTGTGAGCAAAAAAAAAGTGTGAGTGTCAAGCTTTCGGACACAGCTGTAATCGTGATGACTACGTTTTAATATAGTCATTTCAAAAATAGTATACTCTTTTTGACTAGCGCCCACGCTTCGTTTCTGCTTACTTCTGTTTGGTGGTGAGTCTCCTTCTGCTTAAAACATACCGCCAAAATGTTATTGAGGAATCTCGACCAAAACCTGCGCTTTTGCTATCCGTTTTTTTCGTACAAACAGTACTTATGCCTACCTTTTCACTCATCAACAACAAAGTTCCCCATATTGAATTTTCATTGCACACGGAAATTGTAAATTGATTCAATATTTAAAACATACTACCAAAATGTTGGTGAGGAATCTCGACCAAAACCTGCGCTTTTGCTATCCGTTTTTTCTGGATAGGGTGCACATAGGCCCACCTTTTCACTCATAAACACCAAAGCTCCCCATATTGGATCTCCATTGCACACCAAAATTCTAAATGGATTCAATATTTAAGACATACCACCAAAATGTTGTTGAGGAATCTCCACCAAACCCTGCGCTTTTGCCATCATTTTTTTTGTACAAGCAGTACTTGTGCCTACCTTGTCCCTCATCAATACCAAAGTACCCCATATTGGATCATCATGGCACACCAAAATTCTCAAGTGATTCAAAATTTGAAACATACCGCCACAATGTTGTTGAGGAATCTCAACCAAAATCAGCACTTTTGCCATCTGTTTTTTTTTTACAAGGTGTAATTATGCCTACCTTTTCACTCATCAACACAAATTTTCCCCATATTGAATTTTCATTGCACACCGAAATCCTAAATTGATTCAATATTTAAAACAGACGGCCAGTACCGCCAAAATGTTGTTGAGAAATCTCGACCAAAACCTGCGCTTTTACTATCCGTTTTTTTTGTATGCAGTGTACTTATGCCTACCTTTTCACTCATCAACACCAAAGTTCCCCATATTGGATCTTCATTGCACACCAAAATTATAAATTGATTCGATATTTACAACATATCGCCAAAATGTTGAGTAATCTCGCCCAAAACCTGCGCTTTTGCCATCAGTTTTATTTGTACAAACCGTACTTATGCCTACCTTTTCACTCATCAACACCAAAGTTCCCCATATTGGGTTTTCGTTGCCTTTTTGTATGCTAATTTTTATTTAAAAAATTATGAAACAGTTAAAATCTTACCTAAATCTAACATCCCCATCTCACCGAAGAAAGATGGCTCCATTCAGTGGGACACTTTCGCGGCTCGTACACCTGACAAACCAGGTAAACCTCGTTATTTCAAACTGAATAGGCTGATGTTTATGTTTACTGCTCATTATCAGTTCCTGTCTACGACGCACGTTCTGTGGACTTTGATATCAAGTATTCTCAACAATTGCCAAAATATGATGGTGAGCTGGATACAGGAATGGTTGTCATGGTCGTCTTCACCCTTGGACACTATTCTGTGCCAGACGGTGAAAAGCTGTCACTCAATGTGCAGGCGGCTGTAGCCATGCACGATGCAGTGCCGGAAGAAGACCGCCCTTCCGAGACAGTCATTGACGTAAGAATGCCTCTTCCTGCCAATTAAAGCACATGTGTAACTATAAACTTGAATCAAATCACAAACTCACGAACAACTTGGATTATGAGCACAAGCAAAGGTAGAGTAGGGGACCGGCGGCTTGCCGCCGCTACCGATACATACTACCAAGTTTAACGCGTCATTTCGCGCTCCGGGCAGTAAAAACTGATGTTTTCAGACCTGCAATACAAGGATCAGCAGGGGTTCTTTTCAGCCTTAAGAGACATATTCAAGGCCTCCAAAAATGTCAATTTCCAGGGTCCTCACCAAACTCTGGAGGATCCTCTCATCACGGAGAACTTAGAAGTTAGAACGAGTCCAAATGATTGTATTGCAGATCTGGAAAGTCACTGGGTACAGATTCAGGTACGTACCACGTAAAAATACACATAAATTCAATGCGTAGATGTATTTTGGGACACAGGGTGGATGAGAAACATCCACTGAGACTGACCCGGATCGGACGCGCCTAGGGTGCCGTCAAGATCAAGTTATGGAATAATTCTGCCGCCCGCAGTGTTTGGCACAGAAA
Source organism: Mycena galopus ATCC 62051 (assembly GCA_014925785.1). NCBI lineage: Eukaryota > Fungi > Basidiomycota > Agaricomycetes > Agaricales > Mycenaceae > Mycena > Mycena galopus. The sequence continues at coordinate 343,773 of WIQG01000156.1, forward strand.
TTTCTTGTTACTGAAGGATATTATCTGTTCTTTAAAATTATGCTCGTTCCGCCGCTGCACTATTTCCCATATGAATATGTTCTCCTTTTGCTTTTCCTGTTTCCTTCCACTGGTCTACCTCTGACTGTAAGCCAGCTTCGACTGTCTCTGGTTTGAAATACAGCCTTTTCATTAGCGATGGAACAGGTGACCCATGCACAGTGCCTTTCCCCACAGTGCACAATTCACCTTGGCTGCCGATGCCAAACTGACAGGCGGTTCAAGCTTTCAAGGAGTACACTGTTAAGAATTTTTGGTCTAAGAACTGTTCAACAAATCTATGGTTTACAGCTATTTGCGGAACATAGGGCGCGGCCCTTTTTTTTTTGTGAGTTTTCACGAGATCGGCTCCTGTGACCTCAATTCTACTCTGTTTCCCTTGAGAGTTAGCTCATTCTATTGGGACGGAGAATACGGAGGCCATGACGTTGCCCGATTCTTGCTAACAGGCTCAAAATTATTTGGTGGGTGACATTGGGCTGTTTTTAGACCTCTGGGCACAGAACAAACACCAGAAGACCATTTGTGATTCAATTACCCTAGATTCTTAATATGATGTACTTTAGTGTATTGTGGAGGGCTTCACGTACCGGAGGATCAGCAGAGTAACCTGATTGGTGTGTCATAATTAACCTCTAAATATTCTTCATTTAACACGGTCGACAGAGAAGATCAAGGCCTCCTTCCCACACTAGGACGAACTCGACAGCTTTTGGCGTGAGCTCCCGAACTATAATCCCATCGGTGTCAGTAACGCAAGCGGTGGTGCCGACCATGCTGCTGCTGCCGAGTCACTCTTTCGTAAGAAGAGTATTGCAGCGGATGCTGGCGATTCAAGCGAGATCGAAGACGGACCAGATTTTGAGCTCCTGTCTGGTCCTCACGGGAGGTCAGCATCGTCTGCGCTGTCTGTAGGCGAGGATGTGGACGAGCTGTACTCTGATTCTGAGGTGCGCAACCAGGCTGATTGATAAATATATAGTTTCTGACGTGATTCGGCATAGGCGAAACCAGTCGTAGCTGTTAAACCGCGGAACAAAAAGATCAACAAGGCCGAGAAGACCCCGGGTCGCAACGCTAAGCCTGCCAAGACTGGCGAGAAGCGTGCGTTTGACCTCACCGATCTCGACGAGGCCCATCGCCAGGACATGGCTGACTCTGCCCGGCGTCAAGACAACCGCATTGAGCTCGAGATGAAGCGTACTGAACTGGAATTAGAACGCGAGAAGAACAAGAAGCACAAGCTCGAGCTTGAGGCGGAACGGATGCGCATGGAGCGCGAGGATCGTCAGGACCGGATGCGGCGTGACGAGGAGCGGGATAATCCCTTCTTTAGCATGATGTCTGGTATGATGGGTGGAGCAAGCGGGCAGGCAAGCACTTCCTCCGCATCGATGAGCAACAGCAGCGGAACCTCGAACTACAGGTTCGATGATGATTTTTGCACTTGGAACTTGAACCCCACGCAGTAGTTACATGTTGTAGTAAAAATCATTAAATTATGGTCGCTCTCCAGCTATCCCACTTAAATACAAGTCGTCCTTGAGTTTGCGGCGTTTGCATTGGCCACGCGTCTCACGCTGACGCGTGTGGCCTATGGCCGGTCCCTCGTTCTCAGAGGGTTCGGAGTCGGACGGAATCCCAGTTGCAATCTGCTCCTCCTCCCACTCTGCATCCATCGTGTTGGATTCGGACTCAATGACCTGAATGAACGTGTGGGTTACGAGACATGTCCGGATCCATTCTAGGGCACGAAGGTGATCGGTTTCATTCTTGATCTGTTGCCGAAGTCCCCGGAGGGACTGGAAGCGGCCTTTGAGGAAGCCTACAGCATGCTCGGAGCGAATTCGGACCTAAATTTGAATCAGTAAAAGATCTTGCACAGAAGAACAGAGCACACATGTGAAACCCAATAATTGAAGGTCTTGTTCTCTGGAATATTATTTGCAGGCTTTTTGAACGGTTTAATCCACCAAGCCTCGACTGGGTAAGCTGAATCTGCCCAAATCCATTCGTTTGGTCCTATAAGTTGAGCGCGGTCCTTGCGGGTGCGAGACTCGGCGAAGGCTGTAGAGTCTTTCGTACTGCCTGTATGACCGATAACGTAGTCGACAATCCGCAGATATGGTAGGGTGATTACAGCTAATTGCAGTACCGAAGGCGTGGATCAAAAATCTCTGTTTTGGAATGTTTTCAAAGAATTCCCGATATCTCAGTCGGTTCTTCACCGATTCACATAAGAACTATATAGATTTACTCAGCTAATTCATACGCAATTAGTGATAGAAAGAAATCCATGAAAATATTGTGTATTTGGAATTTTCTGGTTTTGGGCTGTTTTCGCACCAAAAGCTGTCTAGCATCCCAAGAACATGTCCCAGCGGTCTGATATATTGGGAAGGGCAACATGTATAACTGAGGGAATTAGTGATAGATTCAGAAACATATGAGATTCCTCAATAAATACAATGTTTACAGTATCTTACAAAGCCAAAACTGGTGAATGTATCTGATGGAGCTGCAGGGACTGTAAAGTAATTTATCCCCATCTCTGGCTCTATCACTAATTTCTTCCAGTTATACATGTTGTCCTTCCTCAAATATTAGGCCACTGGAACATGTTTTCAGCATGCTAGATGGCCTTTGGTGTGAAAACAGCCCAAAACCAGAAAATTCCAAATACATAATATTTTCTTGGATTTCTTTCTATCACTAATTGCGTATGAATTAGCTGAGTAGATCTATATAGTTTTCATGTGAATCGGTGAAGAACTGACTGAGATATCAGGAATTCTTTGAAAACATTCCAAAACAGAGATTTTTGATCCGCGCCTTCGGTACTGCAATTAGCTGTAACTTCAAAGTGTCAGAGAATTGTGAAAAATCTAAGGGAGGACATACCTGCACATTCAACGAGTAGTTCGACTTGCGGTCGAAGTAAGTTTCCCCGTGGAAAGCAGGTTTCTCTGCCACGGGTACCAGTGTCCCGTCGACCAAGAGCCAACCATCCCTCCACACTGCACATGAGGCAGCCTCGACCCATTCCTTCGTCTCTTCCTTCATCTTCGCATTGGGCCAGCGGATTATCTCGTCATGGTAATCAAGGAACGCTACCATGACTAGACGTGTTGCGTTTACGACCATCCCTGCTGAAACTCCGGCCCATTGCGCAACCGACTCGACCGATGCACTGTTCCCGAAATGACCGAAGCGGAAAAGCGCAATAGCCAGCTGCTGGTCAACATGCATTTGATTGGCGCTGCCTTCGCTCAGGAAGACCCAGTGGTCTCGGATCTTTTCGACCAGTGAATCAAAGGTGGAAGGCAAGACCCGCAGATTACGGCGAAAGCGCTTCTCGTCGTCTGCTTTATAGCTCTCCAGAACGAGATGGAGCTGCGAGAGTTTGTGGACCTTGTTCGGGTTCACAACACGCGTGTTCTCGAGTCGCTGAATATGGCTACGAATAGCCTCGTAGTGCGTCTGATACAGAGTTTCCCGCTCAGAATCTGGATCCAAAGAGAAGTCCGTCCCAAGATTGGTGACAGATGCGAGAGCACCGATGGAAGACAACGAGGAGACCGAAGAGACAGAGGAGACCGAGGAGGAGTCAGAGTCTTGCTGGTCAGGTTGGTGATCATGAAGTTCATCCCCGAGTCCAAGACCAGGCAAAATTTCGGCTTCCTCCTCGGCCCAGCGCGCCTCCTGCTGCCTCTCCCGTCGTCGCCACTTCTGTAGCTTTGCAGCATATTTGTAAGCGCCACGCAAGAGTTTTTGGCGGAAGGACACATGCGGCATGGCTGCAGCTTGCCCCGAGCGACAAAGATGGCAAAGAAATGGTCAGCAAAGATACAGAGTGACCAAGATTACCCAATACTGTGACACTCCGCTGTTTTGCGACAAGGGGTTTCATGACGAACCTTTTTTTGAAGCTTTTTTGATGTTTTTTGATCCTTTTTTGATCCTTTTTTCATTCATAAAAGACTCGAAAAACAAAGTCAAAAAACGATCATAAAAGGCTCAAAAAAGCCGTCGTGAAACACCCTAGTGTGTGTCCCAGTTGCGTGTTTAACCTGTTTTTGGAGCGCGTCCGACGCACTTTTGACGCGTTTTCGACGCGTTTTCATGGTCAGCAAGAGGTGGAGTACCTTATTCATTCTAACAACGCTTTTCCGGGATATCTCAGTGCCAAAACTCCAATAGTTGTGCACCATACAAGATTTGGACTGAAAAGGTCAAATATCAAAGCTCATACAAAGACGCCGCGCAAAAGGTTCTATCAAATTGGTTAAAATGTATGCAAGCATTTTGCATCAAAGATTCAGACTGTTTTAACGAGATTTGAAGTTTCCAGGTCAGTTTCAAGGTACTGGTGGCCCCATACACTACTCAGCATCGCAAATTTTGGTTGCACAGCCACAAAAAAACGAATACCATACATTCTCATGGACATATTATGAATCTACTGTTAATTTGGTGTAGGTTGTGGTAGTACAACTCAAGGTAGCAGGTCCTACACTTGGTACAATAATAAATCAAGAAAATACAGTATTTGGCCATTAACAACGGTTCAGACCACATTGCTTAATGCCTTTTGACCTCTAAAATAGTTATACATGTGCTAGAATCCACACATAAAATCTTAAGGATCCCAGCTCATCCTATGTGTCTGTTGAACGAAATCTACCGTTTCTTTAACAAAATGACGAGGTTTCGTTTACATTTCTTTGGCTCCATCCCCATCGAGTTTAACCCCTTCTAGATTCCTCTCTTCCTTATCCTTCATCATTACGGTCCGACCCAAACCACAGTCGACAACCACAGCCTTTTAATTGAACTCCATCTCCATCTGATACGACCATTCCCACTCCTCCCATCACCTCCGGTGCTGTGAAGCTGCGGAAATTAACGCGAATTAGGACAGTCGGGCTGAAATGACGTGCCTCGTGTGTCCATTAATTAATTAAGTGTTCTTGAATATTTTGCTCTATATGACCATTCTCCTTCTGGTTTTCTTCTGCTCTTCCTCTTTCATTAACCCCTTCTAGCCTCAGGTTTCTGTGCTTCTTCACCACTGTCTTTTCATTTTCAGCGGAACAGCTGCCCTGTGGGCAGCCTTTTCCTGAAAGGACGCAGTTGCTGCCGCCTACAGCGCAGCTCCATTTGTTTTTTTATGATGCCGGTGGGCCACGTAGTCCGGCCGACCGTGGAATTACTATTAACCGTTCTTTAACGACTCGATCGTCTGACGGTGTAATTGCTAGCTGTATCCCCTTTGCCTTTCCCTCTCTTCTCGTTGCGCAAGCCTGCTTTCCAGTCCCATTTGGATACCCATGGCCTTCGAGCACAATTGCTCAGGTGACCACATGCCACTCCATCCAGTGAAACCGGAGCGGATTTCTCACCGCGCCGCTCGATCTTCCTCACTGCGGCCGAATCACCACGGTGTAGATAAAAGAACCGGTAACCTCACCCCTTCATTTACTCCCTTTTCCGCTCCCTGTGATTTTTCGCGCCCTGGCCCGCAATCTTCTGGCTTGCTTCCACTGCCCAGTGGCACTTTACTGCGACCATTCTGCTCTTATACTCTCAGATCCAACAATCTCTGTATCGCGTGGTCCCGCTGCAAAATCCGAATTGTTTTCCTTGCAATCCGCTCGTCCTGTGTTCAAGGCCATAGAAGTTCTACATTTTGCAAGATGATGCCCACACAACAGTCCTGAATGTGTACACAATCATCCACGGGCTTTATTCAGTCCATCCGCTTGGCAGGCACAATTGAATTCGGTGTCACAGTACATTCTGATGCAGTGCTCTCGGGCTTGCTCCTTCATTGGCGTCCCATCATGTTTAACCCCATCACCATCCATCACGTTGAGTCACGGGAGATTTTCAAGACGTGCTTTCCGCTGAGTTGCTCACTCGGATCTCGACTTCCTGCTTTCTAGGTTTGTCCCGGCCTATTTTCGCTTCGCTGACTTTTCCTGCCCCACGAGACGATTTCCCGCCCATCTTAAAAGGTTCAACCTGTGTTACATGTATGATACAAATTTCTTTTGATTTTTTTCGCAACTACGCTGATCGAGATCAGGCAATTCTTTGCTTCCCATCCTCAAGTATCTGTCACAACATTGTATTCCTTATATTTAATTTATTTTCACCTTTCACCTCTGTTTACCGGAGCGAAGCGGAGGTCCATCTTGTTAATCCTGAAGAAAATTACACCTTTGATGGAAAAAATTGATACATCTCTAATTTTCACACAAATCAACAAGATGGGCCAGTTCTTTCTGTCATGTGGAATCAGGGGATACCGTATGGAAGCCTGGTTTTCCCACCACAACCCCATTGTTCCTGAGGAACACAGTGGGCGGTCACCTTTTGTGATGCTGAGTAGATGACCTGAATTTTACTATTTTCCTGTGATCATTTCCATTAATAATTGCGTATGAATCAAAACAAGAAAACGCGCCATCTTTGGCCTCAATCCGTGTAGAATTGAGCGAGATATGAGCCATTCTTTCCAAAGGATCAAAAATTGAAAAAAAAAAAATGATGTGCGCCTTCGGTACTGCAATTAGCTGTCATGAGGGACCCATTATTTGATTTGATTTCTTCTTGTACTGAGGTTTTACTTGTACTTCCTACCTGCGGGATGCATTAGAATAAGTATTTACTGACCTGCCAACTGTCAAACGTCGGCCGCACGGCATGTCACAACTACAATTACCATCGTGAAACGGGATGGCGGCCCACGTTTAAGTCTCGTTTTGGCAGCTCAGGCAGGCGAGCTTGCGAGCAGTCTGAGTGAGAGGCAAGGTAGCAAAGGAGGGATCAGACTAGACTCAGGGCATCTAATCTACACAATTAGATGCCATCAGATCCGCACAGCCGCTACTCGGCTCTTTGTCTACCTCTTCGTAGGTGGACGTCTCCCTGTTCGTGCCTCCACGCATCTTTTTCGACCCCGCCCTTCCACAGTCCCTTTTCTTTCAGGGTTTTTTCGCTCGCTTATGCTCACGTGCGGCTTCGGGTCTCATCTTGAGTCCCCTAGTGCCTTTGTGTACGGGTTCGGCCAAGGGGGTTCGGGCCGGTCAAGCCGGGGACCGGGGGCAGGTAGGTAGGGTCGGCCGTGAGGCCCGAAAAAAAAATTGCGCATCCCCATCAAAGTTTCCCGGAACTGGCGCAAATGAGCTCAGATGAGTTCAAAATGTACTCAGTCTATGGTCCCTTGCTTCCAGGCATCCTCCACCTTCATCACTATTGTTTCCTTCTATGGTAGGATGAACTGGATCAGCTTCTGCCATTTATCGCAATCAATGTTGGTCATGTTTGGCAATGGTGTCCCTTACATTAGTGGAATAAATTATGTACATGAGTGGCCCAAGGGTTCAAAGATGCATCCTTGATAGCTTTACATGTTGAGAAACAGGCTCAAGTATAGATTGAACCTGTTCTCTCACCGTCAACCACCAGGTCACGCGGAGAATTACCCGATTTAGACGTCACGTGGGAGGTGGGGTCGACGAGAGGGTCATTATGAGAAAAACGGTGTCAGGTGTTTTATTGTCGGATTCAAACCCCCTTGGGTTCGGCCCGTCTCCGCCCGCTTCGGCTTTTCCCACAGACCCTGTTTCTCCCGAAAGCCGAGCGGCCGAGACCGCCTTCCCCGTACACACCCACACAGTCTTCAGGGCGTTAGGCGCCCGCACTCTAGGCACTTTAGCGCCGTCTTCGATATATCACTCGGCGCTTAGCGCCTTTCTCTCTCCTCTCTCCTCTCTAGTCACCTACTCCTGACGGCAGACTACCTTGCAACCCAATCGGGTTAAACTTGACAGCAATGGCTGGATGGAAATGGTTACGAGAGGTGCTGCTCGGGCCACGCTTGGCCTCCGGCTGCTCGTCGTCTGAGTCAGAGTCCGGAACTTCGACCACAGTGACCTTTGGTGGTGCAGAAGGCGGCAATTGTTTTGCCTTTTTCGCCTTCTTCTTGGGCCGACTCTGTGTCGATTCAGAATTGAACCTGGCGCATGAATTAATGACAGACCTTGGAACCCTCGTCGGCACTCCCTTCACCGTCTATAACGACGCGTCGACGCTTACCACTCCCCTGGAGGACATCGGGCTTCAGCATATAAAATCTTCTACGGAACGAGACCACCTCCGGCGTAGGGGGCCTCTCGATCTCCATAAAGTCGAATTCATCGTCCGCCTCTTCAGAGCACGCACGGGGACGTCTGAAGGGATACGACGAGTCCGAGTCATCCCCAGCCTCATGTGAATTGTTACCACCACGCCTTTTCTTGGAAGGCTTGGATTTTGATTTTGTTGTAGTCGAGGCCCGGAAGAGCTCTGAGGCCTGCGTTAAGATTTATCAATACCAAAAGAATGCTTGCTCACGATCCATCCTCTGTTCATAGCCTGGTTCCCTGACGAAGCTTGGTCTGGAGTTCGCATCTGTGCGCGCGGATGGCTCGTGTGCCTGGGCTCTAGCTGATGATCCACCGGATTTCGCTGGTCGTTTTTCTGAGTTACTGCCGCTGCTGCTGATCTATATGAGCAACAATTCACGGATACAAAATAATGTACCGCGCACCAGAGATGCTCCAACTTATCAGCAACCCTTGTCAATTTCGGTTCTGCAAGATCAAACGGAACTTGGGCCGACTCCCAGTGAATCGAGTTGAGGTATTCTACGACACATGCCATGCCAAAATCCCCGCGCCGAATATTTTCAAGGCGACCATCAGGCCCGCGAGTATCCTCACCAAACAGAATGTCAAATCGGCGATTGAAAGTGGACGCCACGGTGCGGTCAGGGTGTTCTAGGCGGGTGATGATGCGATGAATATCATCGTCAGCTGGGGCCTCTGGGACAGTTTCTGGAAGTAACGATGAAAGCTTTCTGATTTTTCTGATTAAATCAAGAATCGGTTTCGCTGCGAGCAATAAGTTGACGCGGATTCTTATACGACGTGGGAATGGTCAAACGCACCAGCAAGAACACTTTGATGTACGGCACTGGGTGCTTCGCTGTTCGCGCCGTCAGTCAGCCGGGAGGACACCTGGCGATTACGCGGAGGGCGAACACTCATTTTGCGAAAGTGGGAGACGCCTCGAGTGATGTAAAAAGTCACAGCTTTTTAAACAGGTCCTGGTGGTCCGTGCGAGGCCCGGCACATGATATTGAAAGCATTGGGAGGAGCTTTGTGGCAGACGAGACGGTCGGACTCCGATTCGGAGACGAGTAGCGGAATTAGCAGGTGATAAATATCCACGCCACATCAGCAAAAGCTGGGCCTGCTATGTAGTGCTCTGTAGCCCTACGTAGCTACTGTAGCTCCGTAGCGACTGTAGCGAAGGTCCCCTTCTCCGGAGCAATGTGTAATTGATCTGTAGTTTGTTGATCTTACGTAGATCCCCTGTAGATCCGCGGTTTTCTGTAGAAATCTGTAGTTCTCCGTAGTTTGGCGGCCTATATATATCCATTACGACCCGCCAATATCCACGGCTCTTTACCGGTCACTGCTCTTTCCCAATTTGTGATGAATGAACAAAATAGCATTTCCAAACGATTTATTAGTTCAATCTAAGGCGCATCTCCTTTGCACCCACTGCCCTTCTGCCAGTCTTTTTCTTCCCCTGGAACCCAGCCTTCCTAGCCCAAAAATCCCACTCGTCATTGGTCTTGTCCCAAAGATCCGGGTAGGTCTCGAGTTCGTCGAGGAGTTCCAAACCTCTGAGATAATAGCCCTGGTAATAGGCTTCACGCAACTGACCAGTGACAAATACGCCAGTGCGCCACTCCTCGAGCGTCTGCCTAAACTGTAAAAAATATCAGAATCTAGAATGAAGAGAGATCCAGACAATTACGAAGATCATGATTGCGATTATAAACTTGGGTCGGTATTTCTGGAATTCTTCAGGGAATTCTTGACCCAAGGGGCGACGTCCCATTGAAAGGATGCTTTGAGCTAGCCTTTCGAACGCCGGATGCATTAGATTATTCGGTCGTCCCTGCAGAAGCAATTTAGTCCGTGTAAGTCATTGGTTTTAAAAGATACCTGGGCATCTACGCCATGTTCGTGGTAGGTGGATCCATCTAACAACTTCTCCACATTAGAATTCACCTTCTCTGTCCACTCGTCGCGTCCGCGGTATTGGGCTTGGTCTGGGAAGATGGCAGCACGGTATTCGGTCTTGAGTATCTCCCGAGCCAGCTCCTTGCATCGATTTCGAAAGGTCGCCACGAAATTCCAAATCTGAGGTGGATGTAGAAGCGCTGAGAGAAGAACTGGACACTCACTAGTTCAACCATGTCGTCTGAGTTTGTTAAATGCTTCTTATATTCTAGTGTTGAGAATTGAAGTTAAAAAAAAAAGTATAACGTAGCGAAGGACACTTACTCTTCTCGAGGGGGATCCCCAGTTTATCGACGACATAGAGCATGGCGTCGTGCAGGAAGCTGCTGATCTGCACGCTCTTGAACTCATCCCGTTCTGGGAAAAGATTCTGAAGGAGGAGGTAGATGTAGACCAGGTCCTTGGCACGAGCAAACACTTTCTTCCACGATGCAGGGTAAAAACCCTCCTGCCTCGGATTAGTGCACACCTTTCCCGAAGAGCGCTTCCTCTTCTTTTGAGCGCCTTCGTCGTTATCATTGCCGCTGTCGCTGTCGCGGTCGCTGTCACTCTCCTGGCGGTCGTCGCGAAGGTCTCGGCGTTCACGGTCGTGGTGGCGGTTGTCGAAGGCTGGCTCTGAATTTTCCTGTAGCTGCCGGTGTCGTTCTAAACGGTCTCGAGTCGGTGGAAGGGTTGGCCTGTTAACTTGACGATGTCTGTCCAGAAGCACGTAGGAATCCGCTGAGAAATCTTTAGTAAGACCTTCGCCTTCAAAATAAATCATACCTGCACTTCTTTCGTCCATGCGGATACCTAGATTTTTACGATTAATTAACGGGGATCTGGACAGAGTCAGTTCACTCACCAGATGCATGGGACTCTTGTCTTCTCCAACCTGTGCATGTGTAAGTAAGTAAACATAGTGAATGGAAAAAACTTGGAGTTGACTTGCCATCTGTAGAACCTGAGCCTCCTGGATGATAAATTAGAGTGTATCACGAGGAGAAGGGAATTACTTGCCCTGATGAGCTCCTCTTGCAAACTGACCGCCCTGTACGTGCTCTTTTCCACCTCGACGTTCAGCTCCATCTCGACTTCTACCACCTCCGGATGACCCTGTTATGATTTGTGAGGTCAAGTCATACGACTAGCCAAAACTTACCATACACGTTCCTATTATCCGCTTCTTCTGGGATCAGGATCATGAGTTGAGAAGATTTCTGGTGGCAGTACAACAACTTACCTTGTCGCTGTTCGGGACGGTGCCCATGTTCACGGTCCTGTCCTCGGTGAGGTTGGCTGTAGTTTCTAAAACTTCCTATTGCAACCTGTGAGGCCATGTCGCATGATTAATCAAGACTCACCATATCCATCTCCGCCGGGGTGGTCAACTGGGATTATGAATGAGAAAGGTTCTAGGAAGCAGTACGACAACTTACGTTGTCGATCTGGTACATAGGACCCACCGACCTCATCTCTTACTCTGTAGCCATCTGAAAGTACGTGTTAAAGGATTCCCGGTAGCAGCACAACGACTTACCTGGACGATCCTGCCATCCACGTTCAAGCGACTGCGAGGATTCTCCGGAATATGGTGCTGTTTTGATTTGTGAACCCAGGTTGCACGATTAGCCAAGACTTACTGTGTTCCTCTCTTGCACCGTATTCGTCTGGGAACGCAAGTCAGAAGGATTTTAGGTAGCGGTACAACATACCTTGCCGATCCTGCCTTCCCTGTTGCGACGGTTGGCTTCGTACTTCGAAATGTGACGCTACTTTGATTTGTGAGCCCGGGCCGCATGATTAGCCCAGACTTACCTGGTTCTTCTGCGATTACGGGTCAGAAAGATCCTAAGCAACAGTACAATTGCTTACCACGTCCACGATGATCACGCTCTTGACGCCACTCCGGCTCCTGTTGCTGGCGATATGGAGGAAGTGAGGACGGCGATCCTGTAAAGATTTGTCAAGTGCCGTTGCCCGCTAAGGAAGGACTCACCATATCTACGCCCCGAAGATTCACGACCTGAGATTGTGGATTAGAAAATTCCAGGCTGCAACAACACAATCACTCACTTTGCTCATCGTCCTGGTGTGTTAGTCGCCTCAACCATGCCGCATCGAGGTCTTCCTGCACCTTGTCTCGCCCCCGCTGCTCCTCGCCTCGTTCCCGCTGCTCCTTGCCTCGTCCCCGCTGCTCCTTGCCTCGTCCCCGCTGCTCCTCGCCTCGTCCCCGCTGCTCCTCGCCTTGTCCCCGCTGCTCCTCGCCTCGTCCCCGCTGCTCCTCGCCTCGCCGCCGCTGCTCCTCGCCTCGCCGCCACTGCTCCTCGCCTCGCCGCCACTGCTCCTCGCCTCGCCGCCGCTGCTCCTCGCCTCGCCGCCACTGCTCCTCGCCTCGCCGCCACTGCTCCTCGTCTCGCCGACGCTGCTCCTCGTCTCGCCGACGCTTCTCCTCGTCCCGTCGACGCTTCTCCTCGTCCCGCCGACGCTTCTCCTCGTCCCGCCGACGCTTCTCCTCGTCCCGCCGACGCTTCTCCTCGTCCCGCCGACGCTTCTCCTCGTCCCGCCGACGCTTCTCCTCGTCCCGCCGACGCTTCTCCTCGTCCCGCCGACGCTTCTCCTCGTCCCGCAGACGCTCCTCGTCTCGCAGCTGCCGCTGCCGTTCATATCCTTGTTGACGTCGCTCTTGTTTCTGACGTTCCTCCAGTGAAATGGCATCGTGAAGAGCTCCATCCCCATCCTGATCTTCGTGGCCTGAGGGATAGTCGTGATCCTGCCCCATGTCTTCATACACGATCTCCTTCCCTTTTCCCTTGTCTACCCAAACAATGTAAGCAGCAAAATGATAATATATATCAATTACCTTTACGAGACATTGACTCAGCAGGCTAAACGTCCGGTTAATAGATGTTTAGAGACAAGGAGGTTTGAGGCTCACTGGAAAATTGTCCTCGTCCTAAGGAATGATCAATACTGGAAACCTGATTATCCAAAGCAGGTTTACATACCTCAGATATCACCTGCGGGTGGTGGGTGTTACGGCGAGAAGGAGGCGGTTGGTGGTCTTCATCCTCGTCGTGGTCCTCGTCCTCGTCCTCGTCGTTGTCGTTGTCGCTGTCGTCAGGCGGATGTTGGATGGGCCGGTGTTGGATAGGCTGGTGTTGGACGGGCTGGTGTTGGACGGGCGGCTGTTGAACAGACGGGTGTTGGGTTTCGGAACTTAGCGGTCGCCTAAGAGTTTGGAGCGCAGAATTATAATTGATGGGTTCTGCGTGAGATGATTGAGGGGGGTCTTCGGGAGTGCGTGGCCTCAGTTGATACTGGTGGAAATACAAGTCAATAAGCGGTTGCAATGAAGGGGAAACAACGTACAAGATAAGGAGAAGCTGGTGTTTGTGTAGGGGGACATGATTGCAAATCCCCAGATTCAAGTCGCAGCTTTAGAGGTGAGTCCGGAAATGCCTGCCAAAGGAATTCAGAGAAGAATAGATAAGATGAATTATCGGCTCACGGGTGAAGGATTTGCGGCTACTTTGCGGCTTTGTTGCTTCTTTTTCGCAGGCGCAGCTGGGTTCTCCGGCTCTCCGTCTAGGCATTCTTGTGCGCCTTTCTTCTTTGGTGGTGGGTTATACTGTATGGAGCGGGCCTCCCGTTCCCACCGATCCAATGTTCCGGTGCCAGCGTTAGATCGGGAAATGCGTGGTGAGCGTGGTAGGTTTTCTGAGACATGCAATGTGAGAACACAGAGTCATGTGCGTGGTCCTGACCTTTATCTTTCTTTGAGGTGCCCATGTCCCATGTCCGAAAGACAGCGAAGGTATGAAAGAAAGACAAAAGCAAGAATGTGTTGATGTTCAACAACTGTCATGTGACGATCACGTGAACGCGCGCTGAATGTTTTCGCTTTTCGGATCCCTCCCTTGTCCCTCCCCCTCGCGGAGGATCTCGCGGTGGACATGTTATGATAATGACACATATCTGTATACTCACTGCTTAGAGCAAATGCATTCATTTTGTATATTATCTTCGGGTCAATTAATAGACCTCCTCTAAGCTGGGACCGTCCTCCGACGCGCTGGGGAAGCGGCCAAGTGGCGCACCACCAGGGAACCCTGCATGCTCGTTGATGTTTCGGAAAAAGTTCAGGCCGAGATGGTGCCGGCGTCCTTGGGGGGCCTGGCGCTGGGAGTCGTTGAGGTACGCGGGGACGGTAACGACAGCGTTGTTGAGGGTCGTGGCCAAGATATGACTCGCGGTCTCCTTACCTTGAACAACTGGAGAAAAAATATTCAAGACGTGAACCCACCTAGGGAACAAATCACATACAATTTCTTTTTTCTCGGCGCAGTACTCCACGCGGATGTACAGCTTGCTGCTCTTGCTGAAGATGTGAAGGGGGAGTGCCTCATGGACCTCGGCGTCGTTGAACTTGCATCCGATGAGCCGCTTGGCATAGAACTCCCTACAATATCAAGTCAATATCAAGTCAGTATGTGACACATCAATAAAAAACGCCAGGAGGAAATGTCCGTGTTAAACGGGTTCTTCACGACTTGATTTTTTGGGTGGGCTTCCCTGATGAGACACTCATTATCGATGAGACATACGAGGGGTGGTGAGGTTACCCTGTGTTGGGATGATCTCAACACGATCGTTTTGTCGGACACTAATGCAGCCATTGAAGGAAAAAAGTCAGTTAAAGCAACGTAGAGGACAGACGAGGACATACGAGTGGTGTTGCACGAGTGTGATGCAGGTCCTGTAGGCTTCGTGTAGCTGAAGAGGAAATCGCGAGTGCGCAGTCCGTAGACGCAGCGCTCGCGAGGTAGAGGTCGGGGGCCGCCGACTCAGCCGCCCGCACGAGTGTGATGCGGGTCCTGTAGGCTTCGTGTAGCTGAAGAGGAAATCGCGAGTGCGCAGTCCATAGACACAGCGCTCGCGAGGTAGAGGTCGGGGGCCGCAGACTCAGCCGCCCGCACGAGTGTGATGCGGGTCCTGTAGGCTTCGTGCAGCTGAAGAGGAACTCGTGAGTGCGCAGTCCGTAGATGCAGCGCTCGCGAGGTAGAGGTCGGGGGCGCCGACTCAGCCGCCCGCCGCCGTTCTGGACCAGGAGGTGTGTGACCTACCCCTGGGGCGTCTGCCATGGAGCAGTTATACGCGTGCTCAGGCTGTCAGGGGGTGCGTAAGGGGTGCTCCTTCAGTGTGGATCTCGGTCTTCGTAGAACTAGCAAGATTATACAACGAATTATTTACAAGAATAGATGTGAAATATTGTTACTTCAGAAATACACTGGCGGCCCCATATCGTCCTCATCGTAGTCTTTCTCCCAATCCATGGGATCCTCGACCTTGCCGTCCTCCAAATCCTCCACAAGTACGCTCGAGCTGCTTGCCACAGGTTGCACGCTATCCATTGCCATGGACTGCTCGGAAGAAGCCAGCGCCTCCTGCCCTGAAGACACCTCCAACGCGACCAGCGTTAGCTCCAGGGGCACGAGGGAAATTTCCATCGTCGCGACAGTTCCCGTACCCGTGGTCGCAGAAGACTGCACTCTGGCCGCGGCCTCACGGGCTTCACGTGCCGCCTTTGCTTTCTTCTTCTTCTGCTCGTTCCTCCCTGACCGCACGCCTCGCTTCTTCTTTTTCTCCTGTTCGTCCTGTTCGTCCTGCAGCAGCGAGCTACGATCGATGCCGTCGTAGTCGCGCTTCTGGCTGCGCAGCGGGAAATTCAGGCGGCTCTGCAGCAAAGGGGCGTCTAGTCGGGCGGACAGTGGAGGATCCGTCAGCCGCTCTGCTAATGGTCTCGAGGGTGCCGCGATTCGATCTTGGAGCCTCATGGCTCGAGGCGCGGTTGGCGGTTGGCGGCGTGGCGGGGAATCGGGAAGCCTCAGCGGTGGCGAGGGCGACGGGCGCACGGAGACTGGCGGAGGTGGCGTCGGGGATGGTGATGGCGGGAGGGGCATCATTGTCAGATGTGACATCCTCGTAGTGGGCACCAGGAGATCCGGGGGCGGCGACGGAGAAGGCGAGCGCTGGGCGAGTAGGAAGTGTGGAATTCTTACAGTCGCCAGGAAGGATTGCATGACTTCCGGGTCCAAGGTCATTGTCTCGAGGACCGGGATCTCACGTCCGAGAGAAGAAGGTGGCGGCTCAGTTCGTGGGGCGGCAGCGCCGCTAGGCGCGCTTGTCACGACTGAATCCTGCACGTAGGGAACAAAAAGTGGCGGTTCATCTCTGGAGGCAGCTGCACCGCTAGGCGCGCTTGCCCCGAGAGAACCCTGCACGTACGGAGGGGGTGGCCCTACGTCTAATGCTCCCTCCTCTTCTACTTCCGGTGTCCACACGTCCGTCGTATACCCAGTCGCCTCGTCGAAGTCCGCATTTGCTCGATACTCCACTCGGATATCGGGCCCCAGCGAAAACAATCCTCCGAGCGCGCGTTGACCTGCCGCAGCGTCTTCCATCCGCAGCCACATCAACCTCCTGGCGTGGACAATAGCCAGAGGGCGAACCCCGCTTCGGTGCAGCGCGTCGTGAGCTAACGCGTGGAATCCGATGGCGCTCATATTCTCGTCCAGTCCGTCCACCACTACCACATTCGTAACCGTAGGCGCGGGTGCGACGTCGCCGAGGTCCATCCCTTGATCCGAGTCGTCCTCATCGCTTGTGTCGGCGGCCTTGCCCTTCCCCTTTCCTTTCCTCGTGTCGCCGCTCTTTTTATTCGATGGTCCGCACCCGGGCGCCCAAGGCAGCCTCGTGGGCGGAGGAGTGCGCGCATGCTTCCCAGCGTCTCCTCGAGCTGGAGCTTGGGTCCGGTACATCCAGTGGGACGCGTGCTGCGGCCTCGCGATCTCCCCGTCCATGATGTCGAAGGGATACCGGGGGACAGGGGCCCCGAACACATTGTCGTCGAGGACTCCTTCCTCGGCGGAGTAGCGTCCACAGTGTAGACGCCGCCCGTTTTCGCGGTCGTACCACACCGAGGATCCCTTGATCCTCACCTTGGTGCCGTGGTACATCCAGACCGGCTTGTCGTTGTACTCGTCGAGCTCGTACCGACCCCCACTAATCTTCCCAGTCTTAGCCACGGGCGGGGGCACTACCCATTCTACTTGGGACTTGTCTACCTGTTTGCACAGAAGTTCCGGCGGTAGGTATTTGTTACGCTCGGCGTCGGGAGCGGAGGGCACATAGGGCGGAGGTACTGCGCGCGGCGGGGAGCTCGGAAGAGTCGACGAGGCACCTGGGGGAGCGGGAGGTGGTGGAGGAGATTGGGGCGGCGGGGAACTCAGAGGGGATGATGGAGCCGCTTGCGGGACGTATGGCGGTTCCCATGCCGGTGGGGAGGGCGAACTCCCAGCGGAGTCGTCGGAGTCGCTGCCCGCTATGTAACGGTTGGTACCCGTCGGCACCATCCGCGCAGTGGGAGGAGGCGGTTCTGGGGGGCTGAGCATCGAGCAATACAAGGACGCGGATCGCACAGCGTTGGCTTGTCTGGAAGAACAAGCAACAAACGCGCGGCCATCCTGCTGCAGGAATGGCGCCTCGAGCGCACCGCGGGCACCTACCTCGTACACGCTGAGGTGGACGAGGCCGGTAACTTCGGTGCCATCCAGGAAGTTGTGGTATGTGGCCGGGCGGGGTGTAATCGCGGTTAGCGCGTAGCCCTGGCAAGGGAACTCGTGAATCACTCAACAAGGCACCCTTGACAGCAGGTAGAGGAGGTATACTTCCTCGGCAGCACCATTGATCCAGACTCCTATGAACTGGTCGGACGCGTTTCTCGCGTGTGCCTTTAACGCCCTCAGCCCCCAGGTGCGCATCGGTCTCCGTGCCCTTTCCATGGCAATCCAAGCCTCCTTCTCCCTCAATCCCCACTGCAGCGCCACTCCGTAGTCCAAAGCGTCACTCCAAAGCTCCATTCGTCTCAACTGCCAAATGCGCTCCTCTGTCGCGTAAGTGGGTCGACAGTCCCACACCTGGAGCTCGTTGACCAAGCGCAGCTGCTTCATGTCGAGGTCTAAGCGGCGCAGCAAGGTCAACAAACACTCCAAGAAGGCCGGAATGAAGCTGTCATGAGTAAGACGATCCTGCTTGCAAATCCACACGTCGGGAAGAGGGCGATACGCGTCGTAAGCGGGGTCCTCGCGCGTAACTTGTAACGGACGCCGCATATACGGCCAGTGCGTACGCCCGGGGCTGAAGTATTGCGGGACATACAGGCAATTGAACTTGCTTGTGTGTCCGTTGAAACGCCTCTGGATGGCATTTTCGTGGATGCCCGGCATCAGTTCCTCTCGGCGCTCGCCCGGGAAGAAGGGCAGCTGCCTCGAGTTTGGAGACCATAATTCGAAAAGCCTATTCCCTAGGCACACGAACCGCCCCGATACTGCAGGTAGGGCCCACAAGTCGAACGAAAGCCCACTAAACACGTGCGGTTCGTCGTTATAGCCAGCAGCGCTCGGGATCCTTGCAGATCCGTGGCGCGCTCGGCTTTCCTGCCCGGTGTTGTGGCTGGACGACATGGTGGTAGCGAAGTTGAGAGAAAGTGGACTTAGAAAAAAAAGAGCGAAATGTCAAAACGACCTGACTCAGCACATGAAGTCCCACGCGCAGCCACTGATGGTGGCTGAGTCGATCCGCCGAGCCCTGCAGTCGAATTCTGAGTCCCAGCGACATAGTAGCTACAGAGTCAGCGTGTCTTCCTTATACTACCGTAAAGTGTCGTTCCACTCGCGCGTCTTACAAGACGACTCTTGTTCGCTGCAAGCCCAGCAGCAAGTCCATTTCCATGTTGCGCACAACGTAAATTGAAGCAGCGCCCTCCTTGGATTCCATGTACAGGGGCATTTCACATATCCCGACAGGTAAGATGGTATAACTTCATCCAGATGCCTTCCTGCAGTTTCGCGAGACCAGGTACCGAGGCCCAGAATTCGGACATAAGAGTAATATCGGCGCCAGAATCCAGGCGGCCTCTAATAACTCCATGCTCGAGTGATCCCACCCTGACCTTGATGTGCAGTGCTCGAGCACGTCCGGAAGTTGCCTCACTTTGCATTGTAGATGGTGGCCCCGTTTTTAGAGATAGAGGTAGGCAGTTCCGCTACGTAGGCAGTTTTCCGACGCAGTCTTGGAGGCAAGACCGGGGGATCCTTGCTTTTCACTGCTCCCCCCTTGTCATGCGTCTCGAAGGGGTGCGTCTCGGAGGGCTTCGTGAACGCCTCGCAACGGGGGCGGTTCCTGTTCATTCCCTAGTGCCACAGATGAACAGCCTTATCGACGGTAGACGCGTCCACTACAAACGCCCTCCTTAGATTCCGCCGGAGAGGAAGGGTCGTCAGCAGCAGCCGTAGACTTAACGTCAGGCGCTTCCTCAACGACAGGGGCTCCTCCCCATTCTTAGGGTTTGCATTCGAGCAAGCACGAGAAGATTCCACTTTGACAATGAAAGCTACATACACCAGTCTTTCCTTCTCTTCTTCGGTGAGGCCAAGTGCTAGTGCGGTCCCAAGCAACATGTTTAGGGCTGGTGCAGATGTAGCATTCGCCGTTAGGAGGACGCGCGCTGACTCGAGAGTCGTCGCGGCGGAACTCGTAACCGTTTATGATCTTACAACATTTGTCGGCGGCCATAGCGGACTTGACCGGTTCCTTCTGTCTCTCTCTTCCTCCTCCGACTCGCTCCCAAGGTGCTCCAGGACCATATCGGCCGCCTTCGCAGATCGGGGGTGGAAGCGTACTCTAGGAGCCGCGCCCGCAGAGGGTGCGCTGCCCAGGGTAGTTTCCACTTTGTTTTCTAGTCGATAGGAAGAGAGGAGGCTGGCACAATTGTGTTTAACGTAGGTCATGAGTGCCTCGTCAATGGATGGACAGGTTCGCTCGGTACCACGCTACGGGCTGATTGCGAGGGATACGCCCGACAACCCGCGGTCCGTCGTCCACGTCTGAGAAGATGAAGGAATGGTATTGAATCCTTCTCTGGAAGAACTCTTCCTGTTCGTTGTCTGTGCATCCCTTCTGCCTGAAACCGGTCTGCCAGCCACTTCGCCGTAAGGAACTGGCGTCGCAGCGCGTCTAGGAGATGATTCCAATCACGGGAGTAACTGGTCCTCGATTCCGGGGAGAGAAGTGTCCACCAGCTTCTCGAAAGTTCGTTAGTCTCCACTCGGAATGCGGAATCCCCGAGCCCAGGGCGCTTCCACGCTAGCGTGGCATGCAGCCCTCGGGCGGGTTCGTGGAGACTCGCCTCTCTCTATTCCTGTCCCACTCGGCGGAACTCCCGAGCCCTGGGCGCTTCCACGCTAGCGTGGCATGCAGCCCTCGGGCGGGTTCGTGGAGAGACGCCTCTCACCGCTGTAGGCTTGTTATACGAGGATAATGTGAAGAAAGGTGAGAGAAAAGAAGAAAGACGTTGACATTTCGATCCAGGTGGCGGTGGGGATTACGACAACGGCAGGTGTTCTTGAGGCTCTTGGCTTACTGAACAGCATTCGAAAGGGATAGGGAGGTGAAGGACAGGGCCAGTAGGTGTAGTATCCCAGCAAGACATCGACAAGGAAGTGTTACTTGCTGTGGCTCCTTCATTCCTGTCCCACTCGGAATTCCCGAGCCCAGGGCACTTCCACGCTAGCGTAGCTTGCAGCCCTCGGGCGGGTTCGTGGAGACTCGCCTCTCTCCATTCGTGTCCCACTCGGCGGAATTCCCGAGCCCAGGGTGCTTCCACACTAGCGTGGCATGCAGCCCTCAGGCGGATTCGTGGAGAGATGCCTCTCACCGCTGTAGGCTTGTTATACGAGGATAATGTGAAGAAAGGTGAGAGAAAAGAAGAAAGACGTCGACATTTCGATCCAGGTGGCGGCGAGGATTACGACAACGGCAGGTGTTCTTGAGGCTCTTGGCTTACTGAATAGCATTCGAAAGGGATAGGGAGGTGAAGGATAGGGCCAGTAGGTGTAGTATCCCAGCAAGACATCGACAAGGAAGTGTTACTTGCTGTGGCTCCTCCATTCCAGTCCCACTCGGAATTCCCGAGCCCAGGGCGCTTCCACGCTAGCGTGGCATGCAGCCCTCGGGCGGGTTCGTGGAGACTCGCCTCTCTCCATTCCTGTCCCACTCGGAATTCCCGAGCCCAGGGCGCTTCCACGCTAGCGTGGCATGCAGCCCTCGGGCGGGTTCGTGGAGACGCCTCTCACCGGAGCCCAGGGCGCTTCCACTCTAGTGTGGCATGCAGCCCTGGGGCGGGTTCATGGAGAAACACCTCTCACCGCTGTATCTTCTTTTCTGTCCCACCCAAAGCGCGGAATTGTCGAGCCCAGGGCGCTTCCACGCTAGCGTGGCATGCAGCCCTCGGGCGGGTTCGTGGAGAGACGCCACACTACACCAAGGTGAGTGGACTTGAAGAGTTGCGTGTGAGCCTCGAGCTCGAGGCGTGACTCCGATCAAATCGGTTGACCGGAATTTCCCGAGCAGCCTCACTTACAAGCACGCGAAATTCAAAGCCAGGTGCTCTTTAATCTAGTAGCCAAATGATAACGGCAATTCGCCCCAAAAAACAGGATAGTATTTACTGTTCTAACGCGTAGAAGAATTCTTTATTAAACCAACGTGAAAGCCAAAAGTTGTCCGCAAAATCCAAACTCGTCTCTGTCGTGAGGCACCTCTCTGCCGCCTTCCCGAACCTAGGGGTGAGCTCAACTGGCGTCCAAAGTCTGTCCAGTAGAATGATATCCCCCTGGATAGTATCGTCTTCTCTTCTTGCTCTCTTGACAGGATACATCAGGCTGGCTGGATCGCGATTCCCTGTATCGAACCGTTGAACGTAGGCCAGAAACCCGCTGGTTCCTGCTGGCTGATGATTTGACGAGGGGACCACTCGGAATATCAGACGGAGTTGGCAAATGGTATGGCCTTGTGTCGATTGAGTAGGATCTTGAAGCTTGAAGGGAACTCTAAGACACACCTTTGAGCCCGCTGTGAGGCCATTTTTGCTCCAAATCAGTATTGACCAACACTGTGTCTGCCCGGCCACATTTCCATTTACTATCCGGAGGAGCGGCGTTCACAGTCTCGGCAACGAGTATCTTACTCGAGTGGTGGAAAGATTTATTTTGAATTCGAACCTTGTCCCAAAATTGAATCTTCTCAAATGGCAGCTGGTAATCTTGCAGAGTTGGTCGCCTTCCCCCGATTACAAGTCGACCATCATGGGGTCGCGACAGGTACCCTGCTAGCGTGCACCGCAGATCTGGGAGCCGAAATCTGGTAGCAGCGGCGTCTACCGTGATCTGCGGTCCCACAGGGTCCCGGTTCAAATGGAAGGCGGTATTGTTCTCAAAAGATGTGAAGGTTCTGAAGGGGATGGGAGCGTTGGGGAATCTTCCTTTAGCCAGCAAAGAGCTCTGAAGGAAATAATTGACTTGTTCCCGACTGGAACCTGAGAGACGGCTCGCGGGCTCGATCCGTGCGAGGAGCCCGGAAGAAGAATTGAGGAGCAGGGACGGCTCATCAGGGAGGACATTTTCTTCGTCTCCTTCCGCCTCTGCAGGATCCCGATGGCGAAAATCTACGCCTGCACTGGCAATTGCAGTGGTGAGATCGAATCCGCGGGCTTTCTCTTGGCGATCCAAATGTCTACAGATCTGCTCCTCGTGCTTTTGGTTGTTTGAGTTCTCCGCTGGATCTTTGACTAGGTCGATGTGGGCGCGCTCGGTCACGTCCGCACTCCATTGAAGAGGAGCCCCATTCTTTCGGATTTGTGGGACGACGCTGTGGAGGATCTCCAGCTTCGGGATGTACCTAGACGCTAATCAGACGAGGAGAAAGAACTCAAAGAAGGCGTAATACCAATTGTCAATGTGGCCGTTCTTGCCCTTCCGTGCACCCGCATCGAGGATGGCCTTCTTATTGTCATGGAATTTCTGCAACAAGTCGTCCAATTTGTTCAACGTGTCCTCCTTGATTTTGGGGGCTTGCCCGTGATAGAAAAAATCGTTCAGGGCGGTGATTGCGGTCAAAAACTTTTTCAATATGCCGGCAACGCCCGCAATGACGGGGATGAGGTATCGTTGGATATCTCTGTGCTCCCTTCCTGTCATCTGTTTGGCTTTAGAGATTCCCTCCTTGAAATGGCGCATTCCGGTATGCGGGCGAAGTATCGAAAAACGGAAATCCACTTCTTCCGCTCCAGCAGCTTCTATACACCATTTACAAACGTGGTCGAAAAACATCTTGAGCCAGTGGTGTAGAATTTCCGGCGTCAAGAAGTCGCTGGGATCTGCAAATCGCCAATCGCGCCAAAAAGGTCTGTGGACACCGCTCAGTCCCTCAGCCTTGGCCTTCTTGACGTAACGATGGAGATCGTGAGGAGAGTTTGGGGGTTCCTCTAGTTTTATCAGCTTGGAAAGGGTGTGATTCGCGGTACGGCTCTCGTGTCGGAAGGGATCTCCGAGGTCGTGGTAGGATGCCGTTGTAACGGCAGACTGTTTGCCGGCAACTCCAGCGATCAGAGTGGATTCGGGAGTATCGACGATGTAAGCAGCGAGTGGGGTAACACAGAATCGACGCCAACCCAGAGGATCAGTCATCAATTGCGCGATCTCCGCGGTCTTCTTCAACGGCTTCAGGACGAAATCCATAATAGTGTGAAATAATTGCGCTACTAAAACACCCCGAATCTCTGAATCCTTCTCCAGGAACTTGGCAATGGGCAAAAGGGCGAGCAGGAGGAAAGCATGATGACACGCCTTCATCCTGAACTCCATGAGGATATTGGCGAGGCCGATTAAGCAAGGGTGCGCCTGCCGATCCCCAGTCATGGACGTCAGCGTTGTCTTGTCAGTAGCAAGTGTGGTGGGGAGAAGGGTAGTTCCTTCCGGATATTTCGACTGAGAGGATATCAAATCAATGATCTCAGCGGACGACGTAAGACTTGCCTGCAAGTCCCAAGCAGCGTCTCCCGATAACCACTCCGTGTATAGTCGCATTAGCTTGGCTGAAGTCTCCCACAACTTGAATGGCGTGAACTGTATGTGATCCTGGACAAGAGGATTGCTGAGGAGTGCTTGTAAACACTCTAGCGGATCGCGGTAGAACAAAGTGAGAGGTTTTTTGGTCGGGTGGGGGCGAGTGTCCCACAATTTTACCTTCCACTGTGGACATGGAGGTAACGATTCGATGCGGTCCCTGAAATCTTTAGCATTCTTGAACGACAGATGCATTTTCGCAGCCTAAAGATGATTCGTAAGTTTTTCGCGAGGTCAGAGAAGCATGGTTTTTACCAAACGAAGCTTCAAAAACTCATCTTTTATGGCCAGTGGCAGATTAGCTTTCAGGAGCCACGAAGCAAACTCCCACTCCTCGGAGGAAGCAAAGGGGAAAAAAATATTAGACTTCCTTTCGTCGGCCTTGGGATCGGACCAAAAATTATCCATGAAAGTCGGTCCCTTGTCGTCGTGTTTTCTCGCAGCACCGGTATAATTTTCTCTGTAAGGCGCCTCGGGATTGGGAGGAGGATAATTATCCTCGACGCTAAAATGATCGAGGGGGGGATCATCTTCGGGCAGCGAGGGATCCTCCATCGCAGAGGGGAACAGTGGGATTTCGGTGGGGTTATCTCTCGCGATACGACCAACCTTCAAGATCGAAGGATGCGTCTTGAGATGGTTATGGCAAGCTCCTCTCGGCTGCGCCAAATGTTGTTGACAGCGAAAAGTTGTTTCAAAGCCCTTGCAGCATACCGGGCAATAGTGCATGGACTCTTCTTTGGGCATGATAAGAACACGAAGAGACGCGGTACGCAGCGAGATTCAAGTTCCAAACTATCCACGTGACCGCATTGTAACTCTGTACACACTCTCTACCACACCTTCTCTCATCTTTCTGTTTAAATCCAATGATGTCTGACGAAACCAACGAGGATTCACAATTCATTACTTCTATTCGACAGGGGAAGGAACCCATACTGAGAAACCTCGGCATGGTGCGTAAACGTTCTTGGGTCCGTTTTGAATCGCTGCTGAGATATTGGGTCAAGGGGCCCATTTCCCTCCTCACCGAGAACGAGGAGCTTCGACATCAAATTGGTGTCGCCCATGATATCATCCTTGCCCGCCAGGCGGAGGCTAGAATTGCGCAATTGCTCTTGGAAATGGGGGAGGCGCACCTGAAAGGCAGAGAAGCTGAGGTTAGGGTGGCAGAGGCTGAGGTTGCACTCGCAACCATCCGACAGGGCGAGGCTCGCCGCCGACTCAAATATTTCTTCAGGCTGAAGGAAGTCACCAAAGAAAACCTATCGGACGCCCAGATGCAAGCGGCCATTCTTCATCTTGAAGGGCGAGAAGCAGGAATTGAGAGTCCGGAAGTTATAAGCCTTTGCTTTCAAGGTCAATGAACATAAATCTTTTCTTTTTCCGTCCTTTCATATTTGATTTTAGAAAATGGAGGGCGCGACCAGCCAGCAGACATCTCCTTGACATTGAATTAGCCATGTTCTCCACTCAGCCCTAATGGCTGTCTTAAAATACTTTGCGCCTTTGTATGTTTGTACTCGAGGACAAAATTGTACTTCAAATTCTCTAAATTGAAAGATATAATGATATATTTGTACTTCACGCTACTAAGACGGACTTCTTTCCTCGACGATGATTAACAATCCAAGTGTCCCAACCGTGACCGTCCTTTAACCAGCTGTCACCCCCATGGCCGTCTGAGTGCAAAACCAAGGTCGCTCGCTTGAAGTGAGTATTGAAGTGCGTGATGTCGGGTGAAGGAAAGAAGAGTATGTCTCCCATCTGGAGATCGAAACTCAGCCCTGCCTCAAACAGACACAGCTTCCCTCCTTTAAATTCCCCCAAGGGAGCAACAGCACAATCGAGTTTGTCCTTGCCATCTCGATGACCCCAGCTGCACGCACTGATATTGATAACGAAACCGCCAAAAGGGTAGCAAGGCGAGGAGGCATGTAGGGGAAGCTCGTTGATGAACATGCAAATCTCTTGAGTATCCTTGGGAAGGTGCTCCTCGAGCTGCAATACGTATTAGCCTCAGCAAAATAAGGGAAGGCGTAACACGCACAGTAAAGCGTATATGTTCGAAAAAGTCAGTGAAAGCATCTGCCAACGCGGCGTATTCCTCTGGATGGTCCATCATATCTTTCGAAGGACGTGGAACGCGTTGCGTAACGTTGACTCTCCCCGCATCCGTCTTGCGAAGCTTGTGAGGGTGCGATCCCTTGGGTGCAGAATGGCCCTTGAATTTACTATAATCAGAACAGCTTAACGGAAAGGAAAACCTTCACCTTCTCAGCATATCTCGCATACCAACTGTAGTGTAAAGACAAGTATTGAAACACTTTTTGGCGAGAGTCGTCGTCTTAAATTCGCCCTGTAAAACGGCGTTGATATGATCTATTGCTGCTTTAAGCGATTTCCTTATTTCTTCTGGGGCTCTGTACAAGAAAGCGATAAGCTTGTCCTTCAGATCTCTGATGAACAAAGCTTGTCTACAAGGTACCAGTCAAGAAGATACTAAACGTAAACGAATAAAGAAGGCAACCTACCCTTCCAAAATTTTGGTATTCACTTCGACGTAGCCGTCTTTCCGATGCGATAGCTAGGAAAATAGATAATTAAATAAACAGAGTGGTCTACAATGTTACACCTCACCTTGAACTGCAAGTCTTCAACACTTGTGGCTACAGGCGATTTCTCGGCAATTTCCCATTGGTTCTCGTCCAAACATCCCGATTGTCTTGCGTGACAGGGCAGGAGGACTTTGATAGCACAATCGGGGACGTTACAGTGCAGGATTTGAGGGGAGTCTGGGTTCTAGCGTCTTGTACAGCGTTCCATATGGGTTTTGTCTGAAAATCCCTCTGCGAAGATCTTTCGGGGAGGACGGGCAGGCTGAAGGAGTTTGAAAATGCTGCGTGATAGCTGTATAAGAACGTACTGGGTTTGGATGGATGTGAAAACATAATCGGATGCTGCAACGTCGGAAAATCCAAAGATCTTGACTTTCGGCGCTACTCCGACTGGGACTGGAGCAACGTATTGGAGTCGAAGGCTATGTACCCTATGGGATGGAGGAAGATTATTCAAGTAATAGATTGGAACCATTATTCGGCGGACGAGGGGGAGCCATTTTCCGTCTAAACAGGAACGTAAGAAAAGGCTGTTGAAGGAACAGAAAGGATATATAGGGCTTACGCTGTACTTCTCTCAATGCGATAGCCGCCGCCTCAATGTCGCCGGCATTACAAGTACGAGTAATAAAGGTTCGGAGATCAAGAGCTGCGATGAGTACCAGCACGAACGGCGTTCCTAAGGAAAATAAAAATGAATGCTCCAGAACAGAGACAAGCAAAGGTAAGACTTACCGGCTGCACAGAGAGTAGCCAACCTATGACCCCAATGGACCCAATTGCTGAAAGTTCTTGACGACCCTTGCGACCCTGGCATATATTTTTCAGCGAGCTTCACTTTCGACACAGACTGGAGATTGAGGTTTTGAAGATGGGCCGTAGCCTGTTCGCTGAGAAGGACTTGATCAGTTTATTTTGTTCGTCCCAGAAACTGCGTACCTATCGACGTTCAAAGCGAGTTGCACAAGGCTAAGCATGTGCTCGAGCTCCGCGACTTTGAGACGGTGGTCTTGTTTCTTGATTTTCTTTACAAGAGCAGCCGTATCCGAGACGTCTATATCGGTGCAGCCGTTGTCTTCCGGCGAGACTCTGTCCAGATCCTGCAACAGCTGGTCCAGAGCGTTTCTGCCCTCTCGGGTATAGACACCAAGGAGCTTGGTCAGGAGTATGGCAGCGTTCTGCGTCATAGGAGGACCGCCCTTGGGATCGTGGGTCCACCCATCAGAGGAACGCTGCCCCTCCTGTCCTTGACAATGGGAACAATCTTCTTGGCACTCCATTTGCCCTATATCGGCAGCGTTGTTCTTGCGACGCCGACTCCCTCTTCTCGGGCACGATGAGGCGGCTGGT